>OX155969.1:9827842-10303842 GCA_944548615.1 Micropterix aruncella
CAGTGACTTAAAAAAATCCTTATCACCGCCGGTTGCTTTTTCCGAATCATTCGATTTACATAAATAATAAAACACTTTGATATCGAGTATTGTAACTTACCGGTAGCATTACCTAATAATAATATTGTATTCATATATTTATCAAAATGTTATGTTGATATGATAACTCTCTTACCCGATATAGCTACTAACATTTATAAAAGTTTCCATTTTTAACCTATATGTCAATAAAATACGTAAAATAAATCTTCGAATGCCGTCACCCGGCACGGCTTCACTGTTCATCTTCACGCGGTGGAAGTAGCCGCTCGTGGCCTGCCAGCTAAATCTTTGTTTCACCATTTTAAAGATCTTGATCTCTCCAGGAAAATAATGAACTCATTTCTAGAAAAATTATCTAAAACCGCGATTTCTGCATCTCAAATTCTATGGCTTCGAAGGGGGAGTGAATGGGTGGTAAGGTGAACGCTCACATGTGGCAAGACAACTGTCCTAAACCTACCACAGCCGGTCGTTAGTCCGGAATCCACCGTTCACCTCCCAGAAGTGTAATAATTATATATGATGGGCCCGATATTACCTAATAATAATATTGTATTCATATATTTATCGAAATGTTATGTTGATATGATAACTCTCTTACCCGATATAGCTACTAACATTTATAAAAGTTTCCATTTTTAACCTATATGTCAATAAAATACGTAAAATAAATCTTCGAATGCCGTCACCCGGCACGGCTTCACTGTTCATCTTCACGCGGTGGAAGTAGCCGCTCGTGGCCTGCCAGCTAAATCTTTGTTTCACCATTTTAAAGATCTTGATCTCTCCAGGAAAATAATGAACTCATTTCTAGAAAAATTATCTAAAACCGCGATTTCTGCATCTCAAATTCTATGGCTTCGAAGGGGGAGTGAATGGGTGGTAAGGTGAACGCTCACATGTGGCAAGACAACTGTCCTAAACCTACCACAGCCGGTCGTTAGTCCGGAATCCACCGTTCACCTCCCAGAAGTGTAATAATTATATATGATGGGCCCGATTTTTGGTCGGTGAATTCCATGGCAGCTCCGTTTGTATTTTATTTAATGTCTGTTTGATTTAGTTTTGTGTGAAACCGTATAAATTTCCTATAAGATAAAATTCTCAATTTAAAATTTAATCAAAATTACCTGTCATAATACTGATTTCTACTCCTACTCTTTCTGTATATATGATGCAAGACTGGAACGATTTACCAGCAAATATACGAAACTCACCATCTTATCAATCATTTAAGACTCACCTAAAAAAATACTACTTTTTTCAGAAGTAATCAGTTCTTCCCTTTCTCTCCCAATTTCCTCTCTTCGGGCATTCTTAGCTCTACGTTTTAAATATAGTAGTTTGTATTTTATGCAGAAAAACTTAATAATCTTTATTTCCACAATGCGCTCATGTACCACTGCACTGCGATTATGTTAGTTGTAAGGTATTTGGCAATAATCTCATGTTGCAATAAGGTTGCCTTTTTGTTTTATATTTTTTAAGTGCAAATAAAGAGTTTATTATTATTATTATTATTCTAAAATACAAAAAGCATGTTGGGTCTAGGGAAAGAAATACTGTAAATTGATTTTGAAATCATGTAATAGCTGATTTACACTCGCGCCTCGTGTCCGTGTCTCGCCACATGCCTCGCGAGATCGACAGAAAATGAGTTTCTGTTTACACTCTCGTGTTACGTGCCAGCTAGCACCTATTAGTTCAAGAGCCAGCGACAAAAAAGTGAAAGAGTTTTGGAAAAGCTGATACTTTCCGATCACACAATATTTTGGCCATAGAATGCCGGGGTATAGTCAGCGGGCTAGGTTTCGGGACACCTGGCGCTGGCATACTAGGAAAGGTGTAATTTTAATTATTATCCCAATGTGATTTGTAAAAGCTGAAAATTCATCAGTAGACAGTAGATGCAATAAAGAACTCGAAACATACGGTCAGACTGCTTCATAATCGAACACGTGGCGTCAACATCTCCATACATGTCACGCATCGGTCTATGACGGTCTACTGTGCCGTGCAATATAATGATACGGACATGCTGATGCCATGCGTTCGATTATGAATCAATCTGACCATTTGTTTCGAGTGCTTTATTGCATCCACTGTCTACTGATTAATTTTCAGCTTTTCCAAAACACTTTAGGGGTACTAATTAAAATTACAACTTTCCTAACACGTCAGCACCAGGTGTCCCGAAATCTGGCCTGTTGACTGTAACCCGGCATTCTACGGCCAAAATACTGTCTGATCTGAAAGTATAAGTTTTCCAAAAGTCTTGCGATTTTTTGTCGCTGGCTCTCCGACTATTCGTCGCAATGTCCTTTGACTCGTGCCCAAGCATACTTCCAAGGGTGATGTAGTTGTTTTCGCTTTTTACATGAATTCGGCTTTAGTAAATGTGTTAGCATTTACTTTGCATAGAAATACATTATTGCCATAGAAATTGACCATTACAGCAAAATATCACCTCTATGCCGACGACGTCCAAATATACTCTCACTTTCGCCCGGAAGATATTGTTACAACAATTGCATCTGTAAATGAAGATCTATTGATGATACACGAGTGGTCCAAAGCACATGGATTGCTCTTAAATCCTTCCAAAACTCAGGCTATTATCATCGGTAGCAGTTACTTTACCTCGAGGAATGATATAAATGAAGTCCTGAAGATCTGCATCGGCGCAGATGAGGTCCCTTTCAGTTTCGAGGTTAAAAACCTCGGTGTCCATATGGACGACAACCTCTCATGGCGGCCACATATTCGAGAAATGCGACGCAAACTCTTTGGCCGATTTCATTCGCTGAATAGGCTGAAAAATATCCTCCCGGAGGAGAGCAAGATTTGTCAGTCTGATATCCTCCCCCTTCTGAATTATGGAGATGTCGCATTTCTCGAACTCACAGAGGAGTTATCCACCTAAGTTGAGCGTCTCCAAAATGTTTGCATTCGGTATATCCATGGCCTCAGAAAATTTGACCACATCACGGAGTACAGAGAGAAGCTTCACTGGCTGTCGACCCGGGAGAAAAGAGACATGCGAGTTCTCTGTATGCTTTTCAAGATCTTGGATGGCGTCGCTCCCAATTATCTTAACGGCAGATTTACTGCACTATCGGCTCATGGACGCCCTCTGAGATCAAAAGACAACCTGCTACTCTCTATCGCTAGTCACAGCAGTGATTTCTTGGAGCCCGTCTTTGGAATGCTTTGCCAAAAAATGTGAGAACCGCTCCAAGCATAACAACTTTTAAAAACAGACTCAGAGAGCATTTGAAATCTCCCAGATAAATTACCTTTCCCCTCCGATTCCCCTCCTTTTTAAACTTTAGCGTCCTTATATGTGTTAGATTATTTTGGTGTGGCAAATCCTGTGCCCACAAAGAGTTAAGTATATATTTCTTTCTATCCTCTTATTTTATTTGTCATACTCTTTATATAGGCTAAGTTATGTAGTCTACTCGCAAATAATGTTCATACAATAGTATAGGTTAGCTCTAAAATATTGCCTGCAGGCAATAAACTCGCCTTTTCTTAAGAATAAAGCGTTTTTATTATTATTATTTAGATTTTAAATTTAATTCTTGCTGAAATAAAGCCGGATTCTTGTAAAAAGCGAAAACAACTATATCACCCTTGGAACTATATTTCGCAACCACCCATGGAACTATTTTTAGCAGCCCTGTAATATATTTGTGGTTTCCATTATTGATTAAAGTTATCATTATTGCCAAAGAAATTGACCAATACAAAACCCAACATGCTGAACGATTGGCATCCCTTCCAAATCCCCTCGCAGCTGAGCTGCTTAATTAATCTAACGTGGCTTACAGATCAAAGAGAAGCCGAGTTCTTTAGAAAGGGGAATCGAGGTCTTTCTCATCACTCGTTTTTTTCTCCCTTCATTTAATGGCATACTACGATCTTTCTTTTCAAAATCGATTCATGCTTCAATTCGTTTGGGAAGAAGCCACTAGTTGGCATTAGTATCTCATTTTCACAAAAAAAAATGACATTGATCGTTTTTCCCTTTGACTTCAATTGTATGCAGTGCAGTCTCCTAAAATCATTGAAATGCGATACGAAAATTACCTCAATATGTCGTATCTTGCGCTTTTACGACTTCTTGTGAACTCACCCTGACATTGACATAAGAAAGCATAATAATAACATTATTATCTAGTTACGTAGTGTGATAAACATTAGACCTCAATAATTAGTCAAACACATTTAAATGTTGAAAGGTTATCTATTGATAATGAGTGTTAGGTTTACAAGATCCGGTGGCATAGTGGTTAACGCCTGATCTAAAATTGTAAGACATTGTATGAAATTGTAAGAAATTGTAATAAATGTGGATTAAATTAGCAGAATTGCATTTTAATTCTGTTGATCGAATGCAGTAACAAGACATCCACTTACACACATTTTACATGCACGCCAGTGGCGTGCCCAGGGTTCGTAAATAGGGCAAGCCCGACATACCTTTTTGTGTTTTTTTACGCTTTTTATAGTAAAAAAGTGGTACCTCTTTACTCTTTAATCTTCAGTTTGAAATTTACTGCTTGGGTCGTACATTCAATAAAGCACACTGAAGGCATGCTACTGCAAGACAGAATTTAACATATACTTATCAGCAGTCGCATACCTCTAGTGGCTTTAAAGGACTCTCTTGCGTCGTTGCGTCTCAAACGAGGTGCTGAGTTATTTTGTAGATTGTTTTCATAAATTTGATCAAATTCATATTGAAATTCAACACGTAACCAAGTCTGAAATTCCTTTATTTTGTTTTTCTTCATTAATTCCTATAACCCACATCGACTTGTGATTTTTGAAGAATGTTGTACAAGCTCTCAGCTTTTTCAAAAATTCGGCGGAAAACAAGGTGAAAAAATTTAAATGGAATGATCGCATCGAGTTTTCAAAATTCTCCGCTGCTAAAACCGTATCCCCGTCCCAGTCCTGCGGGTTGTTACATATGTCAGAAAACAAAATAATAAGAATACATTACTGACCACAAAGGACAATTTCCTCCATATTTTATCAGGCACTAAAAACCACAAATCAATTGAAATTACACAATAAAAAATTAGCCCGACGTCACTCGCACATTTCAATCCAAACTAATTATAATGAAGTCGCGCTTTCTGTTGACACGTTCGCATTCACAGTTCGCATTCAACGTCATGGCTAAGCAAGCCCGGCTTAACTCCCGATACAAAAGTTGTATATAGACATATATTGTTTAGCGTAATTTGCCACAGGTGCGAATGAGAGGAACACTGATTTTGAAAGCCGCATTGAAAGCCCAATATGTGCGAGTGAAACAGCAATCGCGCCCTGTCGATAATTATCGCACCTGTCGATAACAGTTTTTTTCTCGCGTGGAGCGAGCTGTGCGCGTTAGATGGCAGTAGTAGCGCTAGCAAAATAATTTATTTAATTGTTTTTTTTACGAATTGTGTTATTAATTTATTTAATCGTTAATTTGGAAGTATAGGCAAGCCAGGCTTTTCGGCTTATATGAAGAGACCGCCACTGATGCACGCATACATATTAACACTACATAGTAGTGTTTGGTTGTAAGCGATTGTTGTCTGATAATAAACACGCCCATCGCAAAATTTTACAATAAAGGGTAGAAACAGACAAACAAACAATCAAAATGGCTTTCTTCTAATTTTGTATTGTATGCAGATCTAATGCAATGAAGATTTCCAATGTTGTTTTCTCCCGCTCGAGGGAGCATAGGCGACTGCCATCGAATTAAATTGAAAAATGCAAATCCCTTACGTTTCTTTTTGGAATACACATATTTGTTATTTTGTGTTGAATATTTGCAAAATTAAGACAAAATGAATGTTATGTGTGGCATAATAATGTGTGTGGAATTAAAAACACAGTAACTAGGGTATTCAGACGATTCCTAGTTGTAGTTAAAAAAAACGTATTTTGAACGGGCAGGGTAAACTACCCTGCACGTCATGTGCGAGTGTGGCTCGCTGATGCGTAAAAGATACACCCACTTGGGTGGTCATTACCTCCAACCTGACAAGGTAAAACAATCTGGTACCAAAAGCCTGTTGCGGTTCTTAAATGAGACGAGGCTTAGCGCAGAACTATAGTAGGTGGCGAACACAATAGATCAGCAATGGTCGCAGTGTTACACGGCTCATATACACCTTAGGAAAGCGCCCCACACAACAAATAAAAAATACCGACACAAGCAGGGCAAGTGTAATTAGTGCGTCTATATTTACCGTGTTTGCTCTTTGTGATTTTCTATTCTTACCATATGTACCTGGCTTTGGGTCACTCATTTTATGGGCTTATCGGACACCAACATCATTTTTTAAATATTTTTTTTGTTTTAAACCAGTTTTGTCCTGACAGCTGCTTATTCCATTTTGACTAATATGTGCAGTCGGCCTCGAATGGGTTAAGGGGTCGAGTACAAAGCATAAGTGCAGGGGGGGGGGGGGGTTAGGCATCTGATTAGCTGACTCCAAAACTCATCTTGAACATGATTTGTCTTCGTTGGAAGCTCTGCTTTCTATTTTTAGAATCGCACAATCTATTACACATATCTTGTATTTTTATTATACAGCAAATTTGAGCCGTCAAGATTCTCGACTATCGGTGAAATCACTGATCGAGAGCATAGAAAACGCAGCGAAAGTTGCGAAACAGCATCAAGCGGCGTCCGGGGTAAGCACCGGCAGTGGCAATTCCGTTGGCTCCAATCTCACCTCCAATGCTTCTAGTCTTGCGGGCAGCGCACCTCCCAGTCCAGTCGCAGAGTGGCCACAGGTGAGATATATCTATAATAATACAGATGTCCAAAAAGGGTAGCGTTTGAATAGAAATAAAATTAAAATAATACAGTGAAACCCTCCGGTTAACCTAAATCTAGTCAACCCAAACCCGGGTTATCTGAAACCACTCCGAAAAAATGAGTCAATGTCATAATTTAAATTCAGTTTTTTATTGAGTAATTCATATGCTACAAACTACACTGAATGAGTAATTCACATGCTACAAACTATAAAGTACAGTATACTGTATATTGATGTACTGTAATCCCTTAAATGTAATTTTAATAAGTGTAGCCTACAAAGAGATTTTTGAATTCGTTTGACCTTCAAACCTATCAAAATATGCACTGTAATTACAACACAAAATACTGTAGTAGTTCATGGCTTAACCGAAAAAATTATTACCCAAAACGCCCCCGCCCCCCTCCCGTTTAGTTCAATATCCAGGTGAGTTTTTAAATAGTGACATCCTTGTAGTGGGTGAATCAGTAAGATGACATAATTATTTAATATTAATGTTTTAACAGTTAATATTACCCCTTCTTGAAATTAACCTATCACATAATTTAAGAAATTAAAAAATGCCATTATCTGTCTTTATAATATCTAATTTTATATGCTCGAAGATGCAAATCACACTTCAAGCTTGACTGCAGCGACGATTTGGCTTGATTATATTTGCAATGGACTTTATCTACTCCGGTCTCGCACTAGTTGAACTCGGAGAACTGAAACTTGTGCAGCTAGGCGAGTTTTGATTGTGAAGTTGAAACTTGAACAGTGGTATCATAAATTTTCTAGCTGCCTGTATTTGGCAAAAAAAAAATAATGTCAGCGTCATATCTTGGATTTTGCACAGACTTTTCGAACCGCCGTTATACATAAGGCACTTGTATGAGACAATATATGTGAAATAAGGGGGTACATTTATCTAGGAGTGCGAAATGTGGGCTACATTTATCTAGAAGTGCACTTCTCGTTGCGATAAGCCAGCCAGATACACTCATGAGAAATTGATGAAAAATATTGTTTTCGGTCTTCAACTATTTAACAACTGGCAACAGTGGTAAAACTTCGATAATTAGGCCCTGTTTCCATATGACATGTGTAAAGATAATATGAATATAGCATCTACTAGATATAGATTTTTCATGTATACCTTTTAATCGCAGAGTGTCATGAACCTGGGTCAGTCGTCGGCTGCAAATCGCAGGAGCCCCATGCTCGATCAGGGAAAGAGCGCTACCTCTAACGGCATTTCCTCATCGCTACCCATACCAGGTCTTTCCAACTCCCTGAGCAATGGCTTCAGTGCCACAGGCAGTGGAAAACCACCAACCGCCAGCCAGCAGGGCGGTTTGAGTCCTCGCGGAATTATCATCAACGGTGAGTCAAATTTAAAACTAAAGCTTCCTTAACCTTTATTTTTAAAAACTCAGTTTCTTTTATTTTGATTGAGTATTGTGATGTTTTGACACTATTTTTCCTTACGCCACTCACCCTCAATGCCCTATTGCAATTTTTATTACAATACTAACTATTGATAAATATACCACAGAGCAACTGAAACAAGAGTATGCGACTTCAAATACATCGCCCAGTCATAAAGTATGCGCCGGGAAGATAACAACAAATATGTCGGACGACCAGGCTTCCAATATGCAAGCCTTACTCCAACACAACAAGGCCATGGAGACTTTTGCCAGGAGAAACAGCTTCGGCGATCTTTGTTAGTTTGTTTCTTTTTATTTTATTATTTTCATTTTATTTTTACTTATAATTTTAAGACGAAACTATTGTTACAATGGAGTTTTTTTTTCGTTTCTGATTTATTTTATTATTAATTTTTCACTCCCTGTGCTCAACTGGTGCAATTCGTTTCTTAAACCCTTAATGGCCAAAACGCCAATCGGTGGTTGCGATGGTTAACAGATCCGCTCGTAGCCATTTTGGTAGGCCTCCATATATATTATATAAATATATGATATACATGATTAAAAAGATTAATTATGAGGCGGCAAGAGATAATTCTTAAAAAATGATATTTTTTGTATTTATATATGAAATCAACCAAAAAGTTGCAACACCGTTACAGTACAGTAGGCGACCGCCGCAGTATTGACTTTGAATCTAGAATCTGAACTCTAGAGAGGGGAGAAATATGCACATATCTGGAAATCAGGGCACGAGATGAGCAACCTCTCATGTATTTTATTTGCGCATACTAATACATTCAACCGCCTCAAGATGAAATAATCAACTTATAAAATAATCGGATTTTTATTCCTTTTTGTTAAACTCCCGTTTGTTAAGCTACCCTGTGATTATAAAAGAGATTTTTCTGTATTAACATGTTTTTGTATTTTCAGGTGAAAGAAAGGATCCTCTTAATGCGCTAGTGAAGAATGGAGGTTCAAAACGAAACGCGTTACTTAAATGGTGTCAGCAAAAGACGCAAGGATATAAGCACATAGACATAACTAATTTCAGGTATGCTCTCATAACATCTTTTTAATAAGTTTTTTCTACTTCGAGTACCATTTCCGCTACCCAACATTGGGCCCGATTGCGTTTCTTTGTGAACTAAAACTAAAATTAGTCCAAGCGAACGAGACAGAGCAATACGTTAGAGCGGAATATGAAACGAACGAACGTCGATAAATACTACCTGCCGAACTTATACTCGTCCGAATAAATTCGAGCATATTTCGTGCCGTGTAAGATTTGACCTTGGCGGGCAGTTTTAATGCGAAAAAGTGACAACCGGTCATCTCACACTCCGCTTTCGTGTATTGCCCTGTCTCGTTCATACGGACTAATTTCCGGTTTTAATTAACGAAGAAACGCAATCGAGCCCATTGTCTATTACATTAGCTATTACCACTTTATTGGCTGCCGCTCAAAACAAGGATGTGATAGATTTCTGAATTTATTTCCATAGATTCCGGGGCCAAAATGTTCTTCATCCTCGACATATTCTTTTGATTATTTTCCCTTGAATTGTCAGATGTGAATATTGTATCATTCCGGATGATGCTTGACATGAGCGAAGCATTCGCGTTCGCGTTTTTTATTATCCTCGATATTTGTATGTCCTTGCTCAATCTTTAATCCTGACTGTCAACCCAGATAATACGTAGTATCCTACAATAGATCCACATTTCAAAGGTGAATATTTAAAATAGCAGTATCTGTAGCAGCTTTTCCACTTTTAATTGTAGTTCTTCGTGGAACGATGGTCTGGCGCTGTGCGCTTTGCTGCATTCATATCTGCCAGAGAGAATACCCTACGATTCTTTGGTTCCTGCTGATAAACGACGAAACTTCTCTGTCGCCTTCTCAGCAGCTGAGAGTGTCGGCATACATACAACTTTGGTGAGTTTATTTTATTTTATTTGCTGTGGTCACAAGCGCACTTCAGTTTCAAAATTCAGCCATTGTCGATTTTAC
The DNA here is from genome assembly GCA_944548615.1 of Micropterix aruncella. Lineage (NCBI taxonomy): Eukaryota > Metazoa > Arthropoda > Insecta > Lepidoptera > Micropterigidae > Micropterix > Micropterix aruncella. Next base: position 9,838,150 of record OX155969.1, read on the forward strand.
CGTTTAGATATGTAACGTCCGTAGCTGCATCAAAATACTATTTCCCACAGTTCACTTAAGTTAAGCAGCATCGGACGTCATCAAGTAACGAATGTATGTCCGCTTGAAAGAGGTTGGCATTGAGCGACAAGACAGGCTATTGCCACAGGAATAAATGTACGAGGTTTGATCAAAAACTACAATGAATGAATTTTCATAGCGGCACCCGCTGACACTATATCCATTTTATAAATAGGATAAAACTAATTTACCGCGTGCAGTTTGTATGACCCGACGTTTCGGCGACGTTGCAGTTGTCCAGGTTAGACGTAAAGTACTGTCAAAGAACAGGACAGTACTTAAGTCTACCCTGGACAACAGCTGCTGCAACGTCGCCGAAACATCAAGTGCTACAAACTGGTAGCGCGGTAAATTCGTTTTATCCTATTTATAATGTCAAAGAACCGCGATAGTCTTCGAGCTGTATCCATTTGATGTAATACGTCCAATAGCCAGATTCTTTGATATAGCCAGTATCAAGTCTGAACAAGTTGTGACTTGTCAGTCGGCTTCTAGAGCCGGAAGAGTGAGGCAGTGTTTACCGTGTCTGTCGCACATCATAGATTTCGAACCTGCATTAACCCCTCCTGTTGCGAAGTAAAAACTCACCTATCACTCACCTATCATATTCGGGCAAAAAATCGACGCGAGTCAACGGCCTTGAGAAAAACGATCATAACTTATAAACCACTAAACGGATTTAAAAAAGATAAAGAGAAAAATGATCGCATTGAAATTTGACATATAAAACATTATAACCTTATCTCGTAAAACAATTTAGATAATAATGAATAAATATTACAAAATTGGCAAACTGAAAAAACTCGCCTATAAAATCATTTCGATTTTTTTCGAGTCACATTTCATCGAAAAACTATGGAAAATCGCACTTTATTCTCTCATAGTAATTATCAAAACAAGTTTCTTTGCGCGATTCATTTTACAAAACAAGATATAATTTTCAAAATACGCCTAATTATGTGATAACTTAGGATGTAAATGAAGCAATACTTATTTTGTTAGTAAATTAAAGCGACATTACGTCATATTTCGCAATATATCGGGATATTTCATAAACATTACAAAATAATAACAAGCATTTTTTCGCGAGCCGTTTGTTGTCGCCGAAGTGTTTTCTTTAAAAATTCGTGAAAAACAGCAAATGGACTATCTCAATTGACTAATCCTCATGCCTAAACTACTTAAAATGCATATTACTCACTGTTCTCCAGTAAATAACACTCAAAAACTGCACACACACACTTTTTATCACCAATTCCGCGGAGCCGTACGCGGCCGTGCGAATGCCGACGGGAGACTAGGCGTTTGACGTCTATGCTAACTTTTTAAATCGCCGTTCGATATTGCGACACAGAAATCTTGAATTAAAGATATTTTGGCCATATCGTTGCGCCGTCAGAAAGCATTAAGTACGACGTTTCGAATCGTAAATTGCATTTTTCGCAGCGGCGAGCGCGATATCCGGTAGCGGACGTTTCGGTGTTTAGGCGGCCGACATAAATGTCCCCAATCGGATGTTACGGAGTGAGCGGGTTAAGATTGTTTTCTTTTAGGTTTCAAAAAAGTGCCAAAGAAGCACATGAAATGTCATAATCAGTTTATGGTGTGAATCTAATGACTCTGAAACTGTTTTTAACCCGCTCTATCCGTAACATCCATTTGGGGACATGTATGGCGGCGCCTAAAATCCGTAACATCCGCTACGGGATATCGCGCTCGCCGCTGCGAAAAATGCAATTTACGATTCGAAACGTCGTACTTAATGCTTTCTGACTGCGGAACGACATGGCCAAATAATCTTTAATTCGGCGGCCAACGGCGATAAAATCGATCGGCGAATTAAAAAGTCAGCATAGACGTCAAAACGGCAGTCTCGATCGGCCAGCGCCTCGGCCGCGTAGTTCCGCGAAATGTTGGTTTTGTGCAGTGTTTTGTGGATAAAAGTGCAGTGTTTACTGGATAAAAGTGAGTAATTTGCATTTTTAATTAGTTTAGGCATAAGGATTAGTCAATTGAGATAGTCCATTTGCTGTTTTTCACGAATTTTTAAAGAAAACACTTCTGTGACAACAAACGGCTCGCGAAAAAATGGTTGTTATTATTTTGTAATGTTTATGAAATATCCCGATATATTGCGAAATATGACGTAATGTCGCTTTAATTTACTAACAAAATAAGTATTGTTTCATTTACATCCTAATTTATCACATAATTAGGCGTATTTTGAAAATTATATCTTGTTTTGTAAAATGCATCGCGCAAAGAAACTTGTTTTGATAATTACTATGAGAGAATAAAGTGCGATTTTCCATATTATTTTGATGAAATGTGACTCTTTGGAGTATAGTAATTAGTTATTAGACATATAATAAGTCTATGATAAGACAATATAATTGAAAAAATCTAACGAATTTAATATTATGAGCATTCAAAGTTTATTATTAAGTTCGGACGCGGAAACTCTCAAAACTTTAGATTTTTCTATAATATCAGACAAAGCTCAAAGTTCTGGTGTGATTTCTAAGAAGTGTGATGTAGTAATAAAGTTATTTTGAAAGAATTTCTTAAAAAAAATTACCATAAGTAGTCACAAATTAAAAATTAAAAAATTTTTTTTTTACGAGAATACATAAAAATTTTCTTGGCTGAATAAATAAATATTTTTGTATGCAAATAAGTAAAAAAAAAAATCGTTTTGGTAAAGTGGTATGAGCGATTTCAACGTGGAAATGAGCTGATTGAGGACGAGCAACGGTCGGGATGTCCTTTGACCTCAAAAACAGACGAAAATGTGCAAAAACTGGCAAAACTGGTTTGTTCAAACATACAATTGATTTTTTGAGAGCTACTGAAGAACTGAATATCTAGTATATGTCCGTGCAAAGCATTTTAACCGATAATTTGCAAATGAGACGAGTGAGTGCAAAATTTGTCCCCAGACTTTTAACTGGTGAACAGAAGGAAAATTGTGTGTCAGTTTGCACAGAATTAAAGGGTAGTCTTGAGGAAGATCCGGACTGTATAACTGGAGATGAAAGTTAGTTCTATGGATATGACCCTGAAATGAAATTGCAGAAAATGAGTTCCTAATGGAAAGCGAGCGGGTCACCTCGCCCTAAGAAGTCACATCAGTCAAAGTCTATTTATAACCCTTTATTGTATATTTTGCGAGTTCGGGTGATATTATAGCGGACCTATCATGTATATTCGTATGGGTAGGGCGGTTAAACTTGAAACTGATAAATGAAATGTTCCATCAAACATCTGTTGTCAAATTGCAAGAAAAAGTAACGGTTAGAGATTTTGAAAGCATAATAAAACAAGTATTTTATCTATTACGCAGAATATTCAAGACATGATTCAGCTGGAGCGACCTGACTGGCAGCAGGTCATGAACTACGTGACCAACATATACAAACACTTCGAAACGTGAGCCGATAAGCATTTTATTTGGTCATTGGGACAATAACATGAGAAATGGCGATTAATCTAGGACTGCTATTACACAAGAGACTGAATTAAGGAGTGAAACAACGAGATTTGATATTTTTGTAGTTTTTTGTATGTGTAGTGTTTCAGATTAGGGATTTTTGTAATGGAGAATGGGGGGATTTCGACTATTCCAGGTGTTACCTAAAATTTGTATATTTATTTTGTATCACTTCAGTTGTGATAAAATTATATTTTTAAAGCTAGTTCAACTCCAAAACCCGCAATTTCGGTTTGAGAAAAAAAATCACCCTAAGATTTCTCTCCTATATCATAATAAAGGTATCGCCTATCAAAATTACTTTTAAATGCGACTGAAAAAAAGTGGGAATCAAAATGTATAGTTCTCTAGTTTTATAGTGATTTGCGGGATTTGATTGTGGCCTTTTCTGCCTTGCATTTGTTGTAAATATAATATTTTTGTAATGCTCCGATTATGCTTCAGTATTTTTTTATTAATATGTGTAGATTTCAAGAATGCAAAATAATACACAATTGAGATTATAACTATTTTATTGTATTTATTGTAAATTGTATGTCGTAAAATACAAATGTATAAAAAATAAAAATCTGTTTTTATTTAAATATAAAATTAAATGTTTTCTACCACTCCATTACTTTGGGAAGATACTTGTCGATCAAAGATTCATAGTACGGCCACAGTGCTTCGATGTCCGGCAAGGCTGCGCTCTTTGTGTAAAGATCGTATTTGCTAAAAAACAGAAATCAATTAACACATGAAATTAGGGTCGTCAAACATTAACGAACTCAACGCCAGACTTGCTGAAACTATATTATGTCATTGTTGTCCGTTCGTTCGCAAGAGATAAAAGAAGAAGTCTCCAAGCATTGTTCGAGGCTTCCTCTTTCCAATCTTTCAAGTGGACAACAATAATTCTCTAAAGCATTATTCAGCAGTGATATCCGTTGACCAAAACGCAGCTGCAGCATTTTCAAATAAACATGGTAATAAATACAAGAGAAAAAATAATGTGACTATTTCCGTTCGCTTTGCAATGGTGAATTCTTCCATATTGTACCTATCTTTTGGGAGCTAAGGGGCCCTTGCTGAGTTGGCCACGACGACCCATTCTGTTCAGGGTTGGTCACACTCACGGGTCAACACCCATCCGGTGGCCTCCACGCATGAAGTGCAAGCCTGGGTAGGACTCTGGCCTTAAGTCAGTTTCCCCTAGGAATCGACCTTCTGGTGCTCCTGGATGGTCTGCGCACCGTGCGGCATAAGCCCATCGATTGCGCACTCTGACTAACAGTCGGGGGAGTCTGGAAGCAGTACTGTTTCCTATAGAGCGGGGGTGGTTGCGGACCTTATGGTGACTGCTCTTGAAACGACCATCGGCTACCCGATCCTGGGTGAACATCCGGGCAAAGGATGCCGTCGTCCGCGATAGATTCGGTATACACTGTGTCACCGCTTCATAAGGGGGAGGACCGCGCAAGCGACCTCGAACTCGTAACCAATCGAGAGACTGGAATAATCTGGTCGCAATTGGAAGTAAGGGCGTGAGTGTAAGCCCGCTGGCTATCTCGCGGTTAAGGCGTTGGCCTCTTACAGGTTTGTGGCGGAGCTAGACGGTGGACTGTTCTGTCCAAGTCTACTGTGCTCACTCCAGGGAGATAGAACGACTAATCGTTAAAACTTCCTGAGGTGACGGGCTCGCCCGTTGTAGTTGACAACTCTAGTTATACCTATCTACCAAGTTTAATGTTTGAAACTTTAATTTTTAACTGTAATTTTTTTCAATTGGAAACGGGACTTTTTGCCCACTTTGTACTACCACCATCTATCGATTATATGTATAAGGATCAATTGGCTCTCGTACTCGATTTTGAAAGACTTACTTGAATTCCAGAACCCATTTGAGGGTCTCCTCGTCCTTTTCATTCGTGAGGTGTCTGTAATCGCCGCCGCTGTGCCACGGATAGCATGAGTGGTACCTAAAAATGAAGAATAATGCTACCGGGTGGTCCAAAGAGTGGTTTCTATTTGGTTGCGCTTTAGAAAATTTGGTAGGAGGGGTAGAACGGTGGGGTTGAATATTACTGCAATAACAATTGCGTCACTATTGTGCGCCATTGATTTCGACAACATTTTGATCTCCACGATCTTCAGCATTGTCCAAGCCTTGCGTTGATTAGGCAATGGGTTCGTAAGTTTGAGGAAACTAGTTTGACGTAAACGTAAACGCATCCCCGGCCGTCAAGGGTCAGTGAGAACCGATGAAACAATTGAGGGAGTAAGAGTGTCCGTGTGCCAAAAGCCAATGTTATCAATTTGAAAGCTCGGAGCTGCTTATGTGGCTAGATCGTCAGTGCTTCGCATCATTAACCACTGGAATGCCAATACCACCGATGGGTGGTTTTCCTGTTGTGACAGTTCGCAGGCGACCGAATTATGCATTATATGCGGTAAAAGTAAGCCTTCATTGAATAAGCCACCGTTATACATTAGTATGTGTGCATTAACACAAACAATTTTTCGAGGGTCAAAAACACGTCATCGTGAGTCATTCCCATGGCTGGCTCTCTAAGGGTTAATAAAGATTTATTCTTGCACCCATACAAAATTGAAGACCACCAAGGACGCGCAGTAACAGTGAATTCTAATTGTCATGTCCACATGATTCAAACTTTTTTAACTCCTGCTTTTCAAGAATTTGAAGGATACGCTCAGAACACTTGGTTTCAACAGGGCGGAGGCACCTGTCATACTTTCAATCTCTCTTCGTTCGGGCGCTTTAATCAGCTCGTCGTTCAGGTACTTTTTCGGGAAAATTGATTCCCCGAAGAGAGAGACATTCAGTGGCTCGCCGAAGCCCGTACCTGACTCCTTGTGATTTTTATTAATAGGGATATCTATCTATCAATGACTTACCTGCAGACTTTTAATGCTGCATTATGGTAAATTCTAGAGGTCGATTCAGGAGTGTCAGGTCAGAAATGGGGCGCATTTAGACAATGTCATCTTCAAGACATTTGCTTCCCAGAATTTTTGTAAATATTAAAATAAATTTCTTAAAATTGTTCACCTGATTTTTAAAAAATTTGCTTTCAAAATAGAAACAATTCTTTGGACCACCACTTTTTGCATTAAAAAATATTGTCGCCTTCCTTGACCAGGCTAAGGCTTTCAATACTGTGTCAATACCACTATTATTTATAAAGTTGGCCAAAATTGGTATTCGGGGGTAGAGTGCTCGACCGGTTCAAGAGCTATCTTGTGGATAGTGGGCAATTAGTTACAGCTGGTAGTAACCACGAATTCAATCTTAGGTGCTCCACAGGGTAGCGTTCTTGGACCAGTCTTGTTTCTTATATTATTATTTGAAACAATCAAGTACCATAAAGCTGATATTACTGTATCTTAACAACATGAATTATTTTATTTTTTGCAATGCCTTAATTTTAATCTGTCCTTTCACTTAAGTTTGTCTAGTTCGTTCTTAACCCTTCAAGCCCCGCGACTTCGATATCGAAGTCAACTGAACGCGTCCAGGAAAAGTGATTTGATTGGGTTTTTCGTGTCATTCCGTATGCAGTTGTATTTTATTTAAATGCACGATGATACAAATATCATCGAACATTTAAATAAAATACAACTGAATACGGAATGACACGAAAAACCCAATCAAATCACTTTTCCTGGATGCGTTCATTTGACTTCGATATAGAAGTCGCGGAGCTTGAAGGGTTAAAATCGTTGATGTTTTTGGCGCACACAACACTGTTGGGAAGTTTATTCCAGTCCTCGATCACTCTGTTAAATAGACAGTGCTTCTGAGGGTTCAAAGCAAAACTCGATATTGACACTTGTCATTGCCATGGAGATTTTGTCCAGCGTAATGTAAACAGGTAAACAGGTAAAATGTAGAGTATGTAAACAGGTAAAATGTAGTTCCCTACTTTATTTTATTTTTAATTCAATTTTAGCACATTTAAACATTATACATGGTTACATTTCGAAAGTGAAATAAATTAATAAAATATCAATGAAATAATTTTTCTCAGTCGTTTTAATGTGACTATTGACCATTGGGATAAATAAAAAACAAAGTTATATAGCCTTGCTTATGGAGTTCATTAACCCAAACATGTATTTTTTACTACGCAAAAGTAGACCTATTAGTATAAAATTAAATAATAATATGATTAAATTAAATATGTAAATGATAACCTTTTTTGCCTCCTGGTGAGTCATTAATAATTGTATTTTTTGCAGCCATTAGAATGTAATAAATACAGAAAGGCCGACGACCGACCTGACTGACCAGAGTCAGACCCCATCACAATATTATTATAACTAGAGTCTGCAGCATTTCAGAAGGCCCAAACCTAATGAGCAAGACGAACCGTGACATACGACCGTCGCAAGCACACATTTTGTTAGTATTGTTAGCTGAATTGTCTGAACTGTATCTCAAAAACGTCATCGGAAAGGGGATGTATATAGTAGGCTATACGCTTAGCAGCGTAACACCTACATCTCTAATTTTCTATAATACCTAAATCAAATCTAAAACTCACTGTTCTACACAATAATCTCAATCTACACAATATTCAACATTTAAATTGCCATGGTCTTCCACCAAAGAGGTCATGGTCTTCCGGTTAGGATAATGAAATTGCAATCTCTTCCCATAACTCTCCATTATATATATACTACTGCGTGTATGCAGCTAGACTATGGAACCAGCTTCCGCTTTATATTAGAAACGCACAGTATATTTCTACATTTCAAGTGTCTTTGAAAATGCATTTCTTTACCCTTCAATCCTAGTGATTCTTTGTCTCATCTCATCCTCTCCTGTCCTCCACTCACTGTGGATTTTCTTTTAATCTATTTTATAATTTTTGGCAATTTTGTTATTTTTTTTACTAACTATTAAGTTTCTTGTATTTTATAAATAAGATAAAACGAATTCGCAGTGTGAAATTTATAACACCCGACATTTCAAAGATGTTGCAACCGCCTTTGTCCAGGGTAGACTGAGACCTTGGACAACGGTGGTTGCAACATCGCCGAAACGTGGGGCGTTATAAATTTCACGTGGTAAATTCGTTTCATCCTATTTAAAATGTCAAACAACCGGGATAGTCTTCGATTCTTGTATTCTTTGAGTCTCTTTGGCGTCTAAATTCTTTCACTACCACAAAGGCTGACTGCAATAAATTCAATTAATGATGACATTACACAAATGGCGACAGAAAGTATGAAAAGGAAAACCATACTGAGCTCTCCCTCTTTCATTCACACAATTCATAATTGATCGCGGGTTACAAATATAGCACATTCTACCTGATCATGCAGAGTCCGGCTTCGGGAATAGTCGCTTTGTTATGTTTCAGCACTTGATACAGGTACTCATCATGACCCCATGAAATGGTGAGATTGTCCAGACCGCAATGAGGCTCGTAAATCCCATATTTGGTACTAAAATATATATAAAATACAATTAAAAATTAACAACATTCGACCTACGCGATGCTAAACATTTTACGCAGGAGATGGAAAGCATCAATGATTCCTTCAGGAAATATAGGTGCGGAAAATATTGTGACACACGGAACACAACCGAGGTATATGTGTGTGTATGTGTATATATGTATGTGTATGTGTATGTATGTATGTGTATGTATATGTATATATATATATATATATATATATATATATATATATATATATATATATATATATATATATATATATATATATATATATATATATATATATATATATATATATATATATATATATATATATATATATATATATATATATATATATATATATGTGTGTTTGTGTATGTATGTATGTATGTATATATGTATGTATGTGTATGTGTGTATGTATATGTATATGTATGTGTAATATATATATATATATATATATATATATATATATATATATATATATATATATATATATATATATATGTGTATGTATATATATATATATATATATATATATATATATATATATATATATATATATATATATATATATATATATATATATATATATATGTATATATATATATATATATATATATATATATATATATATATATATATATATATATATATATATATATATATATATATATATATATATATATATATTTGATAGTTTTGTGTATATATTCTTTTTAGAATTGATCAATAAGATGATTATAAAGTAAATAATTATAAAAGCCACTTACATCGTGACGAAGGATTCCCTTGATCGGATTCGGGAATGCTTTAGGTGTTAACGAGAATGATGAATGCCTCTCACTTGCGGAAAGAGGAGTAGGTTTAAGTTGGGCCCATTTTTCAACTAGTAAATGCTCACCCTTCATCCAATTATCTCAAAAATTAAGCTACAATCCTTCTTTATACGTAAACTCACTCAATTTCCTATTATTTCAGGGGAAATAACAAGACAAGACGAGCTACTTGACAGATGGAAGAATTTAAAATTTCGAATTTCGTTTTTTTATTATTTTCTAAAGGTGCGATATAAAGAAGCTGCGATCAATATTCAGCTGAAAACTTAAAACTAAAAGCGTGACATGCCCTCATATCAATGAAAGGAAGCAGTCAGCTCTTTCCTATTAGTTGGAAAGATTACCTTTAACCTAAATGGATTATTTACAATGAACGAAACATAAAATATGTAAAAATTCAATATTTTGAAATATTTGATAGTTTTGTGTATATATTCTTTTTAGAATTGATCAATAAGATGATTATAAAGTAAATAATTATAAAAGCCACTTACATCGTGACGAAGGATTCCCTTGATCGGATTCGGGAATGCTTTAGGTGTTAACGAGAATGATGAATGCCTCTCACTTGCGGAAAGAGGAGTAGGTTTAAGTTGGGCCCATTTTTCAACTAGTAAACGCTCACCCTTCATCCAATTATCTCAAAAATTAAGCTACAATCCTTCTTTATACGTAAACTCACTCAATTTCCTATTATTTCAGGGGAAATAACAAGACAAGACGAGCTACTTGACAGATGGAAGAATTTAAAATTTCGAATTTCGTTTTTTTATTATTTTCTAAAGGTGCGATATAAAGAAGCTGCGATCAATATTCAGCTGAAAACTTAAAACTAAAAGCGTGACATGCCCTCATATCAATGAAAGGAAGCAGTCAGCTCTTTCCTATTAGTTGGAAAGATTACCTTTAACCTAAATGGATTATTTACAATGAACGAAACATAAAATATGTAAAAATTCAATATTTTGAAATATTTGATAGTTTTGTGTATATATTCTTTTTAGAATTGATCAATAAGATGATTATAAAGTAAATAATTATAAAAGCCACTTACATCGTGACGAAGGATTCCCTTGATCGGATTCCTGGTAGATTAACATAGTTAAATATTTTCTTCTCTTTCTTTAATTATAAAATTTATAAATTTATATATAAAACTTTTGTTGACTTGTTTAACTTTCGGAAACATGATTTTGGTTATTGTCACATGCTTTATAAGAAATTAGATAATACATGCTTTATAAGAATAAGTACCTATTGTAACTGTTTGTTTCCTAAATAAAATAAAATAAAAAAATAAAATAAGCATTCTTTCTGTCAAGACTGTGACAGATCGAATAAGAAAGATGCTGAAGAAATTCAATTTAAAAAAATCTATATTAAAAAAAAACAATCCATCGAGTAACCTTAGGGGTTTGGAGACATGTTTTTCCTAGAGAGCGGGTGGGGGAGGGGTAGTTTTCGACCTGACGTTATCTAATTTTTGAAACGATCCATTGACCAACTGATCCCGAGCGACCATGGCTGGTAAAGGGCTCCTCGGTCTGCGATATATTCAAAATGAATTACCGCTTACGTCAGGTAAAGGCCTCGCAAGTGACCTCGATTCCGTGACTAGACTGGAGGATCGAACAATCCGGATAAATCTGCTAGTAAGCGCGTGAGGTTGGCCTGCTGGGTTCACATTCCAGTGCCTCGCAAGAAATGGGGTTGGACTGTTAGCGTAGTTAGACGGTGAACTATTAAGTCCCAACGTCTCTGCTTTCACCCCATAATTGAAAGAATGATTTAATATTGTTTATAACTTCCGGGGGTGGCGGGTTTGCCCATAGTTGTTGACAACTCTCAAGATCCTTCTGTCAGTGCACAACTGTTAGTTCTGTTCCATATAGTGTATATCCAGTGAGAGGTTTGTTTTCCCTATCATGCTTTATATTATGTTCTCTTTATTTAGCTTGATGAGCCAATTATCGGTCCTGGATTTGGTTGAGGTCGCTCTGCGATTTCCTAAGAATTTTCTGTAATTAGCGTAAATACTGATAGCTGAAAGGATAGTCGATTCCATATTGGATATATAGAGCAGAAAGAGCAGCGGACGAGAAACCGATCCCTGAACCACTTCACTTTCCACCGGCTTTAAATCAGATAATGAAGACCCAACCTTTACTTGAAATTGTCTTCCCGTCACAGAAATGATTCCATGATGAATACTTACTTGTATCTGGGATCTTTAGAATCAGGATTATCGCAGAAACTCTCCGGACCGTAAACGATAGAGTCGGCCCAAGCGCAACCCACTGGGAATGTATCGCCGACAACGCACCATTGAGGTTCGCCGTAGAAAGCCATCACCTAAAATTAAAAACTGAATTAATGAAATATCTTTATTGATCATCATAAACTATTTAACATGAACAGTTGCGAACCTATTGCATATTCTTGCTACATTATTGCATATTGAATCAAAATCTAGCTGCAAGAGAATGTGAAAATATACTACAGATGTGTCTAATTTCAAAGTCCATCAGATCCAGATAGGTCTATTTTTCAGTGGGATCAATTTTCATATAAAGGCTGATTTACATTGATCCACTAGCTGGATCCAGCGTCAGTGGGTTCCCTCGCTGGATCAGCATGTATGCCCATGACAGTTTTTCGATGATTTCTTTGTTTTTATTGGTCGGTACAAATATGGCGGCATTTGAAAACCGTTTGTCATGGATGTAACGGAGTTTGAAATTTAATGCTGTTTTTCTTTTAATATAATCTTGGAAAACGCTGTTTCAAACTAAATGAAGTTTTGGGAACATGGAACTCAAGTAAGAGAAGACTATAGAGTAAAAATGTATTTAAAAAAAATGGATCTGGCGGAGTTTGAAATTAGAGGACACATATACGGGAAAGGAAAATGAAATGTTGGAAGGCAGCCGGTGTAACAGACCAAGCAGGCAAGTGGATGTAAGCATCTTAAAATCAGGTTTGTTTGGAAAGTGATGAAATTAACGTGACCTGTCAAAAATGGCGATCACTTACTGGTGTCTTGTGTGACCCACGTATTCCCATAAAAACTAAAGGCAAAGTGTATAAAACGGCAGTCTGTCCGGCGCTACTGTATGGCTTCGAATGCTGGACAACGAAGAAGACACATGAACAAAAAACACATACCAACGAAATGAAGACGCTCAGGTAGGCGGGAGGTTAACTAGGCTGGACAGAGTTCGTAATGAACACATACGAGGTAGCTTCAAGGTTGCACCAATCGCATATAAGATCACCGTAAACCGCCTACGCTGGTATGGGCATGTCAAAAGACGAAGCGACGACCATGTGGTACAAATTGCTACAAAACTACTTGAGCAAAAGAAAGGAAGAGGCCATCCGCTACTGACCTGGTGGTCTAACATCGAAAGAGATCTCTAGAAAGCCCAATTGTCCGAACCGACAACCCAAGATCGTTTGACCTGGCGCGGAAAAGTGAGGAGACCCGACCCCAAATAATGGGAATAGGAGAGGACGAAGAATGTATATTTATGCATCACCAGCTCAAGTTTGGAGCAGTGCGAATGCATCTTCTTTTACATGGTTTATGCCGAGCCGTCCCGTGGACGCCCAGCATAAGAGTGAAACACTGCGGAAGAAAAAGCGCGCGAATCGTGTAATTATAATAAAAAAATTATAAGTAACAAGGTTTAGCATCTGGATAGGCAGAATTGTATGCCTTAATGCTTTGCTGGATATATTATAACAATGCTATTTATCCCTCCTCTGTAGTTTATGGACGCCTTCTAACTTCAGTTGTTCTGTTATGTACCTTTCCGAGGTCGTGGATCAGTCCGGTCAAATGGAACCAGTCTTCGTCCGGATGATCTTCGCGTATACGTTCGGCCGTTTGGAAGGCGTGGACGATATTCGGGAGTTCGGTGTCCGGATCAGATTCATCCACGAGGTCATTCAACTTGATGAGGGAGTCTTTCACCGTCGACTTTATGTGGTTGAAAGTCAACCACTTCTCCCTTTTGCCTAAAATATAAAATTACTATAAAACTGCAAATTCCACGCTCCTTTTTCTCATTTGCTGAGGATACAGTGCTTTCATTCCACGGAATGAAAGCACTGTATCTCATTTGCTTTCATGGATTTCGGCATTACGAAGGGCGGAGACGGGTCTGCAAGAGATCAGCAAATGGCTTGATCAGAATCTACCGACTACAAAGGCAAGACAACAGACCTCAAGTGATTCAAGTGAAAATGGACGTAAGTATGCATAGACTTTTGCAACCCACATTTTGCAGTTTTGAAAAAAAAAAAATCTCATTCAAATAACAACATTTATGCTAGTCCAAGTCAATTAACCCAGAAGTAGACAATCAGCCCAAATAATTCACATAGTTTTGAAAATCGGTACAGTTATTCCTTAATATACCCTAATGAATTTACTGAGAGTCAGCAGAGGGTGTGAGTTGAGCCAGGGGGTTGTTCAAATGTCCCTTTCTTTAGTTTATCGTAGTTATCTCCAAAATCCTTAGAATTACTGTTATGCTTACCTACTTCCGTGAAAATAAATTACATAAAAATTTCCAATAACATGCATTGTTTTCCTTTTTACTATATGACCAGCATTTAGGAGTATGAGGGAGTTAAAGTTGTTAAACCGCGCGGGCAGATGAAGTTTTTGTTTAATTTAACTTCCTTGCTGCTCCCAGTATATTGATCCTACAATTAAAAGTATTAAGAACTTCTTTGTAGGAAATTTTATGTAATTTATTTTCGTAGAAATAGTAATGATGCTAATTAATCCTAAAAGTTTTTGAAATATCTGCAAAAAACTGAAAAAAGGGTCCTTTGAACCCCCCCCCCCCCCACCCTCCCCCCCCCGCCTCACCCTCCACCCTTAGGGCCTTTAGTATGTTCATCAGGATACCTTGAGGAAGCTGTACCGATTTTCAAATCTACATGAAGTATTTAGGATTGGGCTGTATACCTATTTATTATGCATCTTGACATGTATATTTTATTACGAGCTATTTGATTAAAATTGAATTAAACAACAATTATTTGAAAGAGAAAAAACATTCAAATGCATAACTATGTCCAATTGAACAGAATATTTTTTTTCAAAGAAAATTGCAAGTTTTTCATACTTTTTCTTTAATTTATTTATTTTATTTTTATAAAGTAATCTACAAAAAAAGACATGGACATATACTGTTATATATGCAGAATCGTTAAAAATAATCATTAGTATAGAGAAAAAACATAGCTCTATGCATATAAATGTGCTAGCATATCCGAAATGAGGCGAAATCGCACAACCAACTAGACCTATAAGGTCTGTATCTGGCTGTGCTGAGTTAACATTTGGTTGTTGACACACGAACTGACGAATTTGATTACAATTTTCAGAGACTTTTTATATCTAACAAAGGATGTAGTCTAACAATGTGTTTTTACACAAATTAAAACTAAAAATAAAAAGAAGAAAAAAATGTATTCAATTAAAACTAAACAAAAAGTTTTTTTAATATAAACTTTGCATTATATTTAATAAATTTAAGTAGAAAAATAGGTAATAATATATACAGTTATATAAGCAAAGTATTAACACTACATTGTAATATATAATATGTATGAGAAAATAATGTGTAAAATTGTAAAACTGTAAAATTTTAGAAATATATGTGTTTTTAATATTCACTCTATAGTAGTAATTAGATCTTCAGTTTTTGAGCACCCAATGTCTAGGAGCCAGGTTTTCTCTTTACTTTTAAAAGTTACATTATTTTTCACTTGTTTCGTGGTTTCACATAAGTAATGAGTTGTGAAGTTTCGGGGCGATAAAAAAATATTGTCTTTTGTCTTTGGCAAATGTGCTTTTTACCTTAGGGATAGTGAAAATTTCCTTTACGGCATGTCTCGTCAAGTACATTTGTTGACTTCTTGATCTGTACTCTTTAGATTTATGAAAGCTTACAAGGCACTACTTAATAAATATCTGACGTATATCCAAAACCTTAAACTCCGCAAAGAGCTGATTTGAACTGTACCGAGGAGGCTTTTTGTTTATGACTATTAGATAGTCTGAATGTACATTGTACCAAGGCCTAAAATATCATATAAATACGATTTAAATGGTACTGTTGGCAACACTGATGCCATATTTGTCTATGATCAGTCGTTTTCAACAAATTTGTTATGTCGCTGTATTCTAATGTTGCACGCTTGCCACAAACCGCTTGTACAAACACTTGGATGGCTCGCAAGCTTGTGGATAGCTCGCAAGCGTTCGCCACAAGCTTCCTTTGATTTGCGAACAAAACCAACACTATATCGGATCGGCGGCAAGCGCTTGCAAGCCTACACCAGCCAAGCCAAACGCCAGATCCACACGTTTGAATTTGCAAAGGTTTGCCAAGGCTTGGCAAGCGTGTGGATGCAGCAATAAATTTGGCATTGTAAAATATCAAACAAAAAATCTAGTGTGGTCAAAAGTAGTCTAGATTCAAATTATCACGTAGGTTTGTGTGAGATTGTCTATTAGTGTTTTAATTTTGGAAATATTCTGCGAGTCAAAGCCGAAAATCTCACTGTAAATAATATATTTTTGTATTGACCTTGAAATCGTTGTGTTAATATAATTTTCTGTTGCCATAATTAGGTATTTTTAGGCTCAGGGCACCCCGGGGAGGGGGGGTGTCATGTAGTGAGATCGGGGTGATGATCTCTTATGATCTCTAATCTACTCTATAAATAAGGTAAAACGACTTTACCGCGTGAAGTTTGTAACACACGTCGTTTCAGCGATGTTGCAACTGCCTATGTTCAGGGTAGTCTGACAGTCTACCCTGGATAATCGGTTGCAACATCGCTGAAACGTCGGGTGCTACAAACTTCATGCGGTAAATTCGTTTTCATCTTATTTATGATGTCAAACAACCGCGATAGTCTTCGATTTCTAATCTAATCTGTTGCTAAGCAAACGAAAAAAGTGCATAGGTCATTCATCAAAAACCCTTATAATTGACCCCCCCCCCTTAACCCGTCGGACCGCCAACAGTGCCTATAGGCATTTTGCGTCGTTTGACAGATCCGCGCGTAACCGTTTGACAGATCTGCGCGTAACCGTTTCGGCCGGCCCCTGTATATATTATATAAATATATATGTATGACTAACAAGATTAATTACTAGGTAACAAAAGGGAATTGAATGAAAAAACGATATTGTTAGTATTCACAAAATCGTCCTAAAAGTTGCAGCGCAGTTTTTCGGCGCATCAAGGCTGGCTTCCGAGCGGTTAAAACAAAATAATTTGGCGCCCCCCTTAAATTGCCGCCCTGGCAGGTACCCCCATTTGCCCCCCTTTAGATCCGGTAAGCTACAATGGTCCCTAACAAAGGGCAACGTACGGGTGGTTGGGTGATTATTATCAGCATCATCATCATACATTATCCGAGATCCAAAATCATACCTTTCACGAAATCGAAGGTCATAATTCGTGTGCATATTTTTATACGTGCGTCTAACTCGCTCCTTGAGCGGATTCTCCTCGTCGACGGAGTAATCGCGAAATGCAGACAGCGGCTTATCATTGAATACCTCCTCCGGCCGCATCAGCTGCGACGGATCGATAATCACTGGATTCAGCTAAAATATCAATAAATTGTTAAATCAGGCGAGAAATGGCGAAAACCTTAATTTAACTTACGACTCTCATGCTGCGTATGACAGTGACGTGCCGGAATACGGGAACCCAACTAGAATATAAATCTACAGACTGGGCTATTTATTTATTATTGATTTCTCTTATCAAATGAGAAAATAACGTAATCACAATTACAACAGTAAATTAACGAGTGACCAGCAAATTATTACGTATAATCGGGGCAATTCATCGACTGCTTAAATTAAGACAGCAAACACAAAATTGTTTTAGTTTGTTACCAGTACTGTCAAAATTAGGTGGTAGAGAATGGTTTCGTGCAGCTTGGGCCATAAGATCCATTTTGTTCTCGGATCGCTCAACTCACGATTCAGCTCCTATTCAGAAGCCTCCTTGTGCGGAAGGCTACCCCAGGTAAGACTCTCGCGTCTCAGGCCTCAAAGCTGGTGGACCGGTTTCTCCTTGTGGGATTGCATCCCGGCGCTACTGGTCAGTTTGCGCACCGTTCGGCGACGCCAGTCGGTTGTGTCTCCTACTGTCTCCTAAGCAGCGGGGGTGGATGTTGACCAGTTGTCATGCCAATTTTGAAATGGCCTTGGGCCACTCGATCCCGTGTGGCTCTACGAGCAAAGAACGCCCAGGTCCGCAATAAATTCAAATTAAATTACCGCTGTATTACAACAGGTAGAGGCCAGTCGGAGGAATGGAGGTATCCTGAAGGTTAACTCCAGACGGAGATATCCTACCAAAACTGGTAGGGAGGGTGCGAGGCTGCCCTCTGGTTACCTTTCCCGGTGCCTTGCCGTAAGGTGTTGGTCTCTACGGACTATTGGTGAGCTTGACAGTAGATTGTCTTGTCTCTAAATTTTCTACACTCATCCCAAGGCTGAAAAAACGATTACATATCGTTATACCAGCCTAAAGTGACGGGTTCGCCCATTGTAGTCGACACCGACCTACTATCAAAATTAGGTGAAACAATTATCATTATAACGCTTGAAACCGATCCTAGAGGCCAGCTACATTATCTTAGATCATCAATTTGGCTTTAGAAATGAGCTTTTTATAAGTGACCAAGTAATTACATACATAGAGTCTACAAGGAAATTAGACAATCTTTGAAAAAACAATGGAATACTGCTTGACATTATTCCTGGACATACAACGGGCATTCTATAAAGTCTGGCATAAAAGCCTACTTTACAAAATAAAAGAATGACTGCTTCATATACATTTTATAGTATCCTGAAATCGCACCTCGAGGACAGGGATCTTCCAAACAAGCCAATGAGAAGCCATGTCAAACTTTTACCATATAAGAGCAGGAGTTCCTCAAGGATCAGTACTAGGACCTGCTCTTTATACCATATTCACATAAGATCCGCCACTAGCTTACGGTGTTACGACAGCCACATTTGCTGATGATGTGTTGTGTTGCTTCAAAGCAGTCAATCATCGAACTGCATTCACTAAATGGAGGGTTTCACTTGGCGAGGATGTAAAGGAAGAGATAACGCCAGGGTTCGATCTCCCGTATACCACCTGGCATAGTCTGAACAGACTGAGGGTGGATGTGACAAGATGCCGAGCCAATCTCATTCACTGGGCTACACAGAGAACTATTATGCAACTGTGAAACACTGCAGGATGAAGACCACATCCGATTCTGCCCGCAGCTGTCAACCCCCATCACACATCAGGACCTACAAGAGGCGAACGAGAAGGCCATCCAGGCCGCATACTTTTGGAGCGACACGCTAACCATGTTAGCCCGAGCCCGGACTTGTTAAAGAACGAACGAACAGTTGTGTTAAATATCTGGGTGTGCTTTTGGATAGACGCCTCACATGGAAGAGTATATTAAAAATAAGAAAGAGGCTACCAGGCACCTATCCAGACTTCTGTTTCAGGAGATGACATTCATTGAAACAATGTGACATTCATTAATTTGCACGTACAATGAAAAGAAAATACGCCAGATTTCGGGGGTTAAATCCAAACTACCCCCCCCCCCCTCGGATACATGCCTGACACTATGTACATAAGTTGTGGATTCTCCCTGATTTTCAATTTTTTATCGACTTATATTTTACTCATAAATTTCAGGGCGAGGGACGCGTTCCCTGTGTCTCTCCTCCTGGATACGTCCATGGATGCTACAACTGAATGCTCAATTTAAGAGCATGTATTGGCTCATAGGACGCAACCCATGCCTATCAATAGAAAAAAAACTAGCGTTTATTCGCAAGTAATTTACTTCACCTTATGAGGAATCCTTAATCGGTCAGAAGGCAACTTTCGTGCGCAAAAAATTGTGATGCAAATTTTTGGTCAATTTTGTTAATAAATACTAAAAATATCGCAAAATGCCTATAGGCATTTTTGGCGTCCGATAGGTTAAACCAGTTTGGGCACACGGCATACAACTATAGGGATAAGCCAGCAACTACAATATTGAGATACAATATCCAACGATCCATGGTACACCCGGACCAGCGAGATCCATGGATACTTGAAAATACCTTCAGTAAAAGACAAACTGCAAAATTATAGCGACGGACGGATACAGAAAGAAACAGGAAGAGCATGTCAATGCACTAGCCTCTATCCTCGAAGTACATAGGTGACAACATCAGGCGCTTGAAGCGATATGATGTGGCAGATCTGATTGATGGACGTTAACACTCAAGAGACATCTACAGGAAATCTCCTAAGACGAGGAGCTAACTTACACGCCAAGTGCAATAAAACATCTGATAATAGTCTAAATTCTGATTATAGACTGATTGCAGATATCAACCCTAATTAAAAAAATGTTTCACCAGTTAAATGAGTGTTTTTCGATAACATTATTTGTTCAACGCACAATAATTTATTTTTGTAATAGCATTATCTTGTTTTTTTTTATCCGCGATAACTCCTGACCGTATGGTGTAATGTATGGATTATGTATTTTTTTATTAGATTGTAATGCCTTTTTTTATAAATAAAATGTATCCATCCTGTTGGTGGAAAGATCACCTTATTCTTAGGCAGGGAAATCTAGCTAAAGGTGTGATTATTTTAATAATATAAGACACTTACCGTCAACATTGTGAACAAAAAACACACTTGACTATTCAGAAATCTGTAAATTTTTATACATCAAATAAAAACGACGCTTTCTTCAGAACCTTTAAGCTTATATACAGTCTCGTCTCAAAACTGGTTCTAAATGCTCTTATCCAGTTCTTCTAGAGATTCGTGTTTCTAAAAAATTTACATTTTTACTATCGATAGTTTCAAATGATTCATCAACTAGTTTGTCACTAAATTTTATGGTTTTGTTATTGGGAAAACATAATATCTCTTTTGTTTACTCAGATATTATCTGAGTAAACAAAAGAGATCCACAAAATAACACTGATCCATGACCAGGGCCGCCAAGAGCCATGTTGAGCCCCGGGGATGAATAGTTTAGAGCCCTCTAACAGGCGCGGATCTAAGTGGGGGCGGAGGGGGCGACCGCCCCCCCCCCCAACGAGGATTGAAAAAAAATATCCCACTACTGGACAATGTCATAAACGACCTCAAAAATCGACTGCCACCCGAAACCATAAAGGTTTTTAATTTAAACATTATTATGCCATCGGTAATAATAAAAGACGATAGTGATCACTCAAATGTAGTAGCAGATCTTGTTAGAGAGCATAAGAGTCTCCTAGGAGTTCATGCGGCAGGAGTTCTGGGAGAATACAAGATCTGGAAAGAAAGTTTTAGAAGGGAAAAGATAAATAAACCCGCTTATTCGGAACCAAAAAATATTCTAGATGTTCTAAATCTGGCCAACGAATTCATCTACCCTGGCATACATCGCCTCATCCTTATCATGGCGTCCTTGCCCCTAAGTGTGGCGACTGCCGAAAGAAGTTTTTCAACTCTGAGGCGACTAAAAACCTGGCTACGATCCACGATGGTAGAGGATAGGTTAACAGGGTTGGCACTCCTGCATATTATTATTCATTTTGATATTCCAGTAGACAAAGAGAAGATAATTGAAAGATTTGCAATGAAAAAACTCCGAAAACTGCAATTTGTAATTTAATCTTGTGTTATGCACTATTATGTATCATTTGTTCATTGTTCATTTAGAAGTAAAATAAAAACGTACGAGTGTATTCATTATTTCTTTTCCCTTTTTATAATCCTTAGGTAATTTTTTTCAACTATCTATAGACAGAAACACACCCCCATTGTTGCCCCCCCCCCCAAACAAGACGTAGATCCGCGCCTGCCCTCAAAAGCAGTGTCGGATTATCTAATAGGCTAAGTAGGCACCGGCCTATGGGCCCTACGCCTTGTAGGGATAATTACAATCATATATTTTTGAATTGTTACTAATACCATTGATTTTATATAAAATCAATGCTAATACATAGAAAAAAGCCCTTGAATTAAAATTCCTGGGAGGAAATGTTTAAAAAAAATTTGATTCGACTAATAGCATAATTATTGTTATAAATGACAAAATGACAGTTGGTTGCTGCCAGCCTGAGCAATCGTATTTGGTCTATATGTCTATATAGTCTTTGCTTTGCGACATAAGCATTGTCAGAAATGTTAAACGACCCACTTTGCCGGTGTGATCGTTTTCTGTTTATATACACGTCTTTTCTACACCATAAAGTCGACAGAATGTTTGTCAGCCCAAAGGTGGTTCCGAAAAGTGAAAAAGGTGTGCTCTGAGATTTTAACGGCCTAAGGGCCTCTTCACGGGTTAATTCGGCATTGCTCGAAAGGCTTAAACCCCCTTTCTGTGTCTTTGTTAATTGTCTGAAAATACAAGCCGCCATAATAAAAGCATATCTCAGGCACAGGTTTGAAAATGGTCGATTTTAACTACCTACCTGTATTAAAATCATCTCTCTAAAGTAATCACTAACCTATAGGGTGTTATTACTGCACGGGCTTTTTTTTCTGTGGGTTAATCAGTACAACTAAGTAAGCAACTTTTAATTAAAAAAATAAAAACTGAAAAATAAAAAGTTTTTTTTGAAAAAAACTTTTTTTTTTTGAAAATTATTTTTTTTAAATTTTATGATTAAATTGCATGAAAAGCTGTGATCACGATGCGCTATCTAGCGGTTGGTAAAATGTCGCTGATTTACGACTTATTACCTACCGCTAGATGGCGCAGCGCGCTCGAACACTTCTCAAACCTTTATTTAACAGTCAACTTATCCAAAAATTTCAAATTTAAAAAAAATGTATTTAAAAAAAAAAAAAAATGTTTTTTTGGTTTTTTCCAAATGTTTTTATCAAAAGTTGCTTACCATGTTGGACTGATTCACCCACAGAAAAAAAGCCCGTGCAGTAATAACATCCCGTATATACTAAGGGAATAGGGAAGAAGTAAAATTACATTTTATAACTGTAAAAGTAAAAATAAATGAGAGGTAGGTAATCAAAATTTCAAAATAGACAGACATAAATATATTCATTTTCAAACATTCAAATAAGGTAAAAACATTTATTGTAAGGCTTTTTCGAAAAGATTAATTGGCTTTATTATATAATAAAATGAGTTAAATACAATCCAATCACTGCTTTGGCCTAAAAGAACCAGAACGTTGATTCTTGAAATATAGCATGGTAAATTTATCAATTTGATTTATCTGAGCCATACACAAAACCATGCCAATTTTTTCAAGAATGACTCGGACTCATCATAATACATCATCGGGAGGGTGAGCGGTGGGTTCCGGACTAACGACTGGCTGTGGTAGGTTTAGGAGAGCTGTCTTGCCACAAGTGAGCATTCACATTAACACTCATTCACTCCCCCGAAAGTGTTGATTATTTTCCTGGATAGACCGAGATATTAAAAGAGGTGAGACGAGCGCCAACTTCCACCGCGTAAAGGTGAAGGCGTTCCGGGTGACGGCATTTGCGAGATCATGGTATTTATTTAATTTGTACCTACTCGTGGTCTTTTGGAATATTTGATTCCCATGGAACAGTTAATTCTACAATAAGGGCCACCTCCCGAGATAGAGTAAAGAGTTATATCTGGACAGAGGGTTGTGCATCCGAGACTTTTGTTTTTTTTTACCCACAAGGCTGACGCCTTTTTGTGGTACCCGCCTTGTTGCCTATCCGCAACATCTTCTAGGTGGGCGTTTATAGCATCACGCAGTCAAATACTCAGTCGGTCACCCATCCCAGAATTGACCGCACCCAACGCTGCGTAACTTCGGTAACAACGAGGAGAACCGGTGTCAACGTGGCTACAGAAACTACAAAGGGACAGTTCAGCAGAGCCTTGCTCGGCTTCAAACTGCTCTTTGCGATGAATCATCAATCAAGACCACAATTTTTAACAGGTTTGCAGAATTCATCAAAACGCGGCTGTGTAACCTCAGTGACGAATTCATTGAAGGTCGCCGTGGATAGCGATGGATCGCTGTCAACACATTGATTCTGTTCACCGTTTTAGTTTTTAGTTAGCACCATTTATTTCTGCGCGTCCGTAAGCATTCTAGGTGTTCAGCGTGGGGATATCTTTTTCATCCCTAAGCGAACATGTAAAATAGTTTGTCTGAGAACTGACGACATAGCCGATGTCAGTTCTCACAAATTTCTTGGATTAGTTTTAGATAATCAGATGGAATTCACACGGAGAACAATTAAGAGACACATTTTCTAGTGCCTGTTTTCTGCTGCGCCAAATACGAAAACTGATTAATTCTAAGGACACGAAAACGATTTATTTCGCTTATTTTGAGTTTCTTCTCCGTTACGGTATTCTCTTCTGGGCGCAATGCACCATCGATCTAGGTAAGGCAGCATATTTTTTCATTGCAAAAACGGGCCATTCGAATTTTAAGTAATCTGGGTTTTGTAGAATCATGCCGTGGTCATTTCAGAAGGCTTAAAATCCCCACCCTTTCATCTCTATACGTTTTAGAATGCGTTAAATTGATCATAAAAAACCTAGCTCAGCTGCCGATACAATCAGATACCCATAAACATACCCATAAACAGATACCAGGGGGAGAAATAATCTGATTCTTCCTCGTCCAAATCTTGAACTTTTTAAAAGGGATCCGAACTACGTCAGAATTATTTGCAACAATAAGCTACCCTCTAGTATCAAAAAAATATGCCGCGAAGGAAAAATGCCCCAATTTAAAAATAAACTCAAGCTATATCTCATTGAAAGAGAATTGTACGACATTAACGATATCTAAAAACTGTATGCATCTTGACTATATCACTTTCTGTAATAGGTTTTTAATCAATTTTTAATTTGACAAATGTATGATTAGGTAGGCACAAATTAATTATAACTTGACTATTTTTATTTGCAATAGAATCACTAAGACATTTTATATTACTTTTTGACAATCGTCACTTTCTTTTTTGTTCTTTTTGACATTACATTTATTAATTTTATACTAAAAAAACTTATTTGTATCGGTATTTTAAAGAATTAATTATGTTCATTATAAACTTTTTTTCTCATTACATTATTCATTATATTCAATGTAATAGAATCACTACTTATTGAGTTAATTTCTACATATCTTCTTTATACCTTACATCTCTATATCTTACTTTCTACATATCTTACTCTGTGTTTTTTATCTGGTAAACTAAATGGTTACACTCGATTAATTTTCTGCAATAATACCTTCTTTATTCTTACGAGTAATCTTTTATGTTTTGATTATTAATAGAAGAATTTGATCATTAATGAAGAATTCAATCATATCACGGCCAAATGTAAATGTAATACAACTGTCTAAACAACTATGTATTAATTATTAGGACAATAAATTATTTGATTGATTGATTGATTGATTTGCGCACTATTTATTGAAATTCTTCATCAATAAAAATAAAACATTTTTTAATGACTGCCGTTGTCGCCTCGGTCGTCGATAGTTGAGATTCTTCCACGCCTAAACTCAGCACACCAAAGTGCAACCGTCGAATATGTGAGAGCATCATCCTTAAGCCCTCTTGTCCATGCAAGTTTTTTTCGCCGTGAAAATCCACGGTTTATTCGCCGTGTCTAGACATGTTCGTCAGTGGGGTGGGTGCATAATAAGTCTGTGGGTGGGTGTCACTATGGTAGATTGTTCCACAGACACGGCGGCGGCGGCGTCCGTTTTTCCGCCGTGCCCGTGAACAAGCTTCCATAGTGATACCCACCCAGCGGGGTATGCCCCGCTGACAACACGGCGAATTAACCGTGGATTTTCACAGCGAAAAAAACGTGTGTGGACAAAAGGGCTGAGACCCTAATGTATCTCGTAACTCGTGAAATACTTGTTCCACAAAAAAAAACGGTTGGGTCACCCCCAAGACTTTCCAGCAAGTAGCAAAGGACTGATTTTAACTGAATATTATTTTCATAAATAAAATGAATGATTGAATGATGGTTTAGTTTCATCTGTTGTTGCACTCTTTTGTCGCTGGCTCTCCAACTATTACCAAAGTTGCAACTTTTCTATACTCGCCATGATGGAATCCCTCTCTCCTTGGAATGTCTTCAGGCCTCCCTCTTTTGAAAATCAATGTTCTATATGTATCATACGTGAAATATATGAGGGCTTCTAGGGCTTGTGAAATATATGAGGAGACAGTGTACCATGTTTTTATGAAACCGGAGATCTGAAAGAAAGGTATACAATACAATTTAGTTCTGCTCCAGTAGGTAGGCTTTACTACATTATTAATATCACGTTATATATCACAATAATTTGTTATAATGTCACAATATCTTAATTTTTTATCATTTATGTATGTTTGTACCTATGCATTATTGACGTCAAAAAGTTACGATTTCGTACTATTTTGAATAAAAAACTTATGATTATGATTACACTTGGATGTGTCTTTGCCTCTAAACTTTTAAATAATGTAATTAATTAAAGAATATTAACTATCATGATGTGGCAATATCAATTAATTTTAGTAAATTATAATTGGTTTGAAAACCATTGATAAATTGAAAATAATCTAATAATCAAAATTTCTGATCAAAAAATAGCTCAATGTCTGTAGTCATAATTATCAAGGCAATAATATGATGGTCATGAAAATAAATAAGCGTATACTAAAAATATCTAAATTTAAATTAATTGTCAAATCTAGCAATATAGCCGTCGTCGATAAAAATGAAAATAAAAATTACGCTCTTTGGCAAAGTTTATTATTTATTTATTTATTTTCATAACAAATCAACATTACAGTTTCTACCAATCCGTTGATATGCAATATACACATAAATATATTTAAAAAAAATAGAATTCTTACAAGTACATACATAACATGTTTAAATAAGCGTTAAATACAAATACCGGCATTATCACGAATGTTCTGTTATTTTACATTAGGATGCTCTTGGAATAAGAATTCAGCATTATCCAAATCTCTTAAGTCTTATACTGGATTCTTGACTAGGCCAAGAATCCAGTAGATTTTGTATACACCTCTCTATAGCCAAAGTGACAAATGATAACGATCGGATGTAACTTAAAGTTGCGCACCAAAAGTTGTTATCGTATTGAATTAAATACGTCACGCAAATTAGCTATGTCAGAGGTTATCGACACCAACACAAAGACTAATAAGAAATGGAATATTTTGCCAACCTAATAATTATCGCATAAGATGATTTAACCAGTATCGCTTGAAAACGCGAGATTGGGCTATACGAGAACTTAAAATTGATAATAGTTGGAGAGCCAGTGTCAAAAAAGTGCAAGAGATTTTTTTGTAAAAGCTGATACTTTCAGATCAGACAGTATTTTGGCCATAGAATGCTGGGGTAGAGTCAGCAAGCCGGATTCCGGGATATCTGGCGCTGGCGTAGGTAGGTACTAGGAAATGTGTATTTTTGAAAAGTACCCTCAATGTGTTTTGGAAAGCTGAAAATTCATCAGTAGAAAGTGGATGCAATAAAGAACTCGAAACAAATGGTCAGACTGCTTAACAATAGAACGCATGGCAACAGCATTACTCCATACATGTCACAAAAATGAAGTCCCTGTAAATACGCCGGTACGTATTTGGCAGTAACTACTACACAACGGTCTAATGTGCCGCGCAATATAATGGACTTCAATTTTGTGACATGTATGGAGTACCTACTGCTGACGCGACGCATTCTATTGTTAAGCAGTCTGACAATTCGTTTCGAGTTTTGTATTGTGTCTACTGTCTACTGATGAATTTTCAGCTTTTCCAAAAGACTTTGGAGGTACTAATTAAAATTACACCTTTCCTAGTACGCCAGCGCCAGGTGTGCCGGAATCCGGCCTGCTGACTCTACCCCAGTGTACTATGGCTAAAACACTATCTGATCTGAAAGTATCAGCTTTTACAAAACTCTTGCTCTTTTTTTCGCTGCCTCTTGAACTATAATGAGTCAAAAACTTTTTGGAACCATATAAAAATAATAACTGACACAGCTATTATCTGTTATTATATATGTTCTAAAGCAGCGGTTCCCAAACTTTTAATTTCGCGTACCACTCACGAAATTATAAATCAGTAGCGTACCACTGAAGTGTAACAGTTAAAAAAAATCTCTCAAAATGGTAAAGTAATAAAAACTGCAACAACTGTTTATGACACCATTATGTTTATTTATTAATTATAGATAAAAATACAATACTCTTAGTGCGAAAAATGGTGCTGCATGTTCGAGACAAGAGAGGAAATATTTGGCTCAGTTGTATTTAATTTTAAGCGCAAATTAGGGTCTATGTGGAGCTTATTACGATATTTGTTTTTTTAATTATTAACATAGCAGAAAATCAGCTCTCACAGAGATACGTGGTTTTAAATGGATCCAGAAACAGTAATGCTTTTCTGGACAGCGATGGATATTCATTTTTAACTTTTAGCCAGAATTCACACAACTACAGTTTGTTGATTCCGTTTGCAAACCTTCATCGCAAGATAGTTCTATCAGAGATTCCTTTTCACTTACACTTCATTTTTCACGAACATTATCAAGATCCGAAACCAATGGGTTCTTTATTCAATTGAACTCTGAATAATCTTCTTTAAAATATTCTTCAAATGTTTCAACGATCATTTGGCTGTGATTTTTGATGTTATTGATTACATTTTCACTCACTGTAAGTTCATTTTCAGTTACAAAATTTTCCAAATTAGGAAAAGATGCCAGCTTCCCATTCCATACTCTCCTTTTAATCATTTGAAATTTCTTGATAGATGCTTTTATTTTGTCATTTACTAAAAATCGATTAAGTAGTAGTTCTACCTTGCAAACTTAGATTTAAGTCGTTGATGCACGTGTGGACGCTCGCTCGCTCTCTCTCAGTCTAGCTCGCTTGGCATGAGTGAGCTGAAAGATGCGCTGGCCAGCAAAATAGGCGGAGCAAACTGGCGACAGAGCGCGTCCGCGCGGGTGTCAGAGCGCAAAATTTAAAAACGTTTTATCTACCTAATTATTTACTATGTATGTCCTATGGCCATGGCTGCTTGCCGTACCACTGGTGGTACGCGTACCATAGTTAGGGAATCACTGTTCTAAAGAACAAAAACTGATTTTCGTTTCTTTTTATCTAAAACTAGCTGTACCCAGCCACGCGTTGCTGTGGCTCAGTCTGGTTAAATGGAAAGGAAAGAAAAGAGAGAGCAAACGTTTCTAACATGTTTAATTTTACAATGCTTGTGGATATACAATATTTTTTGTGGTTCCGTATTCGCCTTCGTTACCAAAAACATATAAACGTGGTCTTGTATGTTTTTGGTAACGAATACTATAACTACGTTAAGTCGATCAAACACATTTGTAAGTACGTAATTATTCGCGTACTTACAAATGTGTGTCTCAATAAAACTGTCTTTAAAAAAGCTGCCATATCTTTATAGACATGACAGTTTTTGGCATGCGACCAGAAAGAAGTGATAGGAAGGCGGTCATATATCTCACAGAAATAGCACAGTGGCGTACGATACATGGACCTTGCGGTACACTGAATCAAATGTTTCGTCTCAACTTCATGCAAATGCTTATCGACGTCGGCATCGGGTATTTTAGTGCATACTCGTCGATTTCGTTTTAAGTGATTTTATTATACAGCTAGATTAGTATACATGCGAATGGCAATCCTCTCTTTTGCCGTTCCATAGAGTACATGCAGCAGCACAAAGACTTCATTTTTTACCTTGAGTTTGATCAGCAATTTCAGCTTGTCTGAAATCACGTGCTGTGATGTGATGCCTATCCACCGGCGATTGCCCAGGATTGCCCAGGCCAGGCGATTGCCCAGGCTATCCAAGAGCTATTGTATATCGTCCTAAGTTAGATTGCATTTGAATTTGAATGCAATGCAGTGAACTGCAATTTGTAATGTAATGCAATTTGTAGCAATGCAGAATGTAGGTAATGAATGCAATTTGCAGCAAAATCTTCAATCTTGGTATTTGCAAGATTTAAGGGGTCTAATCTCGCAAATCTCGGTATTTTACAAGATATCGCAGATTTGAGAAAATTATTTGTTATAATTTATAAGTATATTGATTAGTTCTATTGCAACTTGGTAAACTTACATCGCAAGGGCGAAATAATGAAATAAAGTATATATTTAATAAATTTATTTTAAAAAAAAACTATTATTTTTAAAGTAACTTCTTAAACAACACAACACAGCTAGAGTTTCGTCAACTTATCAACTTTCGACTGCGTATCAGATATCCAGCGGCAGAAAATGCCATTCTGCCTCGACACTTGTCGGTACCACAGATAGCAGGCCTGCAGGTTTTGTCCTTTTGTCCCGCCTGATTCAAAGAGATTGTTTTCTTTTCTGATAAGTTTATCAATGGACGAACCAGTTGCTCGTGCAGGACCTGCTTGTGGGCCGGCTTTCAAAATCATCTCTAATTCCTCATCAATAGAGGAATTAGAGATGATTACTAAAGATAAAGGCAAGGTATCATCGTTATTACTTTCGTTTGCTGGGTGTACTATAGCAATTGCATCTGCAGATGCTCCCAAATGGTACTCGAATGTGCTGCTGGATCTCGCAAATCCTGCGAGATCGCGCGTGATTTTGTTGAACACTTCATCATTAGGTACCGCCAATTTGCGTAAATGGAAAAAATGACGAATATACCAAAACTGTTAAAGACCTTGCAATTCTAATAGATCAACATCTTTCTTGGCAAGATCAAGTAGGTAAACCAATTAAGTCGTCGCATTTTCCATGGTTTTCATAGTCTCCGGCGGCTTCAGCGATTTCTCCCCATATCACACAAAGAAATGATTGTGTCCTCTTTCTTAACGCCAATACTTGACTACGGTGATGTTTGTTATATAGATGCCAGTTAGGTTATTTTGAATAAGGGAGCGTCTGCAAGATATCTTCCTCATGTATGTTTTTAACTATTATAGCGAAAGTTCGACCACGTTAGCTGCTTTCGTGAGCAACTTCATTGCCTTCCTATTCGCCATCGAAGAAATTTCAAAGGAATCTGAGACTATCTGAGACTATCAGCTATTCCAGAGGCAAAATATTAATTAATAGATTTCAACTTTAAGTTTTTAAAAAAATACAAGAAAAATTATTTTTGGCCATCTAAACCAGGCTCCCTCCTTAAGCCTACAATGCTTATAGATCATTCACAAGTTTGTTCTAAAGAGGTGTAAGCAGTAGCATTGATTTTATAGTACACTATAAAATCAATGGCAGTAGATTGTCAGTCGGAACAGTACATTTTCAATTGGGTTTTAGAATAGCTCTCTTTGCCTGTCTGCATTTTGTCATTCTTCACCTGTCCTTCACCCATCCTCTCCTCCCTTCGTGCAGAGCTGTACTCGTTTACCCCTCTGCCAGCGGCAGCATAGGTTCAGGTCCAAATCCAAACAGAAATAAGGACCAAACCCTGGTTCCACCACCTACCTTTCACCCGTAAGGAAATCTCCACCGTCTGCAGGAGGCGCATCGGTCATTGCTGCACTCCCGCTCACCTCAACCGAATGCATGTCCTCCCTTCTCCTCAGTGCGACTGCGGTCATGCGTTTCGCACTCTGGACCACCTCTTCGTTAATTGTCCCATTGTTAATTGTCCTAACTTCATTTCGTTAACATCTCCCTCCTACCTCAACGAGGCTTTTACCGGATTAGGAAGTCATGGTCTCCCACTTCGTTCAAGTCAGAATAATATCCTACGTATCCCAAAACACAATACCACTTTTTTTTCCTACTCCTTCTCCGTACATGCAGCTCGACTGTGGAATCAGCTTCCTTTAACTATTCGAGGCGCTAGCTCGCTGTTCACCTTTAAGCAATCATTGAAAAAGCACTTCCTTTCACAATAAATATTAATCATAAATTCTAACCTTTCCGTTATCCCCTCCCTTTCCTTACCTTATTTTGGCAGTTTATTTATTTACTTATTTATTTATTTATTTATTTGTTAATATATCAAAATATGTATGTATATACATATAGGTACATACATATAATATGTCAAACTCAAAAATTTATTTATATATTTACATTTTACTTTAGATACACACACAATATATATTATATGCTATAATTTCAAATTTAATTTTAGGCTATAATTTGTTGCCTACTCTTCTTTTCACACCAGCATGTTGGTTGACTGGAAGATATTGCTGTAGTGTAGCAATAAGTCCGCCATTGTACCTTATTTTATTGTGCAATAAAGAGATTTTCATTCATTTCATTCATTTCATTCATTTCATTCATTCATTCGTTCATTCATTCATTTCGGACCTCTTAAATCTCAAAATTCAGCTCCCTATTATTATAGACTTTTTATTATCTCTCAACTCCCCCAACGTCTACAAAATCATCTGTAAATTTAATAAACTCAACATTATGTCACTTTAATAATAATTATTGAATGTTCCTCCATAGAGGTTTTGTGTTAAATGTATATATGTATTTTACTATATCTTAAATTATTATTCGATTTTGTGTTCCTGACGGAGTGATGTTTTACTTGTTTCAGTGACGTCCACTAACATAAATAAGTTTCCTCCTATTTCAACGGCACACTTGGCAGAAATCACCCTCTTTGGGTGGAGCCATCAAATCAAAAAGAAGAAGAAGTAGGTTCAGGTCCGATTGCGATTCCCTTCGAGCCCTTTCTCGTCAGTCTATCTGCTTCTTCATTTCCCTGAAATCCACTGTGTCCTCTTACCAATCGGTAGCCTCGTCGACAAGAAGGACTAACTTGGAAAGGCCTCAGTAAACTCTGCCTTCGGCTGTAAGTCCACTCGTGGGCAATTAGGAACTTAGGCTCGATCTGGGGGAAAACCTCGGGCGGAGCTGGGCGCTTTCCGCACTGTGTGAATTTCTAAAACGTTTGAACATCTGCGTTGGTGGAGTAGTAGACATGTGGCGGCCATGACGTGACGTAGCTCGCTTCGTTTTCAGTTTGTTCTAAGAGACGCTACCGTCTTGTATACTGTGGTATATATACATTTGTGGTATATACAAGTCTGTTTTCTTCGAACCTTACCTGCCGCTATTATGATCCCATTGTTTCCGTTTGGAAGGTTGTGGCATACAATGGCAATCGAAAAAAAACAGAAATTAAGCAACTCTACGTCGAACCTTCTTCTTAAAATGTTTTAACGCCCATCATCGAGTCAACAGATGCAAAACAAGATACAGTGGGTGTTGTGTGCCTTGGCGGATTATCGAAATTCGCACACGCCGACCCTGCCTCCCCCACGATTATAATCTGCGTAGTAAAAACAGCAGCAGTTTGCCGCCTACCCGCTGAACAACGGATGACTACTGACAGCACTCTAGTCTACCCTGGTTGCTTGTCCTTATATTCTATTCCTCCCTTCGATATAGAGTTGACACACGTTTTATTTTCTTTATGATGATTATTTTGTAAGTGTATTTATTTATGACTACCACAATTTGCCCACATACACCTTTAAAAGTAAAAGTAAAAGGTATTTATTTCCAATACAACCATACAATTGTGTAGGAATGACAGTAATTAATCTTAAACTAGTTACTAAATTTAGACAAGAGATGATATACAATATATAGCTTTAAACTTACCAATTTACAAAAACATAGACTATATGATAACAGTTTACAACAAAACAATTAACGGTAAATAATATGTATTAGATTAAATCGGTAGATACGATGCTATATATTTCCAAAATATTTTAAGAAGTCGTTAGGGGCATACATGTTGATTTTAAGCAGATAGACTCGGATGGATCTCTTGAAAATATCGATGTTTTTAATTGCTTTTAGTCTTTCGGGCAATTTATTGAAAAGTTTGAGGCCTAAGTATCGACTAGTCGCCTGGAACTTGGCAGTACGTGCTACGAACGGTTGGAGATACAGGGTTTTATTCCTGGTGTCATGCCGATGTACTTCCTCGTGGGATATGGCCGAGCTCTTATTGCAATAGAATTCGCAAAGAGCTTCTTGAGCAAAAATCGCATATACGGTCAATATCCCTAGTTTTTGGAAGTGTTCACGACATGACTGCCGTGGACCAATACCTACTATCGCACGTATGGCTCTTTTCTGGAGAGTGAATACACTGTTGATGTGTGCTGCATTACCCCATAAAAGAATACCATAGCACAGGTGTGACTCAACTAGCGCGTAATAGGCCGATATTACTTCAGTTCTCTCCAAACAATTTCTGATGCGTAATAGAGCATAGCAGGCTGACGAAAGTTTTGACTTAACATGCTCTATATGTAGATTCCATGACATCTTTGCATCCAGATGTCCTTTGCATCCAGATGACATTTAGTCACAATAAGCCTGGCAGTATGGTCGAAACATATTGCCACTTGGCAATAGGCCCACCCTGTTGTACTCTATTGTGTTTGCAACAAAGTTTTTCAAACAAACAATGGCAGTCGCAACATCGCCAAAACGTTTGATACTACAAACTTCAGAGGGTAAATCCGTTTTTGTCTTGTTTTTAATGTCAAATAACCGCAATAGTCAATGATTTCAATATCACATTGGATTATTGAGAGTGAGGAGTGCTGAAATGGATAATATTTCTTACGGAGGTCAGTGTATGATAACCCCCAACCAGAATTTGCTTTCAACCGGTTACTCCTTTTTATATGAACGAGAGTTATTTTTACATTTTCATTTCGTCAGACACGCCCATTGGCATTCTAAAAAATCGGTTGTAGCCTACTAGTAGCCAAGGACTGATTTCATCTGAATATTAATTTCTTCAATAAAATTGATGAGCGCCCTCTCGGCCGGCGGACAAAGCCGGTCGGATTCCATTGCAACCGCCTCGGGCAGCGCGATTCATTTATCGGCGAAGAGGGTGGTTAGGCCAAGCGCCAACAGATGGCGTTAATATTTGATTAAAATATATGGCGGAATTTAAATATTATTAGTGTAGCTTGCTTATACAATGATGCTATTCCAATCAAACTTTTACAATGTGATTTCAGCTTAACAAACGTAGCGTACCAAAATTAAAGTCTCTGAGTCTAATACCACTGATCATATTCTAATACCTTGAGATTTAAATGACTATTGCGCTCCCTGGTAGACCGAATAACGATCGCAGCATCACTTTTTTAAATATTAGGAAATATTTTAAATATTACAGTTATTCAAAGTCATGTAATATTTAAGAAACGGCATTCACCGATTTATAATCAATGGTTGTTATCCATTGTTTTTTCACTTAAATTTAACTCGATTAATTTTTCAATTATAAGCATTTTCCCATCCAAATCGGAGAATGCTGTTTCTCAAATATAGTATGACATGATAAATATGATAAAAGTATGCTGCACTCATTATCAGTCGGCCACGAAATAAAATAAAAAAAAATGATATGCACATTTTTATGAAACAAAGCACGCAAATCTTCGATTGAGAAGTTTATATTGATTATTACACTATAAAATAAATTATTAAACCTATATGGATTATACAGGATTTTTATGGGAAATCTAAGCAATGTTCTTGTCTAGGTTTTGGAGACAGAAAGTAATCGGCGCATCGTGGACTCTGTAAAGGGTCTCCCAAGTGGACTGGTCCTTAACGAAGTCCTAATCCTTCCTTTGGCATTTAATGGTTCCTGTGCAGTTGGGCTACTAACACCCGCCCGCTAATTTGGGTCAGCTCAACTTACGGTTCAAACCCCTCCCCCCCCCCCCCCAGTAGCCTCCTTGAAGAATGTCGAACCTGGAAAGGACTCTTGTTTTTCTGTCACAGTAAGTGTATCAGGTATCAGTCGTTCTGAGGGTTGACCTATAATAGCGTTTCCAGACGGGGAAACGCTATTATACGTTTCCTAAGCAGCGGGGGTGGATGTTGATATGATGTCAGCCACTCTTGAAACGACTCTCTGGCAGCTGCGGATACAGAAAAAAACTCAAAGGGGGGGCGCTAAAAGATATCTTGAGCTATGGGTGTAATAACAAATCATGAAGTCACATGCAAAGGCTAATATGCTACCTATGCAAGTACAACTACTTGACTGACGAATAAATTGCATATAGATACACTTGGAGGTGTCAACTACAACGGGCAAACCCGTCACCCTAGGAAGTTTTAACGATAATGATCGTTCTATCTCCCGTGAGGTGAGGGTAGAAAACTTTAGAATGAAACAGTCCACTGTCTAGTTACGCCACTTGCCCGTAAGAAGTCAACTCCTTACCGCGAGACACTGGGTTCGCAATCAGCGGGCGGCCTCGCCCCCTTACACTAGCTTAGGGCAGATTTCTTCGGCCTCTCGACTGGTTACGGATTCGAGGTCGCTTGCGCAGTCCTCTCCCTTACGTAGCAGTGATTCAGTATCTACCGAATCTATCGCGGACCACGGCGTCCATTGCCCACCTACCACTGGCCGAATTGGTCGTTCCAAAAGCAGTTACCGTAAGGTTAACAACCGTCCCTGCTCTTTAGGAAACAAAGCCGTTTCCAGGCGCCTCCGGTAATCAGTCGGAAAGAATAGTCGATTGGCTGACGCCGCACGGTGCGCAAATGCGATTCCCAGGGGAACTGACCCGCAGGCACAATCCTACACGGGCTCGCACTTCTGCGTGGAGGCTACCGGATGTGTGTTTAGCTGTGAGTTGGGCCGACCCTGACACACGGGTCATAATGGCCCAACTGCACTGGGCCTATTAGCTCCCCGTATAGATGGATACGTGAATTGCTTTTGGTGCTGGGCCGACCATGGTAAGGGGGAGCACGCGTCCCTCATACGTATCCACCACTGCTTGCTGGCCACCCGATGTCAAGTGAAGATGGGCAAAGGACGTAACGGTCAGCGATAAATTCGAACTGAATTACTGTTAACATCAGGTAGAGGCTGCGCAAGCAACTTCAGACCTGTGACCAGACGGGAGAACAAAGAAATCCAGCCATATCTGCCAATGAGGGTGCGAGGTTGCCCGCCGAGTTCACTTCCCCGTGTCATGCGGTAGGCGCTGGACTCTCATGGGCAAGTTGGCATAGCTATTTGGCTAGACGGTGGACTATTTCGTCCCTAAGTCTCTACATTCACTCCAGGTTGAAAGACGATCAATATCGCTATACCTTCCTGGGGTGACGGGTTTGCCCAATGTAGGTGGCAACTCACCAGTGGTCCTTAACAGTTGAGAAGTGGTAGTTTTTCTGTAGTGACAATTTGCAGGCGGCCGATCTCCATGTTTGTGCAATTATATGCGGTAAAAGTCGCTTTTATTTAATAAGCCACCAGTATATATTAGTATGGCATCAGCCTGAGAAATCGATAAAGGAATAGAAAGAGATATCTGTATATAAGCACCATCTATCCTTGTTCAGTCGCGCATGC
Organism: Micropterix aruncella; assembly: GCA_944548615.1. Classification (NCBI taxonomy): domain Eukaryota; kingdom Metazoa; phylum Arthropoda; class Insecta; order Lepidoptera; family Micropterigidae; genus Micropterix; species Micropterix aruncella. The sequence continues at coordinate 9,875,477 of OX155969.1, forward strand.
CCAGACACATGTAAATATATACTGAGTGCACAATTATTTTATACTCAATTAAAGAATGATAAACGCGCATGTGCGACTAGACAAGGATAGAGGGGCCCATATGCAGCTATCTCTTTCTATTCCGCTATCACATTCACTCACAGTCCACCTTCGTACTCCCGCAATCTATTCTAGTATGCTGTGGAATCCATACACTGACACGACTAAGAACAAATTGAGAAGGGTTGAAAACATGCCATCATCACTTTTATTCCTATAGCGGGCTCTAAGGGTTAAGGAAGGTTTGAGTGTGGGTCGTTTGGGGACTGTAATTCCCCCTTTTAGCATCATCGTCATCATCATACATCTTAATAAAAAACAGAATCAATTTTTAAAATATATCTAATTAAAAAGGTTCCCATAGAAAATCAACCATATATACTCGATGACTAATACATTACATACATACAGAGAATAAACAATACTATTTACAGCTTGGTTGAGGTGTTTTAATTGATTTCATTAAGGCATTTATAAAATATAAATAGGCATTATTTCGTGTCGGCAGCAGAGGAAGAGCTACTCGATGAGATTTCTCCGCTTTCCTCCGCACTCTGTTCTACCTCGCCGTCGCTGTGCGCGGCGACCGTAACTTTTGCGGCTTCCTTTGCGTCGGTCACAATTTCGGCAAAATCAAACATGTCTATCTTCGCCGGTTTGGGCGACTTCACCCTCTCCTTCTTTATTTCCATATTATCTTCTAGTTTTTTCAATAAATCGAGACACTTTTCCGATTTCTTCGACAGGCTCCGCGAGCGCCGTTTCGATTTCTTGCGACTGGATGAATCCCTATGGCCGTGCTCTTTTCTGTGTTTAGACGATTTTTTGTAAGGTCTGAAATAAAGTAAAGCAATTCATTATTCAATTCACGAAGATAAAACGAGGGCGCTCTGACTTCTTAGCATCTTAATCTCTTAACCCCTGGGTGGCCAAGCACGCCGATCGATGTTTTTTGTATTAGCCACCGTTATATATTAGTATGCTTGCGCTTCGAAAATTTTGCATCAAATGACTGGCTTCCGAAAAGTTAATCTCTAAAACCAAGTCAAAACTTGAGCAATGAATCCGGGTCACCAGCATAAACCTTAATATCTCGGAAACTAAGAATGCTAGTTTATTCAAATAAAAAGCATTTTCTTCTACTTTCAAATAAAATGTATAAAACTTATACAGAACGTAAACAGAAGCAAAAACAAATGCAGTCAATTTGTAGTTCAATCTTCAAAAAAATATTTATTTTGTTTTTAGCTTTTTGACGGCATTACTTTACAGCAACCAGGAAGTTTTATAAATTTTATCTGAAAAGTATTAAAGTCTATAAAGTACTTTTTATTTGAATAAGCTAGCATTCTTAGTTCCCGTGATATTAGGGTTTATATTTGTGACCCGGATTCATTGTTCCCGAGTGTCATTTTCTGAAGAATTGCCATATAATTCATTGAGATTACGATGAACTTTCAAGTCATTATTATTTTTTGTAAAGAATATACTATTCTGTTGTTGTAAAAAGTAAAAAAATCGAGAGAGCACCAACACCTGAGCCGGATGATTTCTTATATTCACGTGATCTGAATTACAGCCTCCACTGAAGAGTAGTTTTCACTTAAAGGTTACGAGTTAGACCCTGCCTACGATATTATAATCAGTTTAAAATGTATATATTAGTGATGACCTGAAAACCCAATACCAAATAGATTCTCGCGTTGTTCATCCTCTTAAGGCTCCCTTCCGAGTTGACACGACTAAAAATTTAGATATTTTTGCAATGCCACGCGCCCGCGCGCTTTCGATATATACATAAAGATGTATAGATATACCGCGGCGATAAGGGAATACGTCCCACCGTCGGCAGTGGCCAATTACGAATGACGATTTTGGCTTTGCGCGTCATCTAATATAGTAGATTTGGCTTTTCAATTATAATATAATAAATTATCAAATGAAGTTTTTTATAAAGTAAAAATTAGATTACAATAATAAAATAACTTAAGATCACTGTGTTATTTTTATATCACTCAAAAGTATCTTTAATAAATAGAAAAAAAATAATGTTTGGCCATAATATTTCTGGAAATTACATAATTTCAAACATTTTTTTCTTATATTTTTTTATGGAAGTTCCAAAAACTGTCTTGGTACTATGGAAATAGACCATACGCTGGCATAAATAGTATTTTCTAATATTGAGAATCATCTCTAGGTTTTTCAAAAACTGAAGACAAATCTCGCTCGTTTTAATTTTTTTGGAAAACAGTAACAGAATAAAGATAATTTACAATTAATATGGAAATAATTTACCAATTTCGTTTTGGCGAAATGATAGCATAAGAACCAGGTTTTTAAAATCCGGCATAATTGCATTAAAATTCTTTTTCGTGTTCTCACAACCAGGCCACAAAATTATGCTTCATACGGCTTTTGGCCGCCACGACCTCTTAATCACGACTACCAACTACAGGGGGGATCACCAATTCACTGACGGTAAGATAGACTGGTAAAGCATCTTTTTGTAGCAAAAATATTTTATCAATCTATATTAAATTCTCACCTTTCAGTTTTAGAATACTTTCGTCGTTTTCCCTTTTTCCTGTATTTCTCTTTTCTGTCTGATATAGACTGACCATGATCTGAATCTGAAACCAAAATGAAACCTATAAATATATCAGGTACTGGTGTGCACGTTTTAGTGCGTCCTCTGCCTAGCGCTTTGCCTTTAGCACCAGCTGACGCGGTTGCACTTGAATGCATCAGCAAATTTGCAGATCTGGGTACGTCAGTTAGTGACAAATTCTGTGGTTATAGGGAATCGGTTGGGAATGGCATTGCGATCGAGATCAATTGGAATATTTAAGGACCACTACAAGAATGCTAAAAAAAAAAGGATTTTTAAAAGCCAAATATCTTTGTTAATTTGATTATTATTATTGTTTTGTCATTTATTTATAACTTTTTATCATGATTATTTGATGTTGATTATTTAGTTTTTTTTATTTTTGGATATTTTATTTTAATTTCATTAAGCAGTGGTACTAATAGGTGTGTCCTGAAAACCAGGTTGACATATTCTGAAGATATTTGCAGCGTTTCTAATTTTATTACATAGTCTTTGCTATTTCACTTCCAACTTATAATTTTGTGTTTTATTTTCTATTTTTGTAATGATAGCTGTAAGTAAATAATTTATTATTAAATGTAAATGGTATTAACAAGTCACGCAAGTCAAATACTTAAGAGTGCGATTTATGAAGTCCAATTCTGGAGTCAATTCAATTCAATTTTGGAGTCCAATTTATGGAGTTCTGTCATTTTAGCTAAAATCTTTGTTTACACAGAAAATATCATTCAATGATTCTGAAAAAAATAAGCCAACTGAGTTCAAAATCTGGCCAAAGTATAGAGATGTTTTTGCAAAGGTAATTTATGAAATTATTACGAAGAATTATTGCAGACCATGGCATCTTTTGTCCGGCTCTGAAGCCGCTTTTGCTCGACTAGTCATCGAGAGTGGAAGACTACATAGGAATCCACCATCCCCACCATCCACCACCATCCATCTACATAGAAACACTCCTTCAGTAATTAGTCAGAGTGCACAAACCGATTGGCTGTCGCCGTATGGTGCGCAAACCGTCTAGTAGCGCTGGGAGGCGATCCCCCAGGGGAGACCGATCCACCCGCCATGAGGCCTGGGATGCTAGAGTCATTCCCGGGGTAGTCCTCGACTCGAGGAGGCTATGAATAGGAGCTGAATTGTTAGTTGGACCGACGCGAGAACTAGTGAAATCTTATGGCCCAAGCTACACAAATCCGTTCGCTACCAATGGCAATAGGGACAAGCAAGCATAGGCAGTCATTATTCCATGCTGCCAACAGTAAAGTATACAGATAGATACAAACGGAGCTGCCATGGAATTCACCGAATGGAATCGGGCTCATAATATTATTATCATACTTCATGGGGGTGAGCAGTGCACTCTGGACTAACGACCGGCTATGGTAGGTTTAAGACAGCTGTCTTACCACATGTGAGCATTCTCACCTTACCCACCCATTCAAAAATACTAATAATAATAATAAACTCTTTATTTGCACTTTAAAAATATACAAAAAAGGCGAGCTTATTGCCACATGGCAATGTCTTACAGCTAACCTAAACATAGTGGTACATACGCGCATTGTGAAAATAAAGATTATTACATAACATACAGACAAGTGGAAGAATTTAAGACTAATAGTGCCCGAGGAGAAGAAATTGGGGGAGGAACAGGAGAGAAAGGGAAGAACTGGTTACTTCTTAGAAAGGTAGTAATCCTTAAGGTGAGTCTTAAACGATGGTAAAGAAGGTGAGTTTCGTATATTTGCTGGGAGATCGTTCCAGAGTCTTGCACCATGGACACAGAAAGAATAGGAATAGAAATCACTATTATGACTCGGAATTTTTAATAAACTGTCAGAGGCTGACCGAAGTACGAGACCGTGGGAACTTAGTGGAAATGTAAATGGTATCAACAAGTCACGCAAGTCAAATACTTAAGAGTGCGATATATGAAGTCCAATTCTGGAGTCAATTCAATTCAATTTTTCGCACGCACGCAATTCAATTCAAATTAGTCAGAGTGCACAAACCGATTGGCTGTCGCCGTATGGTGCGCAAACCGTCTAGTAGCGCTGGGAGGCGATCCCCCAGGGGAAACCGATCCACCCGCCATGAGGCCTGGGATGCTAGAGTCATTCCCGTTTATCTTTTATTATAAACCTTTCCGTTATCCCCTCCCTTTCCTTACCTTATTTTGGCAGTTTATTTATTTACTTATTTATTTATTGATTTATTTGTTAATATATCAAAATATGTATGTATATACATATACATACATATAATATGTCAAACTCAAAAATTTATTTATATATTTACATTTTACTTTAGATACACACACAATGTATATTATATGCTATAATTTCAAATTTAATTTTAGGCTATAATTTGTTGCCTACTCTTCTTTTCACACCAGCATGTTGGTTGACTGGAAGATATTGCTGTAGTGTAGCAATAAGTCCGCCATTGTACCTTATTTTATTGTGCAATAAAGAGATTTTCATTTCATTTCATTTCATTTCATTTCATTTCATTTCATTCCCGGGGTAGTCCTCGACTCGAGGAGGCTATGAATAGGAGCTGAATTGTTAGTTGGACCGATGCGAGAACTAGTGAAATCTTATGGCCCAAGCTACACAAATCCGTTCGCTACCAATGGCAATAGAGATAAGCAAGCATAGGCAGTCATTATTCCATGCTGCCAATAGCAAAGTATACAGATAGATACAAACGGAGCTGCCATGGAATTCACCGACTGGAATCGGGCTCATAATATTATTATCATACTTCATGCGGGTGATAGGTGCACTCTGGACTAACGACCGGCTATGGTAGGTTTAGCACAGCTGTCTTACCACATGTGAGCGTTGACCTTACCACTCATTCACTCCCCCCTTCGAAACCATATGAATTGAGATGCGGATATCGAAGTTATAGATATTTTTTTTAGGAAAGAGTTGATTATTTTCCTCGACAGACCAAGATTTTTAAAGAGATGTAACAGAAATCTGGCTGGCAGGCAACGAGCGCCAACCTACACAGCGTGAAGGTGAACAGTGAAGCCATTCCGGATGATCATATTTGATTTGTACTCAAATCTTTTAAGATATTTGATTCTCATGAACAGTTAATTTTACAATAAGGGCCATATGTCATGATAGGGAGTAAAGAGTTATATCCGGACTAAGGGCTGTGCATCCAAGACTTTCAGGGAATCGATACTGCTTAGAGACACAATTGACCTCCAGAATTCAATCTGAAGCTTTCTCGATTATTGAGAAAGTTTTGTGGTCGAAAGTTTTTTGCCTATTACCCTCACGATGGCCAACATACTGGCATGGTATCTACTAAGATGAGAAAACAGAAAATAGGATGCTCACCATCGGTGGAAGCGTCTTGATAATCTCCGTATCTTCTTCGTTTCCGTCGATGTTTACTTTTTGAATGGTCTTCATGCTCTTTTTTCGTCTGCATATCCAAGAGTGTTTTTACCTGATACAAAATTAGTCATTATTAGATTAAAGTACTACCCTACACCAACATTGCGTAATCCAAATAAAATGTGCGTGTCAGGTGTCAGCTCCGACGCGCCACTGGAGTTTACTATTTAAGTGCGATTGTCATTGAATATACATTAGGCAAAGGGGGTAAATAAACGCAACTCCTATAATACTGAAAGCATACATTATTATAACATAATAATTTCATGCTTTAATTTTCGATTCGAATCTAACTCACTGTCGCCATCTACCAAGCGGCCCTCGAAATACATCGATAAAACAGCTACCTGCCCCACATCACATCTGACTTCTATTTCTATTTGTATGTCACTTCTACATTCGTCGTTCTATACTCCAATATCAGCGTGTTAAAAAACACAACTCTCTATCTCTTTCTCGCGTGCGTGCGAAAAAGACGCGCGCAGTCCTCACTGCGCAATTTCCATACACGTTGCGCAGCAGTCTGCGTTTCAATTTTCAAACTTTACTGACATGACATTACAACCATTAAATATATGGTATTAAATTGCTCATCACCATAGTACGATTTAGCAACCATTTCGCATCGGCGAAATGAAAGTGGCGCTGATAGCATTGATGGCGAAACTAATAGCAATTTATTTGGCTATCTATAATAACATTGATATATGTTTTTATATAAAGTACTGATTGCTTATAAAAGCCCAATAATCAAACAATAATAACATTCAATTATTAGTGCTATCTATTGCATTTTTTATATAGGCTGACTATATTACAGAAATAATATGGAGAGATAGAATGCCATCTATAAAATAAAATAAAATAAAAACGGAGCTGCCATGGAATTCATCGACCGGAATCGGGCCCATCATACTACTATTTTTTTTTACACTTCTGGGGGGTGAGCAGTGGATTCCAAACTAACGACCGGCTGTGGTAGTGTATCCGAATCAACCTCCAGAATCCAATCTGAAGCTTTCTGAATTATTGAGGAAGGTTTTGTAGTTGAATGTTTTTTGCCTTTAAAGCCATCCTGCACAAACTGTATTGGGGGTTTGGAGAATACTGTCAAACCCTTGTCGCCACTGAGAGGCTAATTACCTCGCGAATAACAGCGAGAACTTTGTCATGGCGGTAAGTGTACCGTCCTGGCTACCTTGCAGCTAGCCAGAATATGTCTAGCTGTGCAAGGGGTATTGCTACAGAGGGGACAAGAACTATCCTCGGCAAAGCTCCAACGAGCGAGGTTACTGGGGTCTGGAAGTGTATGCTGAAAGGCATTCGAATAAAATTTCAGCATCTCTGGCGTCCAGTCATAGAGCATTACCTTCCAGTGCATTGGAGGCGGAATGCAAAAGTCCCCAATTGTTGTCCAATCATTCTGGCATTGAAGGCCAATAGCATGAGCCATACTGTTTCGCCCGACGTTTCGGTGACGTTGCAGCCGCCGTTGTCCAGGGTAGACACCTAGGTTGTCCAGTCTACCCTGGACAACGGCGGCTGCAACGTCACCGAAACGTCGGGTGCTACAAATTTCACGCGGTAAATTCGTTTTCTATCCTATTTATAATAGTAATTAATGTTTTGGTGAGACAGTGTCATAATTCAATTTTTTTACTTATTTTTACTATTTTTTTTGGGACATCAACTTGTCAATCGGCCGAGGGGCCGAGGCCTGAAGGGTTAAAGGCAGACATCTGTTGAATATTCATCATACTTAAATTAGAGAAAAATCAGTTTTATTTTGGAATGCTCTTTTAATATTTTAGGTGTTTTTATTTCTTCATTTTGTTTAATAGGTACTCCAGAAATTATATTGTGAAATAATATATATATATATATATAATTATATTGTGAAATAATATATATATAATTAAATTATTTATATATATATTATATTGTGGAATTATATTGTGAGAACCAATATCAAATTCTTTTAAAATTATATTTTTAAAATCCAGATGCCCATCCAGACAAATCCAAAAATACAGAGTTTGAAACCAAACTCATGGGTAGATTTTGAAATTTTGAAACTAATAACCAATTTCCGTTTAGAAAAAATAGTATTGCTGTCCAGTTTTGAAATTAATGGTTCTGACCATTGAAGAGCAGCATGAAAAGTTTTATTACAATTCACTTCTAACACAATATTGACCTGGGTGGCAAATGTCCGCCTTTGATAATGAGGTAATCTAGAAATCAATGGCCTATTGAATATGGCACCAACGTAAATAGCTAAATTAAAAATATAAACTAACCATGACACTGGCAAGTGTGTTCTGTTCGACTAGTGGATTATTTATCGGCGGCAACGTCACAGCTGCTTGAGGAGCTGGCGGTTCTTCTGGTCCTCGCACTTTCATTACTGCTAAAAACGCCGCTGCTCGTCTCTTCCTTTCAATCTGTTTCTGCTTACCGCCTACTGTGCCATTAGCTACATGATAAACAACAAAGAGCAAATTTAAGCAAACGAAAACAAGAAAAAGTGATTTTAAATAAACATTTGCCTAAAAGCACATGAGTAGAAATAAAATAGAGGGTCTACTTCATACAAACGGGTCAAACCAAATTATTATATGCATACTTGTCATACACTCCTATACGCACAGTGAGAGGAGAAGAGAAGTTTCACGGATACCTTTTTCAATTGATGATTTGTTATTTTATCTTTGAATTTTAGTTATTTGATTCTTATTCAGTTAAGTTTAGTTTGTGTGTGTCAGTTTGGTTTAGTTTGTTTGTGTGTGTTCGAACAAAGTTGGAAAAATGAGGGTACAAGATCAATTAAATACAAAAGTCACTTTTTGCAGTCAAAAAATCCTAAAATGACTTTTTTTGTGAAATTGTTCAATTGCAGTGGGACTTGCGAAAGCCAAACTGGTGCCTTCCATAAATGGATTGAGGTGAGTAAGAATTTTCTTTTTCCCAAAGTTTGGAGAGTACATATGTCAGGCTTATGGGTGGGAAAAATGACGGTTCATGAGCAGGTTTCTGTGGTTTTATGAGTCATAGTTACTTGAGAGATCGAGTATCTCCTCTTTATGAGGTGTGGCAATTAAGTTCTGGAAATTTACTTATAGCTTCGGAACTGGCAACATTGCGTCGTCCGTAAACTAATATGTCTGGAAAGAAGGGACCTTCTTTTTGTTCTAGTCGAAGTTTGAAGTCAATAGAACATTTGGTTTGTGTTTTATGTGTGTTTTTCGAAATTAACTTTCTTAGTGGCGTCGTGAAAATGAGTGACTCACATTACAAGCAAGTGATCCAATTTTTAATGAATTTTGGCAAACAACCCTCGGAAATCCTCCGAAAATTGCAGGTGGTGTACGTGTAAATAACCTCGAGACCCGTAAACAGTCAGTAGTGAGTGGAAAAGGGTGGGGTGTGGCTAACGAAAGCGAGGATGTCCAAATTGCAATGTTGATCGTTTTTTTCGATATCCGCAGCTTCATTCATCGTGATTATGTTCCTGCCGGCCAGACAATGACTGGACAGTTCTATATTGGCGTCCTGGAGCGGCTGCGGGCACACATTTTCCATCTTGTACCACAACAAAGCACCGGCCCATTCCTCGTACATTGTGCGAGAGTTTTTGACGAAAAAAGGCATTCCAACATTGACAACACCCACCATTAATTATTAGGTAATAAAGAGAGAATTCATAAAAAAACGATATTGTTAGTATTTATATACAAAGTCCACAAAAACAGGAGCAGCGCCATTTTTGCACGCGTAGGCTGGCTTCCGAAAGGTTAAACATTTATTTTTATTATAATCCACCTTACCTGAGAACCCTCCGTCGGAGACATCCCCCGTCAGATCGATGAGCTCTGTCGGCTCAAAGTCCTCATCTATGGTGATCACCTCATCCGGGTTGACAGATTTCACTCGCTGCTTAGGCTGGACTCTGCTGGTTTTATTATCGGTCTCCGAAGTTTGCGATCCCTTCGGTGATTTGGGATCGCTTTTCGTGCCCGATTCACCGTTTTCTTCCTCGTCCGTACTCGATTCGTAGGGTAACGCCGTGTTTATCAAAATCGGATCGGGCTCTTTAAGTTTTTTAATGGAAAACGATACCGGAACTGAAAAAAATACATGATTTAATTTCAAGGGTCAGAGGAAAAACGATCAATGCCAGTTTTTTGTGGCATGTTCCCAAACAAATCGAAGCATGAATCGATTTAAAAAAAAATGATTATAGTCTGCCCTTTTTATATAAACATTAAAAGGAAAAGGAAACATGTGATAGCAAAGACTGATCAAGGTTCTTCGCAGTGACAGTGGACCTTGATCGGTCTTTCCAGTCAGGTTCAGAGGTGGAGTATCTCGATGACCCTCCGGTAATCATTAAGGACACTGAGGAGGACTTTGATGGGAAATGCTGATCAAGCTTAATGACTTTTCACGTTTTCACTTTTTTTCTGAGGCATAATTTAAGTAAAATGTGTTTTTTTTAGAAACTCAAATATATTTGGTTTACGGGCAAAATGTATTTTTTTCTCACTCAAACCCTTGTTATAATGTCATTTTTTAACTCAGTAAATTTTAAAAATGGAATTACGATTTTTTTAAAAAGTGGGTAGTGATCGTTATTACTTCATTCAGTAACACTATACAAGGTTTGTCTAGAAAATACGTATAAAAAATTTGGGGCGACGTGTCAAGGCGTTGTGAAGGGGCGGCCTGGTGGTTCCTCCCCTCTATGCAATCTGTCAATGCTCAGTTCGAGCCAGAGCGCTCTGCGAGTAAGTAGGAGTTTACGTGTGCTTGTTGAAAGTAACCCTTTTGTTACCAGCCGTCGGCATGGAGTTCTCTCTGATTGAGGAACAGTGCATCAACATCAAGTTTCTTGCAAAGCTAGGTAAGAATGGCCGTGAGGTTTTGAGTGTTTGAAACAAGTTTACGGAGACAATTCTCTGAAGGAACCAATTGCCAACAAGTGGTTAAAAAGGTTCCGGGAAGGCCGAGAAGAGGTGAAAGATGACCAACGCTCAGGACGCCCCTCCACATCGAGTTCTGAGGGAAATGTTGAACGAATTCGGGTTTGTGTTCTTAAAGACCATTGATTGACAGTTAGAATGATAGCTGAGGATCTGTCAATCCCCAAAACAATCGTCCACGAAATTCTGACAGAAAAACTTGAAATAAAAAAATTGTGCGCGAAAATCGTTCCGAAGCTCTTGACTCCAGAACAGAAAGCAAGGAGGGTTGCTTGCTGTGAGGATTGGTTGGAAGCAGAGGAAAGAGGGGACTTTTCAACCGGGTCATCACTGGAGACTAGTCTTGGTTCTACGAATGCGATGTGGATCTGAAATCTCAAAGCATGGAGTGGAAGCAAGCAGGGGAACCGAGAACAAAAAGTCGCAAAAATCAAGGTCCAATGTGAAAACAATGTTGATTGTTTTCTTTGATTCTCGGGGCATTGTTCACCAGGAATTTGTCCCTCCCGGCCAGACAGTGAACAGAAATTTCTACGCTGAAGTTTTGAGTCATCTCAGAGCTCGTGTGGCCCGAGTTCGAGTTCGGCACAAGGGGGCAGGTAGATCCTTCATCACGACAATGCGCCTGCTCACACAGATCTCATTGTTCGCGAGTTTTTGGCCTGAAGCTCAATCACCGTAACGGAACACCCGCCCTATTCACCCGATTTAGCCCCATGCGACTTCTTCTTGTTCCCAAAATGCAAAATGGTGCTTCGGGGGCGGCTTTTGGGGGATGTGGAAGCCATCAAAGCAGCAACGACACGGCAAATGAAGAGCCTCACAACTGAAGACTTTCAGCAATCTTAATAACAGTGGAAACGGAGTTGGCAGAAGTTTGTTTATACTCTTTATTGTGAAAATGTGCATTTTGTCTCAGGGGGAGTACTTTGAAGGAGACCACATTGAAATACCTGAATAATTGTAAAATAAAGTTATTATTCCACTTTTATACGTATTTTCCGCACAAGCCTCATATGATATAAGAGGTTTGCCCAATGATATAATGACCAATGATAATAAATCTATGTAGCGATCATAGGATGCTAAAACTACCAGGATCAATAAGACTGTTTAGATAATATAGTGGTTCCTAGAACTCTACATTATTAAAAACATATTTATTTTTACTAGGGATGCAACCGATTTTTACTAGGGATGCAATATTTGTCGAATATTGGGGAAACATCGCTTAACCCTTGGAGTAAATGGGTATTTTCATGGATGCATCTGACTCTTTTGCAGGATTTTCGGCTACATCGACTTAAAGTACTATAACTACGAAACTACTACACCAATCATAAAAAGAACAACTGCACAATGATTGCATTGAAATTTCGAATATAGAATATTGAAATATCATTTTGTAAAACAATTAGATAATTATGAATAAATATGAGAACGTCAAAGAAGTGAAAAAAACGCGCGACCAGATTTGGTCGACTCGTACTCAACGGATAATTGTTTCGCGACCAGATTTGGTTGACTCATACTCAACGGGTTAAGACAAAGTGAGTTTGTTTGTTTGTTTCTACTCTTTATTGTGAAATATCACAATGGGAGGGTTTTTTGTCATATGACAATCTCTTACAACCAATCATACTATGAAGTAGTTCAGATGTATGTGTCTGTGTCACATATATAAGTGTGTCGTTATTGCATTCGATCGACAGAATTGAAAATGCGATACAATTAATTTTATCCCAATGGAAAATGGTGACCCTGTCAAACCCACAACCTTATGATGTAAGTAAGATCAGGCGACCTCACCACTATGCCACTATGTAAATTTATTTACACGCACTCAGTCTTTCATGAATCTGCCAAATAGACAAAATTTTAACAAAAAGAAAAACCGACTCCATTTTTTTTATAAGTGCAGCAGCCATGTCATGATAATACTTAGAACGGGCTATCATAATTGAATGCATATACAAAATTGTATGTATGTGCTGTTGACCGTTGAGGAGTTCCCTCGTTGGAATCCAACCCTGGGTGCCGCAGTCCTTGGTGAAACTTAGAACGGGCTGTCGTAATTGAATACACATACAAAATTTTGTGTCTGTGCTGTTGACCGTTGAGGAGTTCCCTCGTTGGTAGCCAACCCTGAGTTCAGCAGCCATGTCATGATAAAACTTAGAACGGGCTATCATAACTGAATGAATATACCAAATTTAAGGTCTGTGCAGTTGACCGTTGAGGAGTTCCCTCGTCGAGAGCCAACCCAGGGTATAGAGTCAGGTCATGTTTATCATAAAAATAAATGAATTGTCATCGGAATTGAACCAGCATGTAAATTTTCAATTTCAAATTATATTTGAGGGGTTCCCTTAATTCCTCATGGATCCCATCATCAGAACAGGATTTTGCTAAAAATGGGACCAATCTGTAAGTATATCATTTCGAATAAATAAAGAAATTTTCAAATTGGTTCATAAATAGCAGAGTTCTGAGGTAACGAACATTAAACAAAATATAATAATAACCTCCTTTTTTGAAGTCTGTTAATAACATCCATTACCCAAATCTCAAGAAAATCAAGTTCAGTTGCATGTGAGAGACTATTTTGGGGGGCGCCAGTTTTGCATGCGGCAAACTTGCACAAATGTCACTTTTGACAGCTCCAAATTTGTTGAGGGCAGATTTGCAGGAGGCAACCTTGCAGGCGGCAACCTTGCAGGCGGCAAACTTCAGTACATCAAACTAAACATTATTAAGTTTTCTGTTAGGTTAGGTTAGGTTAGGTTTTTCTTTCCCTAAAATCGAAGTGACATTAATTACCGGCATCCGTGTAGTGGATGATTTAGTACATCAAACTAAACATTAAAAAAAAATGTTTTAAGTTTTTCTGTTAGGTTAGGTTAGGTTCTCGAAACGTCAGTTTGACATTTGCAAAACTGCCTTCTGCAAGATTGCCTTCTGCAAAACTGCCGCCTGCAAGAATGCCATCTGCAAGATTGCCGTCTGCAAATTTGCCTTCTGCAAGTTTGATGGGACCCACTATTTTCAACTGCTGGACTTATCCAGACATAGGATGTCAGCAGATAACTTACAAATGATGTCTTTTAATCAAAAATCTTCTTATAGAACAATTGAACAATGCATACAAGTTTTGTTTGTTTTTATTGCCAACTCTGCTAACATGTTCAAGTTAGTGTGTGCAATTCAAATTCAAGAGTGCGATTCAAGTTCAAGAAATTATTTATTTTAAATGTATTTAAAATGAAAATCCCTTGAACTTGAATTACCCCCATTAAATTGAACATGTCACCAGAGTTAGCATTAACAATAAACAAGATGAGTGCGGCCTTTATAATAATATATATTCCAGATCTGTTATCCATATTTCAAAAAAGATATAGATTGCTCGAAAGGTTCAAAAAAGGTTCACTAAAATACCTCGAGACCTAAAGTGATTAGTGTATGAGAAAAGGCTGCAATTCTTAAAGACTCAAACTCTTAAACAATAATAGATGACTGACATAAACACAGGTGATATAATAGAAATGTATAAATGAAAAGTAATAGAGACTGGAAACATTTCACTTCAGATAATAATATAGGCTTATCGGCAATTCGCTGCTCACCCATAATAAAATGATAAAAATAATAAAAACTTACCTATTTTCTTCATCTTCTTCTCGGTCGGTGGCCTTTCACTTAGTTTCTTCACCGCCACTTCCTTAGTCCCTTCGCTCGCCTTTATCTTCTTCGGTACCACTTCCTCCTCGCTCTCTGAATCATCCGACTCTTTCATTTTGCTCTCCGGTTTTGGTTTATTATTGGTGACGAGTTTACTTTTGTAGTAGGCGTGGAACTGGTGGGCGGGATTGAGAAAACTGAATCGGGGATCATTTTTGGCGATGACGACCTTCTCGAAATCGGCACCGTTCTTGACGACATATGCCGCCATCTTGTCGATCACTAGTTGAGTCTCTGCAGGTGGCATTATGATGGCCGAAGGACCGTCTTCATTTTCTGCAAAACAGAATAGCAGTGAGGGTGCTTCAATGCTACATGTTCTCTGTTCTGTCTCCTGTGGTCCTCTGTTGGAGGTTCATTACTGTTTGCAGAGGGAAGGGGGGGGGGGGGTGGAATTAGAAGATTTAAAAAAAATGGTTGTATCACCCCTAGACTTTCCCGGCATGTAGACAAGAACTGATTTTATCTGTATAATTATATCATAAACAAAATCAATGAGCACCCTCCCTGTTCTGGCGGGCGAACCCGGTTGGGCTCCATTGCAACGGCTCAGTCGTCTCGGTTTGTTTCTCGGCTAAGGATGGGTTTGGGCAAAGCGCCAATATATAGCTAGATTTATTCGATATATTATAACTATATATTCAGAAATACGTTAGTATAATGCTATTTCATTATTAATATCACATCTATCATACCTAGATATATTCACGTTATAATTATCATTAAGTTAAAAATATATATTAATAATCATATATATATAAATATAATATTACTCTTATATTACTATTATATTATATATTTTTTTAAGACACGGCTGCTATTAGACAAACTTTGGTAGATACTGCCTCGACACAAGCCTAAGCCTAGTGAGGCAGTATAATCCACATAGGCCTGTACCTTTTTTATTAATGGTTAGTTAAGCACTTTACTTATTTCTACTCCACTACTAGTTTTAACCAATAGTTAGTAATTAATTAATTATATATTGTGGATAAATAAAAAAAAATTAAAAATAACTTAAATATCATAAGTGTAGCTTGTAGCTCCTGTCCACCCTAGAACGGGCTAGTCCCAGTTGGGTGACAGAATCAAATAAGCAAAAGGTTAAGGTTTTGCCATTCGATTCCTGTTATTTTTGTAAGCAAAATCAATGTTTCATAGTAATTAATACTTAACCCTTGGAGTAAATGGGTATTTTCATGGATGCATCTGTCTCTTTTGCAGGATTTTCGGCGACATCGACTTAAAGTACTATAACTACGAAACTACTACACCAATCATAAAAAGAACAACTGCACAATGATTGCATTGAAATTTCGAATATAGAATATTGAAATATCATTTTGTAAAACAATTAGATAATTATGAATAAATATGAGAACATCAAAGAAGTGAAAAAAACACGCGACCAGATTTGGTCGACTCGTACTCAACGGATAATTGTTTCGCGACCAGATTTGGTTGACTCATACTCAACGGGTTAATACCTCGAGCGCTGACGTTTGAATTGTAGTTTCTCTTAGAGAACGCGAAGAAGAAGATTACATCACAACAAAAAATATAGCGTTTCAGGAAAACGACGATTACTCCGAAACTACTATACGGATCGTATAAAAAAGAACTGTTTTATGTTTCTGTTGAAATTTGCTATTAGATACGTGTAACATCGTTTCGTAAAGCAAATATTCAGAATTATCTGTCAAAGTTGTGGTACAGATAAAACTGCCTTGTCCAACATTTCTATGTTTTTTCTGGAAATAAATCACCCTATGCAAGAAATTGTGAATACTTTTATAATAATTATAATATGCTTCATTCAACCTATGACTTCGTTTTACTTATACCCATACAAAAATAAAAAAATATTCGGTGTTGAAAATCAACATGAATATTGAAGTTTTTGGTTTGGTTTGGTTCAATCATAGACTAAAAAATGGCGACTGTATGAAAAATAATGAACCAACTAGTTAACGACAGAGAATCTTCTCCACTTTTCGCACATACCACAGGCCGTATGATTTATGTGAGGTATCAAGGGTAAATAATTGGAAAACATCGGCGCCGATCTCGGCTGGGACAGATGTCCCCTTTGCCGCTCTACGGTAATTTCAATTGTGGGACAATTGTCCCGTTTGCCGCTCAAGGGGTTAAATAAATAAAAATAAATAAAATAAATAGGACATATTCCAACCAAAATTTTACCATGCGATTTCGGCCCAACAAGGCAAGTATCTAAGTCAAATATGTATGTCAAAATTGATATATTATTATGACTAGTGCGCCCCTGGTGGACCGATTTCAACCACAATCTTTTCAACTGTAGCCATGACCAAATGATGCCTGCATACCAAATTTCAGCTCAGACAGACAGACAGACATACGACAGACAGACAGACAGACAGACAGACAGACACACAGACAGACCAATCTGAAAAGGGTCTTAATTGTCTCAGTCGCTCAAAATAGATTTTTCCGTCTTCATCTCGAAAAAAAAATGCGTACACCACACTTTCCTCCTCGTTGGATGGTAGTAAAATGGAAAAAAATATTTTTTGCTTTTTTTCTGCTAGTTTTTGAGGCCTTAGGTGTAAACACCTTGTCCGGACTTCTGGAGGAGAGGGTTGTATCTATAACAGCGGTACCTTATGATACTTTCTTGAGCTTTAGTAGCACATATTTTTTCATACTTTAAAATGCACCTCCTTGCTTACTTGCGTTTTCATAAATACGGGAATCAATGGTATAAGATTGCCGAATAAAACAACGATCACAGGCATTTATTATGCTAATTCTACCATCACAAGTCGCATATCCTTCATAGATCACATACTGCAAGGGGAGCAATAAAGGATTATGGTTTCGAAGCGCTAACCTATCCACCTTATTCTCCAGACCCGGCCCCCGGCGGCTATTTCCTATTTCTAAAGCTGAAGAAAGACCTTAAAAGCGAGCAATTTTCGTTTGATAAAGGGGTAGGTCCATACCGCCATTTTTGAGTACTTTGATGGCAAAGATCCAAACTACCACGGGATCGAAGCATTGAAGAAATGATATGAAAAGTACTTCAAGGCTCGAGGTAATGTGTCTTCGCCGTTAGGGTGAGAACTTTCTACCTATTGAAGTATCATCACAATCCCGCGCACTATGATCGCACAAATTTAATGGGAATAGGGTCGCAATTACCTCAGTCCCCGTCCCCTCTCCCCCCTTTGCAACTACGCAAAGTCTACGCAAACTATAATATTATAGAATGACATACCGTCCGACATGTCGCTTCCTTCGCTGTCCGAGTAAGCGATCAAATTCAGGCCGAGGCCTTTCTTCTTCTGCTGCGAGTTGTCATCCTCGTCCACCCCCGGCGGCTTCAGCTGCGCAAGCGCCTCGGTGGGCGCTCGGGCGCTCTCGGGCCGCCCGTACAAGACGGGCCCTTTCTCGATCTGGCCGTCGGGCGCGCGGTAAGCGTAGCCGTAGTAAGCGTAGTACTGAGCCAGTTGTTCCTGCGTGTAGCCAGCGGCGGCGTCCGCCTGCGGCAAATCCTTGGGCAGCGTCAGCGGTTGCGTTCCGGGAGGCGCCAGATCCCCGTCGGCAAACGGCTCCGCTTTTTCGGATTCGTCTTCGGGCGGTGGGGCCGGTTTCTTCCCCGTTATTTTGTTTACGAGTATGCTGTAAGCGCAGTCGGCGGACGGTTTGTAATTGATGTTCGGGATGAAGGGCGCCTGCGGAATTAAAAACGAGTAATATAAACGGCCGCTGCGGCTTAGCCAAGGATAGCTTCCGACCCTGAATCGAAGATTAAGTAATATTCTTAATGTAAAGATTCGTCACTTCGTACAGGCGGCATTAACAAAGGTATGCTTTCGCCGCCGTTTTCAATAGGTTGCTTTTAAAACAGCGATCATCACTAATGAACGGTGATCAATTTAAAACTAAATAACTAATAAACAACAGCAAAAAAACATAATGTAACGAAGAAACCTATGATGCAGAGTAGTAAAATAAAAGCAATAACTAAGAAACACAACAAAAGTAGCTATCTAGCTCGTGTCAAGTAGGAAAAACTTGAAAAACATGGTATCTAGCAGCTTTTTTAAATTTACCTTTAATCTACATAAAACAATTCTGAATTTGTCACTCAATAATTTCAATAAAACCCAAACGACTGTTTTTGGACAGCCAGACAGATGTGACTTTTCTCCTTCATATTTTCGATTTCTAAATAAGTAAAAGATGAATAGCAAATTGAAACTCACTGCCTCAACAGGATCCGGCGTGATCAAACTTGGATGAAGATAACTGCTGACCGCAGGCAGTTGCTCTGTGAAAGAAATGTAATATGGAATAAGTAGAAAACGTGCGCAAAAGAAAGAAACGCGCACATCTCTCAACCCACAGTAAAGGTTTCAGACTTTGTAAGGAATACTATTATTACTTTGTATGAAGTTAAAACTAATTGCTTGTTAAAACACTGCTTCCCTCTCTTCTGTAAAATTATCCTCTAAAATTGGTCCCATTATCCCTAAAATGGTTCCTAATGGTTCCGTGCTGCTTGTGTCCTATGGCCTGCTGGTGATTCCTTGGATCAGCCCAACTCACGGTTCAGCTGCCATTCGGTAGCCTCCTTCATGAGAAACTTAAACTCTACCTGCGGCTGTAATCTGCAGTCGGAGACGGTTGGGATAAGAAGTGTGGATCTGGGGGGACACCTCGGGCTAAAATTAGGCAGTTTGCGTACCGGGCTGTGTCTGTGCAATCCGGCAAATAAGCGGGGGGAAGCAGGACTGTATACACGTTTACTAAGAAGCGGGGTTAGCTGTTGACCTGGCGTCACCTATCATTAGAAACGATCCGTTAGCCACCCGATCCCGAGTGAACTTGACGGGCAAAAGGCGCCCTGAATCCGCGACAAATTCGTTATGAATTACAGCTACCTTCAGGTAGAGGCAGCGCAAGCGGCCTCGAATTTGTGACTAGACTGGAGGATGAAGAAATCCACTGAAATCTGGTAGTGAGGGCGCGAGGAACCCGGCTGGGTGGCTATCCCCAGTGCCTCACGGTAAGGTATCGGACTCTTACGGGCTGTTAGAGTTGTACGACTGTGGATTGTGTTTGTCCTCAGTCTCTTTGTTCACTCCACGGGAGACAGAATGGCAAACGTCATTATAACTCCCGGGGTGGCGGATTCGCCTGCAGCAATCGACACCCCTCAATATCATCTAATATTAGGATAAGAAACAACACAGCAGCAAAGCTGGTTGGAACTAAGTGGACTTGCATGGCCAGCGTTTTAAAAAAATCAGTATTGACATTGCTAAATTACAGTGAAATCTCAATCGATAGTTCCCTGAATAATCGTTTTCCCGCATGTATCGCTTATTTTGCATAGCCCAAATAAATCCCATAGAAATCACATCCATTCCTCAATACAACATTATACCGCAATGAGTATTATTATTAATTTTATTATATTATACACTAGCAGCATAGGGCCACTTGTCCACACACATTATTTTGCTGTGAAAATCTGTGGTTAATTCACCGTGTCAGTATTGTATGGATGACAATAGAAGCTTGTTGATGGACCCTGCTGAAAAATGGATGACGCTACCAGACAGGCTTCCATGGTGATCCATACAACACTGACAACCTTGCCTGGACATGGAATTAGCCTTAGATTTTCACGTCAAAAAAACGCATGTGGACAAACGGCCTAAGGCTGATGCGAGTATATCTTTTTTTATTTTTATTATTTGTTGTGCGGGGCTTTTCTAAGGTCTTTATGAGCCTTGTAACACTGCAACCACAGAAAAACCCCACTCAACAAATAAAATAAAAAAAAACACTGCGACCATTGCTGATCTGTGTTCGCCACCTACTATAGTTCTGCGCTAAGCCTCGTGTCATTTAAGAACTGCAGCAGGCTTTTGGCGCCAGATTGTTTTACCTCCTCAGGTTGGAGGTAATGACCACCCAAGTGGGTGTATCTTTTACGCATTAGCGGGCCACACTCGCTCATGAGGTGCTGGGGAGTTTCCTCTGCCCCTTGGCAGAACCTGCACATTTTTGTGTCTCGGAGCTTGAGGTTGAACATGTTTTTGTTCAGGCCACCAGTATGCGTAGATTGTTTCTATTTAGCGATAAGGCTTCAAGGGCCGTCTTACGGTCGTAAGCCTTAATTAGCGCTTTGGAATGATTCAACCCTGGCGTGTTGTTCCAGTGGTTGACGGATTGTTCTAAACATATTTGTTTGAGCATTAGGTTTGCAAGGCTTTTTGGTACGCCACAGCAAGGTTCAGGGCCGTATAACGTTCCCTTTGCTCTCGTCTTAGCAAGTTCGTCGGCATTTTCATTTCCCTCAATCCCTGCATGGCCGGCAAGCCATCTTAGAATTACTTTGTTCTTTTCGCCCAGGGAATGCAAGCATATCACATGCACTTGTTTTTAAACTTGAGACTGTTTTGCACTAAGAAAAATGTGCAGTTTATTCTTAAAGCTGTTGACAGTGTCAGCACTTATAAATTTCTCTGGCAATGTATTCTAAGCATCCAGTAAACGATTTGTTAAAAAGTGTATCCTAGGGTTTGAGCTGCAGTTGCTTTATTTATTTTCCAAGCACATATCTCCACTGGCTTTTGATTATCTAACCGTCCCCTGTAGGGTTTACTCACCTTGAAGCAGTCCTGCAGCGTGAAATAATTAAAAATATTAATGAAATGTTTTAACTGTAGTAAAATTTAAATACAGTAAAATTTTATTTTCACTATTTGTTGGTCAATTTCCCGAAATATGAGCAATAACTGCTACTTCTTCAAAACAACTTTAAAATCAGTTATTTTTTAACCCTTTGCCCTCGAGGCCTTTTTTGCACGGGCGAATCAGAGACTCAAGATGATTTCGGATATATTAGGAAAGCATTTTACAGGTACTTAAAAATATTTTTATACTCAAACAAACTTAGCCTTTTGGACTCGAGCAGCGCCGCTCGGCGCCCGGGCAGTTTATTGCGTCCACTCGAGCAGCGATGCTACCACGCCTGGGCGCTGTAGCGGCACGGCTTGAGTACAAAGGGTTAACCCATTTACAATGATCGATCGTTATAAAAATCAAAAAAAAGTATGGGGAATACCCTCAATTTAAAAACATTAACGAGCAGATAACTTTTGCTTATTGTTTATCGATCGCTGCGGTGATCCTTTGTCAGTGTTTCGGTGCATAGATAATTATCTTATGATCATAATTTCGAAGTGCTTTTCTATTTTAATTCATATTAACGTAATTAACTTTCACTATGTCTTCAAAACGGTAAGTGTTTACAAATAAGCTTGTGATTGAAATTTATTTTATGCATGTTTTTTATAAATTTATGACCTAGATAGATATAGATAGATATAGATAGATAAATAACAAAGCCTTTTTCATAGTAATAACTGTGTTTCTTTAATTTAAAATAGGATACAATCGATAAAGTAGTAGTTATATGAGCGTTAATCTACGTGCCTATTACTACTGATCGTTGAAACGATCCGCATTTTCCGAGCTTTTCTGAAGTCAGATTTTTACTTTATGCATCGAGGTAATAATACTAAAAAACTACTCTGATACGAGATAAAAAAGTTTCAGTAACAACTGGGTTAAAGCCACCTATTAACCGCTTGAAATACTAATACCACTGGTCGGTGGTTTTTCCATTGCGTCAACTCGCGGGCAGCCGATCTCCGTAATTATGCAATTATGCAATGTAAGTATGCAATATATACAAAAAAGTTGCCTTCATTGAATAAGCCACCATTATACATTAGTATGCGTGCACTAACACCCCCTACAAAGAAATTTTCGAGGGTTGAAGACATACCATTGTGAGTTTCATTCCCATGGCTAACTTTCTAAGGGTTAACCTAAATAACAACTTAGCCCAGTCAATTAGGAAATTTTAGGAGAAATAACTGTATACTATGTATTGACCATGTTATCCTTTTGATGCCAACACATAAAGATTAGTAAATAATAATAATAATTAATATGAAATAATACAAATAACTTATCATAAGTAATCAACTGACAATTGACAATCGCACGTGGAAAAGGTGAGACTTGCCTGCGGTGCATGCGACGGCCGGGTGGTCTTTTTCCAGGGTATTTTTATAATAATATAGATGATATCCAAAAATTGTATGTAACTTTTTTGTAGACAATTTTGTTAGCTTTATTTTTTAAATCAAGCATAATTCCAATATTTCTAACAGTTTGTGAAATATAAGCAAAAAACTGAATCTGAGTGCCATTTCTGCAAGATGGCGGCTCGAACGCAACAGATTGAGTAGGCGACTTATAGTATGTTTAAGTTTTAAAACATTATCAGTTATTTACATCAAATGTCGAATTTTGTTCCTATTTGACTGGGCTATTTACCAATCTTTATGTGTTGGCATAAAAAGGGTAACACGGACAATTACATAGTATACAAAGAAGTAGTATACACTGAGGCAGTTGCATATTCTGTAAAGGGCTCTGAGGCTGAAGAATCCCCCGCTGACTCTTTTGCTAACATGTTCCTCAAAGCGAAGAAAGTATCAAGGTTATGGACTTCAGAACCTAAGGAAATGGGACAGAATTTACTAAGATGCTACGACCCACAGAACTCTTAATCTTAATTTTCACCAGGTCGGTTCCAATAATGAGATAGCAAGATTTAGCATACCTTTCTCCTCGACTTCCTCGGTTTGCGGTCTCAGCACGCCGTTCTTAATACCTTCCAAAACTTGGCTGTAGTAATTATACAGGGGTGACTCTTTTGAGAGAAAATCAAACTGTGCATTCCCCGCTTGCTTCGTTTTGAGCAGTATCTCCATTTGGGCACCTTGAGACGCTATGAACGACGCTGTCTTTACAATGATCATGTGATGTTTGTTCGTTGTGGGCTGCAATGAAAAATATATCATTTCATTTATTTATTCATGTGAATGAAGAGTGTTACATAACAGATGCAGATAATAATGATATAGATAATAATAAGACCACTTAGTACACCACTAAAAAATATATGATATTTAACGTTTTAATTTAAATGATAAAATTGATATTAATCTGTGGAGTGTGCAGAGATCGGTTTAAAGTGATGGTAAATCTGTCCGTATTTCGGAAATAATGCGCAGAAAACCCAAACACCCCTTGACTCTCTTCAGGTCCAAACACGATTTTGGGCTAGCTTTAAAACTGCCCTCTGCTTTATGCCAACTCCAGAATAACCAAAACTTCAATTCTGTCTAATTCCAAGGATCTGGCAATATCGAAGCACGTATTAAGTAGCCGTAGCGAGTCAAATGATCTACAAGCCCGTGTAGACTTCCACAAAAAAACCTTACAATGTAAGATCAGGAGACGTAACCAATATGCCACCGGTCCCTTCTAGTCTAATTTTTGTCAAGTCTAAAAGTCTGTCTAGTTTTTGTTCTAAAAGTCTCATTTTTGTCTAGTAAGTAAAGTATTTCTTACCACAACAACATCATCGCTCAGCACCAACTCCTTGGGCGCAACGAACGGGTCCTCTTCCGCTTCTTTCTCTGCTGAGGAAGTAGCTACTTCGACTTTCTTCAGATTAGAGTCGTTAGAGTCGTAGTTGAATGCGACTTCACCGTAAGATGTTGATTTGCCAATGTTTCCAGATGCTCTCGCTGCATGTAGGCGCTTCAGTTCTTCTTCTGCAAGGGAAAGTATAACACATTGTAGGCTGCTGGTTTTAGATCATTTATGGCATAGCCATTACAGTAAAACTTGAGGTGGATCGAGAATCGTCAAACTGCGGCTTGAGAGCCACATTGGGCATAAACATTGCAGATCTTCTCTTGTTTCAAGCCAATCTATTGAGACAATTTGTCGTTCAACTTTGATCGAGCGTATCTGGACGAATTAATACTTGCATTGTCTAATACGGGTGGCCGATCGCAAGAGATCGATTCTTAGAAGCTTACATTCATATTTCACACGCTCAAGCCACCCCAAAATATACATAATTTCGGCGGAATTGCCACTGAAACGAAATACGGCTCATTCAAATATTAAAATCATCCCGCAAGGAAGTCCTAAGTAAATACGCAGGACAAAATTCCTTGAAAGGTCCTGGTAATAATATATCGCTGTATTCAAGGGTCGAAGACTCCTAATTAATTATCGGCCTGTCATTCTCGCAGCGGATATAGCGAGGGTGTCGAATGATAACAAAAATAGGTAAACGCGACAAGGCGCTTCGCGCAACCTTCATATATTAAAACAAGTGCGGTAATATCTAAATAATCGCACCGTTTGGGGCAATTAGGAGGCTATTAAATACTCGACTGTAAAGCTTGGATAAAATAAAATATACTTATGATTATGCTAACTATTCGAAGTAATTTTAAGTACCAAACATAATGTATTGTTAACGTTTAATCTACTATTCTCGCTATAAACCTAATGATAATGTAATAATAATACATATTATATAAAATTACCTTCAATGAAGGTTGAGATTTAAATTAAGTTAAAAATGTAAGTCTGATTCTATAATATGTACTCTCGCTTAAGCCACACTCTCTAACCTCAGTGGGCCGGTCTTTTACCGCCGCCATTGCATTTTACCCAATCACCGATTAGAGTGACGTGGCTTCAGCGAAGCAAATTGAACGATTTTGGAAAATCAGGCAGTCACAAAAATACCAGGGTCGCCACCGAACGACCCTTAAGCGGCGGGATAATAGTAGTACATACGGCAGCTCGTTGGCTGGGCAAGTACTTGCGCGCATAAAATTAAGTGTATTTCTATAACTAACAAGTAAATTGAGGTACAATAAACATTCTTTTAAAATAAACTCTTTCACTGTGTGACCATCAAATAGCGTGTGAACCAGATACGGACGGGACTCTTCGGCGGCCGGGAAAGACGAGAGAACGCGAAGGTAATAATAACAATTACAGTCCACAAGAAACCACCCCTTCAGCAGTGGAAAAAAAACCCACAGGATAATAACTAATAGATTTTATAACCAGTATTATTGTGTGTATTGGTTGCCGCATAGAGCAAGCACAACTGACAAAGCTGCATTTTTTTATTTATTTATTTTATTCCAGAAAATATTTAAGAATTATTTTAACACAATGATTCTGCGCCCACATCTCTACTCGGTGTATAAAAAGATAATGTACATATGAGTAATAGCATTTTAAAAGAAGACTATAAGTAGGGAATGCAATCTTGGTATACCGAGATCTCGAAATACAAAGATCTCGCACTGATATTGCAAGATTAATCTTGCATGCAAAATTATGCACGATCTCGCAAGATTTCCACCAAAATCTTTTATCAAGAGAAAAATAAAGAAGCTGGGCATAACCGAAAAGACCATTTTTCTCAAACGAATAGTGGACCTACTCGTCCGTCTAAATCTGCAGATGCAGTTATATAGTAGACCAGCGAACGAAAATGATGATGATGATAACTTGCCTGTATCTTCAGCAGCCGCAACCGCAAATACATCTCCCTCTCTCCTAATGAAGCATCTCTCTCTCTCTTAATAAGATGGTTTTGAAAGCCTGCCCACAAGAACTACACTTGCAACTGGTTCGTCCAATGATAAACTTATCAGAAAAGAAATTACGCTACTCCATTCCTATGTTTTATAACTCAGACTATATATGTGACTATATATATTTTTTTTTTTTTTTTTTTATTTGTTGAGTGGGGCTTTTCTAAGGTCTTTATGAGCCTTGTAACACTGCGACCATTGCTGATCTATTGTGCTCGCCACCTACTATAGTTCTGCGCTAAGCCCCGTGTCATTCAAGAACCGCAGCAGGCTTTTGGCGCCAGATTGTTTTACCTCCTCAGGTTGGAGGTAGTGACCACCCAGGTGGTTGTATCTTTTACGCATCAGCGGGCCACACTCGCACATGAGGTGCTGGGGAGTTTCCTCTGCCCCTTGGCAGAACCTGCACATTTTTGTGTCTTTGAGCTTGAGGTTGAACATGTGTTTGTTCAGGCCACAATGCCCCGTGAGCGCCCTTACCAGTATGCGTAGATTGTTCCTATTTAGCGATAGGGCCTCACGGGCCGTCTTACGGTCGTAAGGCTTAATGAGCGCTTTGGAATGATTCAACCCTGGCGTGTTGTTCCAGTGGTTGACGGATTGTTCTAAACACATTTGTTTGAGCATTAGGTTTGCAAGGCTTTTTGGTACGCCACAGCAGGGTTCAGGGCCGTATAACGTTCCCTTTGCTCCCGTCCTAGCAAGTTCGTCGGCTTTTTCATTTCCCTCGATTCCTGCATGGCCGGGAACCCATCTTAGTATTACCCTAGGGCGGGGGCATGGCCAGGCAATTTGAGTTTGAAATTGTCTGACTATTCCCCTACTCCTAGCATCTGTCCGATGCTGGGTTTGGCGAACGGTTTAGGGAGTAGCGCAGGTCGCATAGATCCCCTAAACAAGGCCAGGGGACTATCCTTCACGAGGTTGCCGCCTGTTATTGACCAAGTGCCCTAGGTAAGTGGTATAACAAAAACCCCTGGCCGGCACTCAAGATCCTAACCCTCAGTCCCATCCCAATCTCCTCAACCAATCCCACAGTGCCGAACCAGGCGGCACCAACCTACACCCAGGCCCACACAGCCTCTGGGGCGCCAAAACCCCCCACAAAAGTGTACCACACCTACCATGGGCGGGTAGTGTGTGTGTTACCCCATCAGCTCAAAAAAACCTAATGGAAGCACAAGCAAAAGATATTTTACCCCAGGAGGGTACCACAATCCCTTCCAAGGATAGTGGAGAATCCCTCACCGAGCCCAGCTCGGTCTGCCCCTCATATTCTGGGGGGGGCAACTCGTGCCACAAAACAGGTTCAAGCCTGGACCTGTCAAGCCTCAAAGAGGCAATACCATTACCATCACAAGACACCGCCGTTGTGTCACAGTGGACCTTAATCGCTCACAAGCGCCCTTGCAAAAGGGGGACCACTAACACAACGGCAAATACTAAAAGCAAAGGGCAGGAAGGCAAACCGGAACGCAGTCGCCTTAATAGGCGCGCGAGAAGGAAAGACTTTCAGCCCAAAGTAACCACACCACACACCGATACAGGCACCGCAGCAGCGAGAACGCAGCGCGAACCTGTACCGGCCACAGTGGCAGGACCACAACCAACACCACCACCACCACCCAGCCAGTCGAAGAGACGGCAAAACCCGAGAGGTTATCGCAGTAGGCGGAACGCTGCGAGGACTCCCACTGCTCCTGAAAAGGAACAACCGGGGACCGGGGCTGGGCCAGACGAGAGAGTTTCTTCGAAACGAGCTCGTCTGGACGAGACCCAGTCTCCTAGAGGGGAGTCCAAACGCGCGAAAACCGAAGCGAAACCCAAACGGGCGATGAGTTACGCAGATGCGGCTCAATCACACATGAAGGTGGCGGTCATCACTGTTCCGCCGAGAGACCTGTCACAGGTTCAAGCAGAGCAGCTTAAGGAGACTATCGACGATAGCATCCTACAAGCTGTACTGTCTCCACCCTCCCCGAGCGCGCACGCCCCATCTTTCCGCGGTCGCCCCTTCCTGATGGACGGGGTATTAGCGATGTGGTGTGAGGACGAAAACGCGCTCAGCTGGCTGGAAAACGCAGTCATGACAATGGCATCACCCATACCCAACACCACCCTGGCTGTCATCAGGCAGTCAGAGATGAAGAAGAGGCTCAAGGCAGGGCTTCTTATCCATACCCGTATTACGGACGCAACCACACTACACAGAGTCCTCTGTGCCCAAAACCCGTGGTACAAGGTAGACTCGTGGCAGTGCTACGATATGTCTGTGGATGAAAAGCCTCAGGAGGGTGATGCAAGAGAAAAGGTGGTTCACCTAATTCTTGGAATCCCTGAAGACCAGAGGCAAATAATCCTGGACAGAGACCGCCGAGTAGCTCATATGTCAGGAAGTGGGTATATCCGCTTCTTCCCCACAGAAGAGACCACAACGGCCGAGACAACAACCGCAGCGGCGAATCCGGAACCCTCCACCTCTGCCCCCCAACGGGAGGGCAGAGGTGGAGGAATGGAGACGAATTCGCCACTGCGGATTGAGGGATGCACCAGTGACGAAGATGACGTCCTGCGCAGCCCATAGCTCCCTCTCTCTTAACGTCATCCAAACCAACCTCCAGCACAAACAAATAGCGGCGGCCACCTTACGCAGAGTGCTGGAGATGAACAACCAGACCGTCGCCATGATCCAGGAACCCTGGATCAGAAACAACAAGATCTGCGGTCTAAACAGCATCGGAGGTAAGTTAATGTTAGACACCTCTGTTGAAAACCCAAGAACATGCATCTACGTGCCTAAATCTTTAGCAACCACTTTACTTAACCAATTTTGTTCGAGAGACCTAACTGCAGTGAAACTCACCACAGAAAAACAAACTGTCCTAGTCCTAGCTTCAGTGTACATGCCGAGCGAGAGCGAAACTCCTTCAGGAGAACTAGCCAGACTGGTGCAGCATTGTGAAGCACACGACTGGGACCTGATCATATCTGCGGACTCCAATGCCCATCACTCTCTGTGGGGAAGCAAAGACACCAACAGAAGGGGAGAGTCCTTAGCTGAATATCTATTTCAAACAAACCTAAACATTATAAACAGAGGGAGGGAACCTACCTTTGTAAACTCTAGGTACCAAACTATCATAGACATTACCTTGGCAACGGACGCGGCGGCCAGTTTGATTGAGGGATGGCACGTATCAAACGAGCCATCGTTTGCAGACCACCGCCGCATCTGTTTTCAAATACGGTACAAGCTAACAGACCCTGTCCCATATCGTAACCCCCGTAAAACCGATATTACAAGGTACACACATTTACTAAACAAAGCGTTAGGAGACAAACAACTAACTAACGCAGCACTTAGCACAGAAAACATAGAAACAAACGTACAGATCCTAACTACAACCCTTTTAAGTAGTTATGAACTGGCATGTCCTGTTGTAAAACCTAAAGACCCAGGAAAAAGCTCATGGTGGGGGCCAGAGCTGGAAAGGCTACGTCGAGGACTCAGGACACTCTTTAACCGAGCAAAAAATACCAGAACCAGTGAGGACTGGGATAAATACAAAACGGCACAAAAACACTACAAGAAGCGGATCAGATTCCGGAGAACAGAATCCTGGCAAAACTTCTGCAGTAGCATAAACTCAACGAACCAAGCCGGAAGAATAAAGAAAATCCTAGCTAAAGGTGAGCCCAACCTCCTAGGCTCCCTAAAAAAGGAAGACGGCACTTACACAAACACAGATGTAGAAACCAGCTCAGTACTCCTGGAAACACACTTTCCTGGATGTCAAATCACAGAAGATCCTGAGTGGCCAGACGAAAACTACAGCACACCAACAACCCAAGAATGGGAAGTTGCAAACAAGATAGTAACTGAGGACAAGATAAAATGGGCCCTGAAAAGCTTCAAACCTTTCAAATCCGCAGGGCTGGATGGCATTTTCCCAGCACTACTACAATGGCAACCAACCCATGCAACAAAATACTTACTACCAATCTATAGGGCCTGCATAGCCTTCAAATACATTCCAAAGGCATGGAGAGAGGCGAAAGTAGTCTTCTTACCGAAACCGGGAAAGGAGGACTACTCACACGCCAAATCCTTCAGACCTATCAGCCTAACGTCTTTCTTACTAAAGACGTTAGAAAGACTGATGGACCGTCACCTAAGGGATGGGGCACTAAGAAATAAACAACTACACCCACAACAACACGCCTACACAAAAGGCAAATCAACAGAGTCGGCACTACACATGGTGGTGCACAAAATAGAATCGGCTCTAACAAATAAGCTGTCAACACTCGCCGCCTTTATAGACAT
The DNA here is from genome assembly GCA_944548615.1 of Micropterix aruncella. Classification (NCBI taxonomy): domain Eukaryota; kingdom Metazoa; phylum Arthropoda; class Insecta; order Lepidoptera; family Micropterigidae; genus Micropterix; species Micropterix aruncella. The sequence continues at coordinate 9,906,154 of OX155969.1, forward strand.
AGAAGGCGCTTTTGACAAAACCATGCACAACAGCATAAACCACGCCCTACAAGAACTTAAGGTGGAACCAGTCACCATAAAATGGATCACGGAGCTGGTTAGCAAAAGGGCGGTCCAGATAGTGATGAATACTACCACAAGAGCGAAGGTAGTTAAAGGATGCCCCCAAGGGGGGGTCCTATCACCACTTCTATGGAACATAGTAGTGGACAGCCTCATAAAAACACTAAATGAAAGGGGCTACACTACTATTGGTTATGCCGACGACCTAGCAATAATGATTAATGGAAACGCAGAAAATATGCTATGTAAAGTCATGCGCTCAGCTTTGCAGATAGTAGAAAAATGGTGTGACGAACATAAATTGTCAGTAAATCCGAAAAAGACAGAACTCATCCTCTTCACCAAGAAGAGGAAGTTGCCAGAACTACAAGCACCAAAATTATTCAACACCAAACTCTCCCTATCTACAGAGGTGAAATATCTGGGAGTCATCCTTGACAGCAAATTAAACTGGGCGAGTCATATCGAAGCCAAAACAAAGAGGGCCTGCCTAACTTTTTGGCAGTGTCGGAGACTAGTGGGGAAAAAATGGGGTCTCAACCCAAAAATCACACTCTGGCTGTACACATCAGTCATCAGGCCCTCTCTGACTTATGGATCAGTTGTATGGTGGCCCAGAACACAACTGACCACAGTGAAAGCGAGACTCCAGAGCCTGCAACGCTTAGCGTGTGTAGCAGCCACTGGATGTATGAGAACCACACCATCGGCCGCACTAGAGTACCTCCTAAACATGAGACCTCTGGATCTTGTCATCCAAGAGGAGGCTAAGGCAGCCGCTCTAAGACTAAGAGCAAATGGACTGTGGAAACAAAACACAGAAACACCACACTCAAAAATTCTGAAACGGGCTTTAGAAGAAATTCCTCTTCTGGACGCACCCATGGACAGGATAATATGCCATCATGTCTTTGATCGAAGATACAATATCCAACTCATTGCAGAACCAGCAGATCACTCTGGTACAAATGAAGTAAGGATATACACAGATGGCTCCAAAACCACTCAAGGTACCGGAGCCGGCGTCTTCTCAAATGATCTAAACATCAAAATATCAACTACCCTAGGCAACCTAAATACGATCTTCCAAGCAGAATGCATTGGCATCACCAGAGCAGCACAAGCAGTTGCAGCCAAAGATGTCGGAGACCTAAGCTTGAAATTTGTCTCGGACAGTGCCTCCGTGCTACAAGCGCTAGCAAAAAATACTATAACCTCTGTCCTTGTACTGGAATGCCACAATGCGCTCCAATCCATTGCAGGGTCAAATAGAGTGACCCTGCAATGGATTAAAGGGCACAGCGACTCACTGGGAAACGACGCGGCAGACGAACTGGCCAAAAGGGGATCAAAGGAAATATTATATGGACCGGAACCCTTGATGCCCATTCCCCAGGCCCAAATAAAAACATGGCTACGCAGGAACACCGAAGAAACCCACCTTACAGAATGGAAAAAGAACGCAGGATGCAGGCAAACAAAGAACGCGGTTCCGGAAGCGTCCAAAAAACTTGCCCGCAACCTCACCAGATTAAAAAGGGACAAAATCCGTAAAGTCATAGGTACTATGACAGGCCACTGTCCCCTAAACAAACACCTGTTTACCATAGGTGTGACAGACAGCCCTCTATGCAGAGGATGCATGGAGGAAGAAGAAACGCCACAGCATGTGCTCATGGAATGCAGGAGCGTGGCAGAGCAACGGGCAAGAATACTACAATCTCCAGCATCTGTCCCGGAGGCCTGTAGCAACCCAAACAGGCTGCTAACCTTCTGGGACAGCCTGGGTTGGCTGGAGTAACATAAATAGAAACATGAGCCACGCACAACGGCCCAATCAAGAGGTCAAGTGCGGGAAAAAGCCCAGACAAACTAAACTAAACTAAAACTACCCTGTTCTTTTCGCCCAGGGAATTCAGTAGTGATATGCAGTTTTGCACTAGCTTTGAATTAATGGTATTCGAGGCTAGTGCCATAAGAGCTGCTTTGCTATCCGAGTGGATATAGATACGGTGGTTGGCGTAGTCCTTTTGGAGGTTGATATCCGCACATTCAATAATGGTGTAAACCTCCGCTTGGAATATGGAGGCGTATTTTCCCAAGTTTACACTTCTTTTGAAGTTTGGTCGCTCTCCATATATACCACAGCCTACGTCAAGTCCCGATTTGGACCCATCAGTATACCATTTAAGGCTACCGGCCTCCCATTGCAGTTGGCTTTTTAGCCAGTCGTCTCTGGGCGGCAGTTCCACTGTAAAAAGTTTTCCAAAGTTTAGGAGTGGGAGCATGGTGTCTGATACCATGTTGAGGGTTGGATTTTCACTGACTGAGTCAAGAACTGATCTTAGTGCTTGTGAGATCCAGTTTACCTTCTCTCGGGCAGATAGCCTGTACATGCTGGCTTTCGCCACCTGTTGCAAATGAATGTGTAGGGGCGGTAAGTTCAGCAGTGCATCTAGAGCTGCTCCAGGAGTGGAGGACATTGCGCCAGTTGTCATGAGGCACGCCGTCCTTTGGATATTGTTTAGTTTGGTAATCACAGTTTTCTGGTTGGCTTTGTTGCACCATACCACCGAGGCGTACGAGATTATCGGCCTCACAATGGCAGTGTATAGCCAGTGGGAGATCTTGGGGTTAAGGCCCCAGTTTTTCCCCGCCAGTCTTCTGCTTATACCCAAAGCACTTTTAGCTTTTTGAATTGTTTTATCTAGGTGGCTGTTCCAGGTGAGTCTTTGGTCGAGCGTGACTCCCAGATACTTTACTTCCTTGGAGAAAGGAATCTGCCTGTGGTTTAAGATTGGCATTTTTAGTCCACCTAGTTGACGTTTGTTGGTAAATGGCACGAGGACGGTCTTATCGGCGTTGACCGATAATTCGTTCTCTCTGCACCAATTGCTAACGATTGTTAACGCTTTTTGCATTATGGACTATATATATGACAGACTATATATGTGAATATTTTATAATCTCTTTGAATCAGGCGGTACAAAAGCACAATATAAGTGCAGTTTGCCCTACCAATGCCTGTTATCTGTAGTATCGACAAGTGTAGAGGCAGAATAGGCATTTTCTGCCGCTGGATATCTGATTTGCAGCATTCGAAGTCGATTAGCTGACGAAACTCTAGATGTGTTGTGCTTTTTAAAAAGTTACTTTCAAAATATTTCATATATATTTTTTTTTAAATAAATTATTAAAAACATATTTTATTTCATCATTTCGCCCTTACGATGTAAGTTTACTAAGTTGCAATAAAAATAATTATAAATTTAAAATATAATATTCTGAAATCTGCGAGATCTCGCAAAATACCGAGATCTTGCAAAATCAGATTTTTAAATCTTGCAAATAACAAGATTGAAGATTTTTCCGCAAGAATGCATTCACTAGCTATAAGTGAGCGTAGGTATAAGTCTCTATATGCAAAACATGTTTGTTTGTTTCTTTTTATACTTTATTGTGAAATTTTGCAAAGGACGGGTTTATTATCATATGACAATCTCTTCCAACCAATCCTACGATGAAGTGTTTATATGTATGTGTTTATTTGCTCCTTCTTGTGTTTGTCAATCACATGAGTGTAGCTGAATTATTTATGTATTCCAACGCTACGAATGTTTTTGTTCTGAGTTTGTTCTTGAATTATTTGAACCTTTCAATTATTTTTCATATTATAACGAGCAAGATGACAGGACACAAGCAGAACGGCCATCCTGTTTACCAAGATCACCAAATAAGGCGGATTTGGGATCAGTGAGGCTCCATTGTACTTGTAAACGGCAGATTTTAAGAGTGACTTTGGTGCGGGCTTAACCGGCAACGAAGAGGCCGACAGACTGGCAAAACTGGGTACACTGGAATGCCCGGTGGAGCCAGTTGTAGGGGTCCCCTTCGCTACAGGTAAGAAAATCATCAGGGACTGCTTGGAGCAGGAACATCGGGCATTCTGGAAACAGAGCCAGGGATGTCGCCAGGCAAAAGCCACAATGGAGCAACCACTACAAAAGAAAACCAAGGCCCTACTTGACATGATCAAGAAGAACCTTAGAACCACTATCGGTCTCCTCACCGGACGCACGACCCTTAGAGCACATCTATTCAACCTAGGCTAGACTGCGAGCTAGACTGAGAGCAAGGACTGCCGAATATGTGGCGAAGAACCTGAAGACAGCATACACATCGTTAATCGCTGCCCAGGCCTCGTCGCAAAAAGACAGTTTACTGGGACGAGCCTTTCTCGAACCCAGCGATCTGCCCAACTTGAAGGTCAGTGATCTGCTTGGACTGGTAAGCAGTACTGGGCTACTAGCTGACCACTGACCCAACAACAAAGTGGGTAGTTACAAAAGATCTTAGAGATCCAGGTGACATAAAGGGCTGGAAACAAGCCCCCCACTCCGTTTACTACTACTACTTGTTGCAGGCTTCATACCTTTATACATCTCCTCCTCGTCCTCGTTGCAGTAGAGGGCGCGGTAGCGTTCTTCATCGCAGACCTGCTCGATGCGCTTCTCCGTGTCGGTGAGCAGATGGCGCCAGTCATAGCCGCCGGGCGGGGGCTCCAGCGAAGCCACCTCGTACAGAGCCCCGCGCCCATCATACCTGAATCGTCATCATAAAACCCACAATTACCACATGATACATTACCCCAGCGAAAGCTGGCATCCTCTAAAAGTTAACTCAGTCCTCGATAATAAGACAATTTTTGTTATTTTTCATCTGTAAGTGTCAGACGCGACAGTATCGAGCTAGGCTCGAAACAGGCTATACGACACGCAGGGGAATCATAAACATCACGACCTAAGCCATGTCTTTCTGGTTTGAAAATGCCCTTCGACAGCTGTCAAGTTGCTATAGCGACGTTTATTGTATTTTATTTAAGAATATAAAACATTGATTTTGCGTTAAAAAATTACAAAAACCGAAAGGCAAAACCTTAACCTCATGTTTATTTGATTGTCACTAAACTACATAGGACTAAACCGTTTTAGAGTGGACAGGGCTCTAATAATACAATAAATTATTTAAACCTTGTAGTAAAATGCTCATAAAACTAAACTGCCTTAAAATGTGTTCCTCAAAAAAATAAATCACAATACTATTATAAAATCGGCAATAAAATTTGAAATAAAATTCCATTAAATACATTCACAGCTGACATCAATGCTAAAGAAATAAAGAGACGAATTGTGATGACCTGGCTGAGTAACATATGAAAGAGCCAGGTTTTCAATATAAACACCAAGGTCTGTATAGTAAGAGAGCTGGTGTTTTTCATATTTCTCTAAGGCGTTGAAACATGTACCATTCGAGCAAGACAGAATAGAAACATCCGAATCACGGTCCTGGAGACGAATGCTTCAAATCCCCTGTACTGCTAAATGCACAAATCTGTCAATTCTAATTCAGTTTGAAGTAACAATCTGGCTCTCCACTATATATCAAATGATTGAGCGTATTCAAAGAAAATTTTAAAGATATATTTGTTACTGAAAAAAATATATATCCGTATTTATTTGCATTCAATTTCGTTCTAGGAATGGTAGGATACAATGCTCTCAAAACGCTTATAAGTTAAATCAAGGAACTATTAATTTACTTGAGATACTATGTAAGTGTGAATCGTAAGTACTGATAAATTATATAGCAAAAAGATTGCATCTATTGTTCAATGTCCAAATTTAATTAAAGTACCAACGGAGCTGCCATGGAATTCACCGACCGGAGTCGGGCCCATCATAATACTATTATTTACACTTCTAGGGGGTGAGCAGTGGATTCCGGACTAAAGACCGGCTGTGGTAGGTTTAGGACAGCTGCCTTGCCACATGTGAGCTCACCTTACCACCTATTCATTCCCCCCTTCGAAACCACAGAATTTTAGATGGGCAAATCGCAGTTTTAGATATTTTTTCTAGGAAAGAGTTGATTATTTTTCTAGAAAGACCAAGATCTTTAAAGAGGTGAAATAGAGATTTAGCTGGCAGGCCACGAGCGACAACTTCCACCGTGTGAAGGTGAACAGTGAAGCCGTTCCGGGTTACGGCATTTGCGAGATCATGGTATTTATTTAATTTGTACTTATGGTCTTTTGGGATATTTGATTCCCAAATATTATTGTACAAATATTATTGTAAGTAGTACAGCAAATTACTCCTTCAATATGGCGGAAATATGCGAGACTGGTGTGAGCTGGCTTTGGGATCTTTAGGTAAGAAAGTATATAAGGCCGGCGGAAATATACGAGACTGGTGTGAGCTGGCTTTGGGATCTTTAGGCAAGAAAGTATATAAGGCCGGCAATACACGTCAGATTTTTCTATACTATAGTAGGATCCGATACTCTGATCAGACTTTCGTAATGCACTCTTGCCATAAATTCCGATTCGATAGTCAGATCGGACGTCCAAGCCGGGAGCAACGCTGATGCGTTTAGGATTTCATTGCCATTCTGTTTATCTGAAGGCGCGCTCTGCATGTGCGTTTCATATACAAAATACACGTCAGATTTTTTCCCTACGATTCGTCGGTCCGCTTCTTGGGTTGACATTAAACAAATGCACCGTGTCGTAGTTTGTGCAACAATGGCGGAAGAATACGATACTCAAATGCTTATTTTGGCTGTAGAAAAATACATTTGCCTATGGAGCGTAGGCGTTGAAAATTATCACAACAGGGAGAAGAAAGACTTGCTCAATACCGTATCGTAGCCAATCTCATTACCGTATCGTAGCCAAACTCATTACCGTATCTTGTTTAGTTCACCTTGCTTTAATTAAGTTCAAAAATTCTATAAAAGTCAAAAAAAGTTCTGGATATTTCAATAATTTGGGATGCTTCAAATAGAAATGACTGTCTTTAAGTTTGTCAAATTAATAAAAAGATCCAATAGCGTTGTTTCTTTTTGTTTTTTTTTTCGTCAGCACAAGCAAATATGCAATATTCATCAGTATTTCACCGTGCAACTTATTCATCTACTCCCACGAACGCAATGAACGAACGCTCAGATAGCTAAGGAAAGAGTTAGTTCAGAAAAAGTCAGTCGACAAAAGAGAATGGGCATTTCCTCTGTATGATAATGGGATTTAAATCATATACCAATGGAAAGATCTCTTTATGTAGAACATTTATTACTAGAACGACTGATCTTAATTATGAGCCGTTTCTGAGTTATGTCCTATTAAATATGGCTAATTGCCTGATAGACCCTAGGGCACCTAACACATCTAGGCATTGTATTTTTAATAAATGTTTAAACGAAACGATAAAGTACATACGCTGTGTGAGTACAAACTATATATTCCTAAAAATGCTCGAGCTTATTAGCAGTAAATGGAAAAGAAACACTGGGATATGTTGCTTGATGTCTGTAGTGTCTCATGATTCATTGCCGCTCTGGCTACTGAAGCAGAGTATACCAACCAGTAGCTTTACTCTCGAGTTACAGGGCAATGCGGGAAGAAGGTGCGAGGAATGTGGGCAAAGGGGTACGTCCCGACAAACGCGAACGGATAACATTACGAGCAGGTAAAGGCTGGTGACTTTGCGTGATTTCAATTTTGTTCTAAGGGCAGCTACTGTCTGGATATACTGTGAGTGAAGTATGTAATATGATAAGGTCAGCTGTCCAACATGGTGTGCTCAGTGACCGTACTCCATAATATACTATATTTTATGGATGGTTATTTTAAATAAATAATTGTTATTGGTGTTTCGTGTGATTAGCCATATTCCAAACTTCCAAACTTCAAAAGATTTCAAACTTCAAAACTCTGAAATGGCTCATAATTAAGGTAAGTTGTAGTAGTCATAAATACGCTAGATAAATAGATCTTCCTAATGGTAAATACGTTTTTGTTATTGGAGAGGTGGGCCCAGTGCCCATACATTTTCGCAATTTTCCATTGATGTGTATGGAGTGAATCCGATCCGATAGTCTGATCGGACATTGAAAGCAAAGTCGGACGTCTATTCCCAGCCTAATGCTAGGTTTACACGGGCTTAGTAACTAATGACAAGTACTCGTCACTTGCAATTACACCTTGCGTGTAAACATGCTGATTCAGCATGTTAGTGGTTAGTATTAGTGAAACTGCCAGTGCTAGTGAATAGAAGCAGATCCTATTTACTAAGGGACAAGTGACTAACCCCCACCATAAATTACTAGTCACTTGTCGCTTGCTGACTTGTGAACAACAGTGATAAGGGTTTATGTGACATTTGCTAAGTTTATTTAGTAATCATGACTGCACAAAGGTGGAATTCCGAAACTAAAAAAATCATCCAGAAATTTGAATCCTATGAAAAATATTGCGGCGGTGGGTTTCCATTTCGAACGGATGTCGTGCCACTAATACCTTTCTGCTAATACCAACGAGCAAACGGTTACTTATTGCAGGTTAGCGACAAGTACTACTAAATGACAAGTACTAAGCCCGCCAGTGTAAACCTAAACCTAAGAGAGGAGCACATGGAGAGTCAAGTACAAATATAAAGAATTCGCTAGCCATGGCACATTATTGTGCAACCGGTAAAGATAAGGCCCAGATCGTGATGTTTATCTCAGCGAGTAGGCGTAGAAAAAAATATATGTTTGCTAGGACGTAATAAATCGGACATAATAAAACGTTTTAATATAAATGTAATTTTATTCTAGCCTGGATACATACCACCCTGACGATCACATGAAAAGACATGAAAATCAGTGATCACAGCCGCCGGTGAGTGCGCCCTTCAACGCCGTTGCAATCTCCTGCAGAAATCTTTAAAAAAATCTCTTCCATTTTAGTAATGACACATCGTCTATATATTCGCAAACAAATAACAGCGGCCAGTCCGCGCAAATGTCTCATTTTCTGGCAAAATCAAATCACAATATAGCTCTAAGTTTAAGAATTTATTATCGAACCTGTCGATTTTCAACGTCTCATCTCCCATCCATGGTATAAGATGTTTGCCTTGATCGATATGCAGTGCTTTTTCGTCGTCCCTAAATAATTTGCACGAGTAGCCAAACACGAGCAGCTCGTCCTTGTTATCGTCGAGTGGCTCATTTTTACGCAATATACACTTCGACATTATTTAAATTAATCACTACTTTCACGCCATAATACCAGCAAAATATTCTATTCGCAATTCACGAAACACACGACGCCGCGCAAATTTTGACATTTGACACTGGCAAGTGCCGCCATCTTGTTTTTTTGTTTTGCAAACAGCGTTGCCAGAACGAAGCAAGCAGTTTTGGAATCAGGCTTTCAGAAACATATTGTTTATGGCCGGCAAATGAATAGTATTCATAAGCTGTGATATTATTTTACAAAAAAATATAGGTAGTACACTTGTTTATGCATACATTTTGATCTATTTTAAATTAAAAAAAGATCTAATTTCCAAGGCTTTTACTATTATTATTTCAATAATCATAATTAATATCCTATGGCAAAATAACGTCAAATTAGGTACCAAATTCTTCTAAATTGTGAATGTCATCCAGTGGCGTACATAACTAAAAATAATGGGCCCCGATGCAAAATTGAACAAAAGCCCCTGCCCCTAGTTACTTACATTGATTAGGGCATATAGGATGTAATTACTGTATACCTAGCACATTACATATTTATATTGTAAGTACATTATAAATCGGCGCATTCATTTAGCGGCGTTGCCTCGACCAGGTTGCGGAACAAGTACTTAACGCATTATAAAGAATATGAAAAAATGTAATTTCTAAAATATGTTTCGCCTTGATTTGCACTCTACAAAATCATTAATCAGTTTTGAGGCATCCATTTTTTCGGCTTCATTAGGTTCCTAGTAAAGTTGGATGGAACGTCGATAGTAACGTAATTTCCATTTTGGGCCCCCGAACTACCATGGGCCCCGGTGCGCCGCACCGGCTTAGTTACGCTACTGATGTCATCTTTGGCAACGATGCGACGTAACATCAGTGTTGGGTCAATTCATTGAATATTTCAATCGCCTAATCAATCACGATTGATTTAGTCGCGACTAACGTTAATCACGATTGAAGTAATCGCGACTAAATAAATTAGTCGTTAATCGTCAATCATCAATCGCGACTAACTTACTCTTTAGATACCACCCGACAATTCATTCTCGTCGGTCGGTCGGACGCAGTTGCGTTCGCGGTCGCGTTCACGTTTGCGGTCGCCTTTTACCGACCGCCCCGACCGACCAAAAAACGCAAAACTGAAGTTGACCGCTGTCGAGAATAATCGCCAACGTTTAATTGTCAATCGTGACTAACGATTGCAACTAATCAATCGTTAGTCGCCGATTGACGATTAAACGAATTAATCGTCAGTCGTCAATCGCGATTTCAATAGCGTATTCAATCGTTAGTCGACTAAATTTTGCCCAACACTGCGTAACATGTCCACAAAATATATACATTTATTTATTGTTGGCAAAATCAAGGTAAAATTGACCTGCATAGGCCATAAGGAAATTATAGTATTTTTGTGTACTATCTTGACCTTGCCATACACGGCATGAAATTATGGTACAAATACTATAATTATAGTACGAATTCCAACACTGCCAGCAAGAGGTTGTAACAGCAAGGATCGCGAATTGCAACGAAGGAATAATATGATGGAATCGATTGACCTAATAGTTGTAGCAGACGCTCGGATTTGGTACGACTGGACCACGGATTCGGTTCTCTCACAACCATTAAAGGTACTGACTGACACACGTGCTCATAAGAGAGCATGCTTTCTAGTATACTTAAAACTAGCATGCTTTTCAACTGTACACATTTGCTTATGTTAGGCATTTTTGTTTTAAGCATACTCTTGAATGTGAACAAGTGAAGCTAACCTAAGTGTGCACACTTGAATAAGTTGCGCACACTTCAATAAGTGTGCGCAATTAAACAATTGAACGCGCGCTAATTAAACGCTTGCTATCGGGCAAACGGTAGTTCCAACAGGTCCATCCACACAGAACAATCTAATAATCGTAATGTTTGCAATGCGATTGTGATATAAAAAGAAGGATTTGAGGCTGTAACTTGGAATAATAAAAGATAATCCATCGGTGCAAGTAATCGATTGTTGGTAGAGATGCGACATGAAGATGCCAAGAATTTAAAAATCATTTACTCACGCTTCCGCAGAAGTTTGAAGAGTTACTCTCTAAAATTGAATCTACACTTGCATGCTCCTAAGCAAATCTATTCACACGTCCTCAAGAGCACACCCCCTTCCACCTGGGCCTAAGGTAACATGCTAGAACATCAAATGACTGTTGATTTTTGAGCATATTCAAAATGATCATGCTCATTACTAGCAATGTTCTCACACACATGCCACTAAATATCAATCGCTCAATAATATCATGCTTCTGTGCAATTAATGAGCATGTGTTTCAGTACCTTTATCTGTGTTTGTCTGTAGAGTCGTCCGGCGACAATAATAATTATTAATTGTGTCCACGGCGGTCCGACGGTTTTCAGATCGAATATGGTCCGCTATGTACCAAATCAGTACGTGTGGACAGTCGGCAACTCGGATATGGTCCTCTAAAGTCCGCTCCGTACCAACGGTCGGGGTCGGGCCACGCAATGACTACCTAGTTGTGATCGAAACGTCTAGGACTACCGCGCGTGCGCGCAGTCCTAGGTAGATAATGTAGAATAATTTAATGCAAATATAGATCATTACAACTTGCACCTTTTTTAAAAACTATTTATTTCCTAGTTCAAATAATGTATCATTGAGTATTTAAAAAGGAGATTGGGCCCTTAAGTATGGGTATCGACCCATGGATAAAATGATCCTACAAGGTTTTCTTTTGGGATAAAAATGAAAAAATACACACACATGTAGAAATACATACATAAATGATTATAATCTCGCTTTGTAGTTCGCATCACATGTGTCCGGTATTATTTAAGAGAGTGATTGTAACGATAAGCTTGTACTAAACTTAAGTTCTATAAATTCTCTTCGTGATGCAAGATACTTTAACGGGGCAATAAGTCGTTTTCGCACAGAAACAGCATTTCTTATAACCATATCGCTTTTTATGATGAGAGGTTTAACTAAATTTAATAATTCTTCGAAGGTTTTGCGGTACAATCGCAGGGTATATACGAAAATCTAATGAACAACTTCATGTTCGTCGCGTTCTCTTAAACATAATTTTTGCCCATTCTTTTCTTTTTTCCGGTTTGTTCATGGGGCCCGTAGCGTTGCCGACACCATTTAATTTTTGCTTGCTTGAACGACGGCGGCATAATAATTCTCATAACAAACACACTGGCGTGCATGGCTCCAGAGCTATGGCTGCGGAGCCAGAACGTTACTAGAGAACGTATGGAGGTGCACGCACTGGGCATCCAGGCTCCGCTGGCTCCAGGAGACAAAGCACGCGCACATGATACAAGCGCCTAGAGTGGGATGGTAGCCACTTGCTGCGCGCAGCCTGTATGTTTGTGGCTGCCTATGTGTGCACGCACGCAGGATCCAGCTCCGCAGCCAGTTGTATATCGCTGACACTAAGCGGCGACTCTGGTCGCCTAAACTGGCACCCTCTTTTTCTGGCTCCGCAGCCATGGCTCCGAAGCCGTGCACGCCAGTGCGTTATAAGCCTTGGTGTGCACTTGATGACGTTATTGCACCATCTAATGGTGCTCCTAAACGGGCTATACTTTTACGGCAATATGTGGCTGCAATAGTGTCAACTATAGCCCGGCCATCATTGAGACATTTTTTTGCAGCATATGGCTGGAAAATATGTATCTCGGCCATTCTCGGAAATATGTCTGCAAAAGTATGGCCCGTAATTTTGACTTGTAAACGGGCTACGAAATCGGGCTTGAATCGGGCAATAATGGCGGACGAAATCATACGTGTCGCAGCGGCTTATATTGTTATGGAAATTTAAAACGACAAAGAAAGGCGAGAATGTGGATTCGACTTGACTTTAATAAGCATGATACTTTATATATCTAAGCCTGAATGTTTTTGATGATATGAATACAAATTGAAAGATCTTTACCATATGAATTGACAATTAATAATAAATTCCTAATATAATTATATATTAATGATGTATATGAACATTTCAATACACTAGTAAATAATATGAATTATTTCACACAATTGTATATAACATAATATCAGAATAGATAATAATATTTTATCGATCAAAAAAAATAATCATCAGCTGATATGAATACAAATTGAAGATGTTTAGCGTCGTGCCTCGCATCAGAAAGGGACGCCCATATGGCGCAAAACGAAACAGCAATAAAGCTGACCGGCAATATTGCAGTATTTTTGATTGCGAAGCGATCGTCCAGCAACACGCCGACCACGCATAAAAATGCTTCGGCCATACTAAAAATATGTGGCTATATAACCGGGATATACTAACAATATATCCGTATATTGCATAGTATGGCTGGTATTGCTGGCTGGTATTAGTCCGGTCGTCTGTTGCGAGAACGGATTTGGTCCGCGGACTCGGTCTGTCGTACCGAATCCGAGCTCTGTTACGGCTATTATAAAGCCAAATAGAACCATGGACTTTAAAGGGGCAAACATATTATCGGACGCGTCCGTAAGCCGCGGCTTATGGACGCGACTGAAAGGTTATCTGTGTAATGAATTTCTATTGAGCCGTGCGTGCACATTATCGGACGTCAGTCGCGCACGTGACCTTGGTGCTTCGGACGTCCGATAGATATCCGCAATCCGCGTCCCAAACGACTGTGCATACTGTTCAGTCGCGTCCGTAAGCCGCGGCTTACGGTCCGATAATATGTTTGCCCCTTAAGTACTTAATAGTACCTACGTATTAAGCGGCGATTAGACTACACGATAATTAGGGCCCTAACTCAGTTAGGGCCCTAATTATTGTGGACGCGTCCGATAATATGTTTGCCCCTAGGGCCCTAATTATCGTGTAGTCTAAGGGGCTCTCTAGACGATCAAGCTTCGCGTCACGGGCAGGGAGGGGATCATAAACCGCAGGCAATATGCAAATATTTTTTTGTAATATTGACCAAAAATGCATAATTTTTTAGTTTATACCAGGGTGTCACGTTAATTAGACGTAATTGATTGATGAATTATTGACTCCCTGATATAAAACTACGCAATTAGGCATTTTTCGTAAATATTAAAAAAAATATTTGCATATTTCCAGCGGTTTACGACCCCCTCCCAGCCCGGGACGCGATGCTTGACAAGCATGCTTGATCGTCTAGAGAGCCCTTAATCGCCACTTTATTTCCACTTGAAATATGTTGCCTTTTGGCAATACTGCAAGCACAGCTCTATTATCTCTGCCGAAAATTGCCCGCGTTCAGTGGACTAACAGTAGCGAAACTATTGCATTTTGACATTGAAAGAAGCAGTCGGCCTAGACCCAATCACGTAGTATCCTTAAGTAGCGCTTCTTAGGTGTGGAATCATGTGAACGCAGGCAGTCAACAAATTGTGCAAAATAGTACAGAGTTTATCGATCCCGATTTTAATTTTTGCGTTTTCTGTAATACATTTAGTCGAAAATTAAAAAAAAACTTTATGCTTAGTTGCAAAAAATGGCGCTGCGATAAACGGGTTTTTCGCCCTGGCAGCCCCATTCTACAGGATCTCAAGAAAGCATATGGCGGACGTTTTATATTTTGCACTGAAATAAATGTTTAAATTGTTTAGTTGTACGCGTTATTGCGTCTGTTTATGCGTGAATTTCATTTAATTGTGAAACGGTAACGGGAAACGCGCGCTAGAGATAGCCGATTGTCGAAATTACGCGTCCTATTTTTTTTCTGTGTTGTACGTGTGTTTTGTTTTCTGTATAAACGAAAAGTCTGTGATATAAACAGAGCGTACTTAGGCGAATTAGTGTAATTCTGTGAATATTGTGTAAATAGTCGTATTCGTTTTGCTGCCAAAGAATAGTGTTATTTAATAACGCTTTAGGGTAAAAAGAAAGTGTTCGGAGATGTCAACAGCCTGCTCGGCCTCTGCGAAAGAAATTCCTTTTGATGATTTGCGGATTGAAGACTTGAGGATTGAAGGTAATCGCGCTTAATTCATTAATTTCACGATTTCTTTTTCTAATGCCTTTATTTCTGCTTTGGCGTATGTATACGCGCGCTGTCAGTAATTGCGATTGGCCCGAATTTTCCTTGAATTTTTGTAATTGTGGGGTCACAATAGTAAAAAAGGTCGACGAACTGGACTGAAGCCTGAAATATTCAGACATATTCAGCTGATACAACACCAAGCAAAATTGCAATTTCGTACCTACCATGAAAGAAAACAGGTTTTCACAGAAAACCCTACCTATGATGAGAAAGTAATGTTTATTCTAATGTTTGTTTTGAGAATTCGGCAAATATATACTCTTTATCTTATAAAGTGCGATAAGAAGGTACTACTAAGGTACTCGACAACGATATTTGTACTCTAAATAGATAATTTTTTGTTAACGATGAGAAGATTAGTTCGTGGCACTTATTTGCGGCTGGAGATGTTTCCCTTAGTAAAGAATATTCTGTTAATTTAATTTGATGATTTCCTTCCTTTGCGCAGTCGCAAAGTTCTACTTGAATTTCCTACCCGGTCCATTTATTAGTGTCGTTATGTACCTACCTATTTAAATTTAGTTTTGAAGGTAGGAATAAAAATATATTCGATACTTTGACAGCTGTGAGCTGAGTCAAGTGATAAGTCTGCCTCTTTTAAGCCCGCCATAGACGATCCAGTTTACCGTCATGTTTGCAGCGAGCTTGAAGCGGCATCCGGTAAACTTGACGGTGTATGGCTATCAGTGTGCATGACAAGTCTACTTGAAGTAAAAATTGAATTTCCATTCTGCCGACTTGATCAAGTTTGCAGATCAAACTTGAGCAGTCAAGTATGCATGACGTTAGTCGGCATAGAAGGACGCGCGCATGCATGTGACGGCATTTTAAATAAATTTCTTCATTCATTCGTACATAATTACGATAATCTTTTGGAGCAATCCTCAATTCTTTCACTATTTTTTTATGAGATATTTTTTTTCGTTTCAATAACCAGTTTTTGCACCATACTGAACAATCTCTCCTTTCTCTATTCTTAATTGCGAGCAATAAACCTAGGATGGCTAACGCCTCGTCGTCCGTCACTAGTGACGCCATGGTTTCAACTGATGCAGCACCATGCAAACTAGACCGTAAACTTGAACGTGAGAATGTGAGAGGACCGGATTTAAATCTGCGGACTGTTGCAAATTTTATTCAGTGCGAGACCGAAAGAGACAGTGGCAGGATTGCCACTACAACAAATTGTAATGGAAATGTACTTAATTGTACTTAATTATCAAATGTACGTAATTATCAAATATTATATCAAATGAGATGTAATTTCCTTTTAAAAAAATCATATTTTTAATTACAATGATTTTTAAAAATAGAATTACTTTTATAATGCAGAAAAAAGTGATACAAATACTATACTATCCGCATTACAAAGTGGCGAGTCAGGTAATTTATCATCGAAATCGTGCCATCTCTTTCGCACTTGCACGGCCTTATGGAGCGATACCTGTAACCGTAGTGTAGGTACTTTACGCATACAAAAGGAATATCGATAAAGTAATGAAACGAGGGAAATAAATATTATTTCAGTATTATAAAATCGAAGACTATCGCGGTTTTTTGACATTATAAATAGGATAGAAAACGAATTTACCGCATCATTTTCTATCCTATTTATATTTCAGTATTGTTTCATTACGATAAATATTAAATAAGTTAAACATATAAATATTGATATTGAATTATTAAAATAAAAATATAAAAGTATCAAATTTATAATAGTTGACAATAAAATAATTGTTATACAAAAAAAAATAAAACTGAACAAAGAAAGTCAGCAAGCTATTCATATTCGTGTCCACTGTCACTATCGTCTTATAGAATGGGTGTCAATTATATTATGTGCTTTGGCCAGGTCTTCGTTCTGGAGATTTTTGAATCGATTCCGAATTCGATCTAGAGTTCGTTCGCTCGTTCCACAAACTAATGCTGCCAACTTTCTTGGTTGTTGAAAATCAATTTTCCTTATGACATCAGGGCCTTCTTTCAACTTATAAAACCACTTATAAATGTTGAGAATGACATGCCGGCTTTGCTGGTTAACATCACTTCTTAACTTGGTCAAATTAGTTTTGCAAAAATCTTCCATCATGATGTAGATTCACAAATAGAGTTCGTATAACGAATGAGTTATGCTCTTTGACATTAAGCCTTTTATAGCAGAATATTTTGTTATCAATAATGCCTAATGACCTACACAGTACGCACAATAATTAAAGTAGACGAAAACTAATTTGGCAAAAGCGTCGTTAAAATGTCATAAAATGTCGAAATCGAACTGTTACGGTTACTACAATTAATAGTCCTAATCGGTTAGCTACTTACCACCTATTACGGTATTTACTCACCGCTTTTGGCTAAATCTAGGAATTTTATCTATCTAATTTTAGCAGGTAAAAGTCTTTTCAATTTTCGGAATAATATATAGCCTATGACACTCACAAATAATGTGGCTTTCTATTGGTAAAAGAATTTTCAAAATCGGTTCAGTAGATCCAGAGATTACTTCCTACAACGTCACAAACTTTACCTCTTTATAATATTAGTATAGAAGTACAGATTACGATACGGTTCCATACCTATGTCGTATTATCTCTTTAATTATTTATGCAGTAAAAGGGAAAAGTCTTTTGTTTTAAACACTTGAGACGATAAATTTACTTATTTTGATAAGAATTCATAATTAATATAATATAAAAGTTAGACATATGCTGTCGCTGACTTTTTTGTAGGCATTATCAAGCTCTACAACTTTTCTCTAGAACTTAATCATATATCTCTCATCGTTAAGGCAGTGTTAGTAAGAAACGTTTTTGTTCGACCGCTTATTCTCCGACTTACTTTGTAAATCCGACTACCACGAAAAGGTCTTTTCATTTTTCGGATTAATATATAACTTATGACACTCACAAATAATGTGGCTTTCTATTGGTAAAAGAATTTTCAAAATCGGTTCATTAGATCCAGAGATTACTTCCTACAACATTACAAACTTTACCTCTTTATAATATTAGTATAGATAAATATTTTATCGACATGGTACCATTCCTATGTTAACTGTCTCTAATTGCCCCAGTCGCCAGTTTGTACTGCGGATACTATAGATGCTGTTGTCACTGCTTGGCTCTTTATGGTTCATTTAATGATATGGAATGAAACAACATATTGGAAATGATTTATTACGAAATATATCAATACATATTTCACTCTCTCTCTATTTCACCTCTTCAATACTCTCTATTTCACCTCTTAAAAGATCTTGGCCTTTCCAGAAAAATAATCAACTCTTTCTTAGAAAAATTATCTAAAACTGCGATTTGCGCATCTCAAATTCTATGGCTTCGAAGGGGGAGTGAATGGGTGGTAAGGTGAACGCTCACATGTGGCAAGACAGCTGTCCTAAACCTACCACAGCCGGTTCGTAAGTCCGGAATCCACTGCTCACCCCCCAGAAGTGTAAAAAAAAATAGTATTATGATGGGCCTGACTCCGGTCGGTGAATTCCATGGCAGCTCCGTTTGTATTTATTTTATATTTATTATTGAACGTATTTTTTTAGTTTCTGAATAGAAAATGTTTATAAGTGTTTCCAGCCCAGTGCCGGAACAAAAAAGCAGTGCGCATACCGCAAAAATGCAGTGTTTTTCCCTTGCGACTTAAAAATTGAACCACATCGCCGCTCGCCTAGCTTTAGATGTGAAAACGTAAAGTTTGTTCCTCGGGAATAGGGTTGATTCGATGCTAGTGAGTATTAGTTAAGTATCGATACTTATCATTCGATATCAATACTTTTGGCATTGATACTTATTGCCGCCCTGTATGTGACGTCTCGTACACGCCAACAAGCAAACTTTTCAGGACATGGCAACAAGTAAATATAATATACTAGATGACCCGGTGAACTTCGTACCACCTAAAATTGATTTGATTGTAACTCTTCATAAGCGTTTATTAATCCTAATCAATCTTCCGAATCCAATTCATTAAAATTTATAATATTAGCCGCATCGTGTAGGGTTTGAGTTTTGTTTGGTTATTAACCCCTCACGTTGCGAGGTAAAAAGTCACCTATCACTTTTGCGCGCGACATATTCGCGCAAAAAATCGACGCGAGTCAACGGCCTTGAGAAAAACGATCATAACTTATAAACCACTAATCGGATTAAAAAAAGATAAAGAGAAAAATGATCGCATTGAAATTTGACATATAAAACATTATAACCTTATCTCGTAAAACAATTAGGATAATAATGAATAAATATTACAAAATTGGCAAACTGAAAAAACTCGCCTATAAAATCATTTCGATTTTTTTGTAAATACAGTTTTTGTAAATATCAAAAATTGTAAATACAGTTATGTTCTCTATTAAATGCTTTACCAAAACGATATTTTTTTTTACTTATTTGCATACAAAAATACGGAAAAAATATTTATTTATTCAGCCAAGAAAAATTGTATGTATTCTCGTAAAAAAAAATTTTTTTAATTTTTAATTTGTGACTACTTATGGTATTTTTTTATATGAAATTCTTTCAAAATAACTTTATTACTACATCACTTCTTCTTAGAAATCACACCAGAACTTTGAGCTTTGTCTGATATTATAGAAAAATCTAAAGTTTTGAGAGTTTCCGCGTCTGAACCTAATAATAAACTTTGAATGCCCATAATATAAAATTCGTTAGATTTTTTCAATTATATTGTCTTATCATAGACTTATTATATGTCTAATAACTAATTACTATACTCCAAAGAGTCACATTT
This sequence comes from Micropterix aruncella, assembly GCA_944548615.1. NCBI lineage: Eukaryota > Metazoa > Arthropoda > Insecta > Lepidoptera > Micropterigidae > Micropterix > Micropterix aruncella. Next base: position 9,926,107 of record OX155969.1, read on the forward strand.
CATCGAAAAACTATGGAAAATCGCACTTTTTTCTCTCATAGTAATTATCAAAACAAGTTTCATTTTCGCGAGCAATATTAGAACACAACATATAATGTTCAAAATACGCCTAATTATGTGATAACTTAGGATGTAAATGAAGCAATACCTATTTTATTAGTAAATTAAAGCGACATTACGTCATGTTTCGCGATATAACGGGATATTTCAAAAACATTACAAAATAAACACGGCCATTGTTTTCGCGAGCCTTGGTTTGTTGACAAAGTGTTTTCTTCGAAAATTCGTGAAAAACAGCAAATGGATTGTCGAAATTATATAATCCTACTGGCTAATCTACTTAAAAAGGGAAATACTCACTTTTATCCGGTATAAACTGCACTTATATCCAGAAAACACTTCACAACACAATCACTTCGGCGAACATCGCGCGCGCCGCCGCCATGGCCGATCTGCGACTGTCGTCAGAAATGAGGTCACCGATTTTGTAAGGGATGTAGTAATTCATATTTCTAACATCGCATGCGGCAATCGAGCAATTTCATAGTGTTGCATATTTGGCTATATTATGGCATCATTCGATAGAATATACAATCGCATTTCGAAATTTAAACGACATTTTCTTGAGCGGCGAGCGCGATATCCCGTATGGGATAGTTTGGATTTCAGCCGGCCGCCATACATATCCCGCAAGGGATGTTAAGTGCCGAGCGGGTTAAATGAAAGTAGTTAGTAATTAAAATAAATTCAATGCATTTAATTTAAATTATTATATATAAATGCAGTTCACATTCAACACAAAACATTGTGGTAAACTATGATTTTTGTTTTCCGGCGCGTAAATAATCAAAAAATATGGCTTTTCTACCCACGAACACGGGACATATAGTTATCCATGCGCGAAATACGGAAATTCCAAGTTAATTCCGCAAACTTCCAACGACTGTCCTTGAGATTTGTCATCGCGAAGGCCAGACGCACGGGGAATCGCAGCCGTTTAAAATTGAATGGCAAATCCGTTGATTAATGCTGACTGCTGACGTAAATAAACAAAAATGATGCTTCTGACCGATGGCTTGGCGAACACGGGACATATAGTTGTCCATGCGCGAAATACGGGAATTCCAAGTTAATTCTGCAAACTTCCAACACGCGTGATTTGTCATCGCGAAGGAATTGCAGCCGTTTAAAATCGATTGGAAAATCCGTTGATTGATGTTGATTGTCGAGGTTGAATGATGTTACGCAGCATGATGATGACTGAGCCTAATTTCGATTGTAAATGTGAGGTGGCAATCTAGGAAATCCCAGCGAATTAAAAAAATCCCGTGGGATAGTTGACTACCTCACCCTGGTTGATCAATGTATTAATCGATTTGTCAAACTGTCTCTGAGTTAAATTTTGAATGGTCGCAAAAATTATTGCCACATACTACTTAAAAACAAAAAAGAATTTGTCGCGTTAAATGATCACGATCCAAAAATTATTGCCACATACTACTTAAAAACAAAAAAGAATTTGTCGCGTTAAATGATCACGATCGGAGAGTAACAAAAACAAGTTCTTATACTACTTACGCATGCCGTCAAAAAGTTTATTGTCATGTTTCTGTTTAATAAATCGGAAGCTTGCCAAGAGCATATTCTTTTACGTACTTCGCCGATCACAGTCAATCTCACGAATTGTACATGACTATTCGTCGACGCGTGCATCAGCGCAAAACGAAAACGCTAACTGACAGTGGAGGAGCATCACGGTAGTTTTTTATCTGCCGATCATGCGGTAGAAAAATATAGTTCGGTATACACCGTTTCACCGCTTCGTAAGGGAGAGGACCGCGCAAGCGACCTCGAACTCGGAACCAATCGAGAGACCGGTGAAATCTGGTCACAATTGGAAGCTAGGGCGCGAGTGTCGGCCCGCCAGGTAACATTACTGGCTATCTCGCGGTTAAGGCGTTGGTCTCTTGCGGGTTGTGGCGTAGCTAGATGGTGGACTGTTTTGTCCCAAGTCTTCTACGCTCACTGCAGGGAGATAGAACGACTAATCGTTAAAACTTCGTGTGGTGACGGGCTCGCTCGCTGTAGTCGACAACCCAAGTTGTTAGTCAGAGTGCACAGTCGATTGGCTTACGCCGCACGGTGCGCAGACCGTCCAGGAGCGCCAGAAGTTTGATTCCCAGGGGAAACTGACCATAAGGCCAGAGTCCTACCCAGGCTCGCACTTCATGCGTGGAGGCCATCGGATAGGTGTTGACCCGTGAGTGTGACCAACCCTGAACAGAATGGGTCTTCGTGGCCAACTCAGCAAGGGCCCATTGACTCCCACCTGACACCTGTGTACTGTCTGTAAGTCCAATATATCAAGATTGAAATATGACCAGAGCGACTTTCGGTGGACTGATTTCAACCACAACCTTTTCAACTCTGGCCAAGACCAAATGAAGCCTGCATGCCAAATTTCAGCTCAATCAGATTGAGCATTTAGGCCCTTCGTGGACAAATACACACACACAGACACACTTCAATCTGAAAATAGACTGTGGACTGTGTTGTCCCTAAGTCCCTGTGTAATTAATTACCTCACGGCTGAAAGAACGATCTATATAATTAAAACAGCCTGTAGGTGTCGGGTTCACCCGTTGAAGATGACAGCTCCAAAGTGTCCAAGCTGGATGCGCGGTTGGCTCTCTGGGCTTGTTGGCGTAGTTGGACGTTGGACTGTGTTGTCCCTAAGTATCTGGATTCACTCCATCGAAGTAAGAATGCTCTAATATCGTTATAGCTTTTTGGGGTGGCGGGTTTGCAGGCAGTTGACAGCTCTAAAGTTTCCCATCTGGATGCACTAGTGACAGCTAGTTTAACTAGCCAACCCGGCCGACTATCCCTTGCCAATCCTGCTGACTCCTCCACTCTCTTCAGGTTCTAACACTCATTTGTGTTAGCTCTAAAACTACACTCTCTGCCGATTAGTCCGGGCGGCGGCTGCATGATTACTTACCTTATTGAGTTGCAGAATAACACCCGCTTTCCTCGAAAAGTGGACCTCAAATAGGTACGACAAAAATTGGTCTTCCGAGGCTCAGCTTGGAGGGTTTTCCGCAGCGAAAAGATAAATGTCTCACCTCAAACCATCAGTTTACCTAATGTGGTTACCGTATGAAAACTTTTCGTTGGCTTTAGAGTCGATTAATAGAGTAGGTATATAATTAATGATATTCCATTCGAGATAATCTAAATTTTTAGTTTAACTTTAAATATGTTAAGATTTATAGTATTTTGAAGCTTTCTGGCATGGCGTTGTAAATATTTGGTCTTGAAATATGAAATATTTATGCCAAATTATGATATATTTCAAAATGTGTATCAACTTTCTTACCCTGTTTTTTATTTACATACAGGTTGTGTCCCTAAAGTCATAAATTATATTTAATAAAAATAGATTTTTTGACAATACCGGTACTAATTGTTAATATTCTTCAAAGTACTCTCCACGAGCATCTACACATTTTTTCCACCGACTCTCCCATGCCCGGTACGCCCTCTCAAAGGCTTTGATGGGAACCTCCTTGGTAGCTGTTGTCGCGGCCGCTTGGATAGCGTCAATGCTGTCAAAACGGCGTCCTTTGAGTCTAAAAACCCATGTCAGCCGAACCCCTTGTTGGAGTGTTCTGCAGTCTAACCATTTTTAGGGGTCAATTTACCTCATTTTTACCTTATCTAGTTACAGGATGAAACCAAGTTCTCGCAGTAGCTAAAATTATGCTCTTTAAATATTAATTGGTCTGCCAGCTCTCGCAGTCGCAGCAAAAATAAATATTTCCGTCTAATGATAACGGTTTGTTTTCATTTGCATTCATTCGTGCAATAATTGAAAATATCGATGCGCCAGAGATTGACGATATGACCATCCAGACAGTTTTTCTCCTTCTTTTTTACATTACTGCCTAACAAGAAAGGAGTGTAATGTGTTCAGGTTCATCTATGTATGTTTTCCGTCACTTTATTCCACCATTACTTCTAAACGCTCAAACCGATTTAGAAGTATGTGGTATTGTTAGAATCGTTGTCGTCCCGAGTGTCATAGGGTACTTTAACTGTCCAAATATCAAGTAAGTAGTTGTCTGAATGTCCAAATGTCTTAATGCTAATAAATTAACAGAAATGTATCATGTTTATTGTCAAATAATAGGACTGACTGGGTACATTTAGGAAATATACATGTATCTTTCTATATGGATACATAAATACAAAACCCGCAAATATTTCATAAAAAATCCATAATAAAAATAATTATAATTACAATAGTTCACTTTCTGTAACAGCAGTAGTGTGTTTTATTCTTTTTAATATATTAACTTGTTTTTAATATTAATGTTAAAACTCTAAATATCAAGTAGATAGTTGTCTAAATGTCGAAATCTTCAAAGGTTAATAAATTGATATAAATATATCGTGTTTAGTATCAAATGAAAGGTCTGATTGAGTACATTCCAAAAATATATGTTTGTATTATATATGGATAAATACATAAATCACAAATTTTCCATAAAAACTGTAATAAAAATAAATATAAACACAGTAGTTCACTTTTTGTAACGGCATTCGTCTTGTTTATTCCTTTTAATATATTTACTTGTTGGTCTACTACCATTTCGGCGCGCAAAACATTGCCATTTTGGCGCCTAGGCGGTTTTCTCTTGTCGCGGGTGCTTAATATTAATATGCAAGGGACAATTTCTGGGGCCCAACGGGATTTCTTCTACTTTCAATGAACACGACTTCAATGACACAGAAAATACGCATTTTAAAATTCCGAAAAAAAAAGCAAAACTGATGGAGTGGCTTATGACCAGGAACAGTCGTTATGTTGAAATAACTATTATATTCGCAGTAAAAAATGGCAAAGCTTAATCTCGGTGAAATTGAAAGGGGATTCAAAATTAAACCAAAGTACTTGTACATAATCTACTGTGTACATAATCAACATTTTAAGTAGAAATGGTAGGAACCTCTGTTCATAACTTCTCATTTTTATACTTTTCCCGTATGTTTGTAATATGTTAAAGGACAATGACCAAAAATGTATGGGTCCTTGGTCCAAATCTCCACCACTAACAAGACTATGTGACGGAAATAGTCCACTAAATACTGATTAATTCGGATCAGACCGCGGTCAAAAATATACTGTGAGTAAAAAGTTATGACTAAATAGAAAAATCATGTTTTTGTACCTTTTTGTGCGAAAAATAATCAAAATCATACTACCAAACGCTCATTTTGAACCAAACTGCAAGTATATGTGTTGTGTGTGTGTGTGTGTGTGTGTGTGTGTGTGTGTGTGTGAGGGTGTGAAAAGAGGGTGTGTGTGAGAGGCTTGCGGATCTCTATCGGACGTCCAAAGCCTCAAGGTCACGTCCGCGACTGACGTCCGATAATGTGCACGGCTCAATAGAAATTAATTACAGATAACCTTTCAGTCGCGTCCATAAGCCGCAACTGACGGACGCGTCCGATAATATGTTTGCCCCTTAAAGGGGCAAACATATTATCGGACGCGTCCGTTAGCCGCGGCTTATGGACGCGACTGAAAGGTTATCTGTGTAATGAATTTCTATTGAGCCGTGCACATTATCAGACGTCAGTCGCGGACGTGACCTTGAGGCTTCGGACGTCCAATAGAGATCTGCAAGCCGCGTCCCGAACGACTGTGCATACTGTTCAGTCGCGTCCATGAGCCGCCGCTTACGGACGCGTCCGATAATATGATTGCCCCTTTATCCGCGAGCCGCATACCAAACCGCGAATGATAAAGGCCGCCATTCACAGGCGCACCCATCCGCCGAAATTGTCGCTGGTGACAAGTGCGGGGACAAATCTGCGTATGGTTAGCGTAGCGTCTTATTTTCATGGGCCTCTTCAGTTTCGGGAACAAAAAAAAGTTACAGGGGGGCAGATCTGGGGAATACGGTGGCTGCGGCGTTATTAGTGTGTTGTTATTGGCCAAAAATTCGCGCACAAGCAACGATGTGTGAGCAGGGGCGTTATTATGGTGCAAAAGCCAATTTTTGTTCTTCCACAAATCCGGACGTTTCTGGCGGATAGCTTCGCGCAAATTGCGCATAACTTGCAGGTAATATTCGTTACTGACCGTTCTACCCTCTGGCAAGAGCTCATGATGCACCACGCCCCTGCAATCGAAGAAATTGAAGAAAGACAGCATCAAAAGAGGAGCTGAACAAGATAACAAAAAAAATATTTTTTGAAGAGCTTCGAGGTTTGGAAAAAGTGTATAATAATACCTGGTGGGGATTACTTTGAAGGGACAAAATAGATATTCATGAATACATAAATAATTTTTGAAAAAACTCAAAATTCGCGATACTTTTTGAATAGACCTCGTACATCGGTTATATATCCGGTACCTTCGGTACCGTATACTAGAATTACGCATCGGTACAACATTATACTAGGAATACGCATCGGTTTACGCTATCCGCGCATTCCGATAAATTATTGTGAGTTTTGTTTTCTTGATAATAAGTAAAGAAGTCGAAGCGAAACGTATTGAGCGCTTACTGCGATAAACTTCAAGAGATACTATCGAGGGTTTAGTTATTATGAAAATCAGTCAGATGCGTCTTTTTCATGAAATTATAGGATCAATTATCATATAAAAAAATCAAGACAGGGAAAATGAGAGCAATGAGTTTGTATTTTTGTCTAATTTCTAGATCCCACCAGACGCATTTCGTGATTTCTAAAGTAGCCAGACTTCTATCAAATGATAATATCAATTTGTATTATAAGTTTTAAACGTGTAAAAATAAGGATGACGTATCCGTAAGACGCACAGAACTGAAATGAAATGACAAGTCAGACCTGTCAATTGTTGCTATGCCAAAACATGCGCATGACAGTACCAGCCGTCAAATGAACGGTCAGGTTAGGTTAGTTTTTTAAACAATTCATAAACGTAATCACGTTTTTGGGATTTTCAACCTACCCTCTCCCCATGTCAACAGACGTAATCAGCGGCCTGACCCCCCCCCCCCCCCCCATTCACTCCCAAGATTACTTAATCAACCGAATTTGCGGAAAATGTGAAGAATCGTGAACCAAGCGTTTGTAGTCTTTGAAGGCGGTAAGTGGAAAAAACATTTTAAAAATGTACTTTATTAATTCAAAGTAATTATGAAATCTCAAACTCGTTGGTTAATTTTACAGATCCCAATCTTTAGACCGCAGTGGCATAAGAATGCATTTAAAAATGCACATATAATGTGCAGGTTTAGACCAAAAAAATTGCGATGCGGTAACCAAAGTGGATTACGTAGCAGGGCGGGCACCCCCCCCCCCCCCCCAATTAATCAAGCGTAAACCTCAGCTACAACCCCCACTCCCCCTCGGTGATTACGTAATATTTGGATGGCCCCTATATGGCGGTAGGTCAAGTCAGTTTTTATTATAAGCCATCATAAACACCTATTTGGCGGTAGGTTGTTAGTTTTTTTTAAAAATGGTATTATTGCAGTATAGGAACCTCTTCTAGATTGTTGATTTTTTAACGTCACCAGGCTATATTCACCACGCTGATTCGGTCTTATTCGATAATCTTTATTCGGTTTCAATAAATAAGCGAGATATAGGCATTGAAAAAGCGCCAAACCCATACATTTCGGTAGGTTAAGTGTTTTTTTAATAATAAAAACACATATTTGGCGGTAGGTTAGATTAGGTTTTTTTTAACACAACCTTAAAAACTCAGTTTAAAAAAACTTTTTTTTAATGTAAATTTGATCTCGAAATTTTACGCGTCCGAAGCTTTTTTCTCACATTTAGCATTACAATGATCGAATCTAGTAGTATTTCTTTATGTTTTCGATTTCTGAGAAAGGTTCATATACTGCAATAACTCCAAAAAAATACGGTAGAGTAAGTTAAACATTATAAATTCCATTGTTTTTACCAATTCAGCGAAAATTCCTATTGAAAGATTGCGCCCGTGTATGTTTGCCCTAAAGAGGTGATTCATCGCCGGACGGTCGGTCGAACGCTCTGCGAAATCTACCCTCGGAAATTCATTCGTTAATTTCTCCAAATAAAGACGGTGCTTCCGGTGTCTCGTCTTCGCGTTCACGTGGTTTTCTCCCGTTTTTCGCGTCGTGCTGTTCTCGAGTGCCCTTTCAACTAAAATAGCGATTATATGAGTGCGATAATTGCCGTCGCGAACGGATTGATCGATCAAGGTAGAAAATTGGCGCGTTTGGTGTTCTTCTACGCGTGTCTGCTGGTCGGCGCGGTTTCGAGGAAGGATCTACTAGCGGCGTTTTCTGCCAAGATGCCGAGGCGCAGGGCCGGCAGGCGCACGCGCAAGACTACCGCGGAGATCGCCGCGGACAACCCGATCGAGCGCTACTCCGGCGACTGCTCGGCCAAAGTGCAGCTCTGGCTGAAGGCCGAGCTGTTCCTGGGCGGCGGCGCGGGCGGCGTGAGGAACCTGTACCGCCACCTCACGATCTGGAAGGCGCTGCTCGACTTCCAGCGCAGGAGCGGCTTTTCCTACAAAAGGAGGGTCAAGAGGGTGTCGTGGCGTGAGTGCGCATTTATTACAACATTTAATAAAACGACCCGCATTAAAGATAGACGAATTGTAGCGAAAATCCAACGCGAGTAATAATCTTTATATATAAAAATTCAGGTTGCGTATGTTTGTGATCGCAAAACTCGAAAATTAGTATGTCGATAGACTTGAAAATTTGACACAACGTTGCATTAGAATACGCGCGTGTTTTATTAGTAAAACTGTTGAACAACGTTGCCTTTGAATAAGCGCGACAAATGTCTTGGAATATATGCATTATAAGAACCTTTCTCAAAAAAAAATGTGTACTACTAGATTTGATCATTGTAATGCAAAATGTGATAGGGAAAATTCTCGGACGCGCAATATTTTGAGACAATTACATTTCGAAAAATTGTTAAAAAAAACTAACTACGGAATTATTGCAGAATAGGAACCTTTCTCAGAAATTGAAAAAATAAAGAAATACTACTAGATTCGATCATTGTAATGCTAAATTTGAAAGAAAAAAGCTTCGGACGCGTAATATTTCAAGACAAAATTTACATACAAAAGAAAAGAAAATGTATTTTAATCTCGGTTTTTAGGACTGTTTAAAAAAAACTAATGTAACCTACCGCTAAATAAGTGTTTATAACCTACAGAAGTGTATGGGTTTGACGCTTTTTTGAATGCCTATATCTCGCTTATTTATTGAGACCGAATAAAGATTATTGCAGATTCGTAATCAACGTCGTGAATATAGTCGGGTATTATTTTAAAAAACTAAGGATTTTTTCCAGAAAACAAACCTTTCTCAAAAATCGAAAAAATAAAGAAATATTACTAGATTCAATCATTGTAATGCTAAATTTGAAAGTAAAAAGCTTCGGACGCGTAAAATTTCGAGACAAAAACAAACACATTTGCTTTAAAAAAAAGGTTATTTTTAACTCATTTTTTAAGATGGTTTAAAAAACTAATCTAACCAACCGCCAATAGGTGTCTATGTATTATTTTAAAAAAAACTAAGCCAAGCTACCGAAATGTAAGGGTTTGACGCTTATTTTAATGCCTATATCTCGCATATTTATTGAGAACGAATAGATATTATTGCAGATTCGGAATCAGGGTGGTGTATATCGTCGGGTGACGTTAAAAAATCAAAAATGTAGAACAAACAGGTTCCTATACTGCAAAAATACCAAAATTTATATTTAAAAAATCTTTTTTTATATTATAAAAAGCGTTAAGCAAGCTGCGCCATCTAGCGGTAGGTAAAATATCGCGAATAAATAATATTCGCGATATTTTATTTACCACTAAATGGCGCAGCGCGCTCAGCGCCTGTCAAACTTTTATTTAACAGTGAAATTGTTATAATTTAAAAAAGTTTGTTTTTTGTAAAAAAAAACTATCAAGGTTTATTATGTGCTCGTACTACAAGGATATCACTAATAAAAAACTCACGGTGTACATAAAAAAACAGGTCGCGTACGTTTGTGATAACTCGAAATTTTGACATAACGTTGCATTCGAATTCGCGCGTTTTTACGGTAAAATGAAATTTTATTACATTTAAATACGCGCGACAAAAATCTTCCCGCACCGATGCGCTTCGACATCTTTGCGTTTCCCATTCATTTAATATAAGACTGAGACACAGCGAAGCGTGGCCGGGTTTAGCTAGTTTAGCATATAAAATTACACATACGTTGTGTTCGCGACTGCACAATAAAACTTATAAAAGGTAACTCCGTTGTTTTCCGTTTATTTATTCCACAATAACTTCTAAACGCTTGACCGATTTAGAAGTGTGTCGTATTGCTAAAATCGTTTTGTCCAACCGAGTGTCACAGAATACGTGCCGCGACCCCTAGGTCTCGTATAAGGAGAAAGCAGCGTCTTTAAGAGGCCTATTACAAAATAGCGTAGGTATTCTTTTAAAATGAGTTTAAAAAATGAACGCATTTTTTTTTGGATGTAACTATAAAAGATAGGATAAATAAATAAATAAATAAATAAATAACTATTCAACCCTGGGAGAAAACCGCGGCACTGAGCGCTCTTCTCTTGCGCCAGCAAATATATACACAATTTCTAATTGTTTTTTGCAGTGTTTTCTCCTTTCTAATGACAATAATTTATATTATGTCGTATTGCTAAAAGAGTGAACTTTAATATAGTATAAGTATTATATAAGAATCTTATTTTATTTCTGAGAAAATTAGAATGATACAGGAAGTTTTTTTTTAAATTTTGTGTAATTGTAAGTAATGTATACCTTGGATATGTGGTCAAAAAACGAAAAAATAAGGCCGCTATGGTCAACAAGAATACATGACGGACATAAAAAAAAATAGTATACGGTTTTCGTTGTAGTGATATTACTGTATTAAGGAGCTCAAAGTTTGCCTTCCGAGCGTTTTACGAATAACGACTTTCGGAAAATGGGCTGAATAAGTAAATAATATTCGTTATATCTAAAATTAAAGGCCGCTATGGTCAACATCAAGAAATGGTCCAGGTAATTCAGTAATTAAAGTTTGTAGAAATCTCTTCATTTCTTGGAATTAGAACGCCAAAAATCCACTTTTCTTGCCTTTCTGGAAAAAATATGTGATAGGGCTCTTAATATAAATGGCCGTGTTACGCGGTGCGTGTTGACATTCATCATTTGACAGTTTAGTTTTTTTCGTTCTTCCTCTTCGCGGCCCTCAGAAATAGATTCGGTAGATAAATTATACAAAGTGTTTAATTAATACACTCCACAAAATACTACCGATTTTTTTAATTAACCGTTATTCGTTCTTACGAATTTATTCATTCAACATTTTGAAAAATTATAGAATACGCAATTGTACTCGAAAAAAATCCGGTGTATATTAATTATGTAATCCTGATTTTTTATTCCATTATAACTTCTAAACGCTTGAACCGATTTAGAAGTGTATGATATTGTTAGAATCGTTATGTCATCCCGAGTGTCACAGGGTACATAAACTATCCAAATGATAAAAAAAATATTGTCTAAATGTGAATAAATTAACATAAACATCGTGTTTATTGTCAAATGAAAGGTCTGATTGAGTACATTCCAGAAATATACATGTATCTATATGGATAAATACATAAACCACAAATATTTCATAAAAAACCGCCTTAAAAATAATTATAAATACAATATTTCACTTTCTGTTGGAGTCGTGATTTTCTCTTTCAACGACAGTCGTGTTTTTTATTCTTTTTTAATATATTTATTTGTTATATATTTAACTTTATGACATTAAGATTATTCCTCAGTAATATACCAAGGCCTTAATCAAAAAAGCTGTAGGTAGGTGAGTCAACTCGCTTGTTTATGTAAAATGTTTTCTTTTCAAAATACGTACTTTCCAAAAGCATTTTTATTCAGAAAAAAAAATCTTTTCAAAATATACTTTTATTACAAATACAATTACAATATAGAAAGTTAAATCTTGAAAGGTTTGTCATGCTGTAGCTTCAACTGAAAGATAATCCAAAGAGAAGAGCTGCCGCATTTCGAGACATTCATTCTTTGAGTTTCTCCTTTCACACTGTGAACTTGGCCTTTTTATTTACTGTGAATATACTTAATAGTTCTTTTATTTTAACCACTCTTCATTAGCTAACCTATATATTTTTTCAGAATATGGTTTGCATATTTTCTGTTTTCAAACTAAGTTTACAGCAAAAAATAAAAGAATAAAGCAGTAAATTAATTAAAAAAAAATAAGACAATTTCGAAAATTGGATATACAGGTGAGTTTTAATTAATCGGCATCACGATCGGTCACACGGCGCATTCCGGCGTCGCACCGCACGCAAACCGGGGATATGCGCCGGAGCGGCACCGCTCAGTTGTTAAGTGCAGTCGAAAGAGGGTACGAGCTTGCCTATTTCATTTGTTTTCACGTATTTTTGTTAATTTTTAATCGAAGTGTTTACAATGAGTACCGACGAAGAAGATCTCGGCATTGACTACCTCATTTCACTAGTTCTACGTAAAATTAGCTACTACACTATTCGCCCACTGCGGCGTCGTACCGTGCACTGTACGTGTGTACGCCCATACGGGAAATGTTTGCGGTGCGGCGCCGCACCGCATTGTGTGAACCGGCTCTGAGGGGCCGATTGAATATGTATGTAGGTTACATGCGTGTTATTTCCGTCATTTTAAAGTCTTATAAATAGCAGAACACGGATAAAAACACAAGGGGATATCATCAAAATCAATTACTACTGGATCTATTACCTAGCGGCAACAGCGTTAGGGACTCTCTAGACGATCAAGCATGCTTGACAAGCTTCGCGTCGCGGGCAGGGAGGGGATCGTAAAGCGCAGGAAATATGCAAATATTTTTTTGTAATATTTACCAAAAATGCCTAATTTTGTAGTTTATACCAGGGAGTCACGTTAATTAGACGTAATTGGTTGAAATTAATGACGTGACTCCCTGGTATAAAACAACAAAAATTAGGCATTTTTCGTTAATATATATTTTTTAATCTTCATATTTCCTACGGTTTACGACCCCTCCCTCCCCCCCCCTCCCCCAACCCGCGACGCGATGCTTGACAAGCATGCTTGACCGTCTAGAGAGCCCTTTAAATAAAACCCTCTTTTTGCGCATCTGTTTTATTTTTGTCGATATTTGCATATTTTGTCGTAAGGAGACAGTGTTTGAAAACCTGTAAATCTGTTATGCAACCATAATGCCAAGATGTAAACTGAGAACGATATTTTTTCCGTGTTTATGACCTTGACTCACTCCAGCGATCATAAAGCCATACAAACGGGAAGTATAAACAAACAAGGCACCCACAAGCTCGTTACGGAAATTTATGGCGGTGTAGTTTATTTTTATTGAAGATTTAAAAAAATATTATTTACTGATTGTTCCTTAACCCGTCGAACGCCCACAGTGCTTATAGGCATTTTACGTCGTTTTACAGATCCGCGCGTAACCGTTTCGGCTAGTCCCTATACATATATACAGTGAGTTTTAAGACACCCTTCAAAGGGGTCGATCAATACTAAGCAACTTTCATAAAAAAAATAGTTTTTCTTTTTCATAAATATGTATAAAACTTGAAAACCTAACTGTTAAATAAAAGTTTGACAAGCGTATGAGAGCGCGGCGCCATCTATCGGTAGGTAAAATATTGGTAATAAACAATATTAGCGATATTTTACCTAGCGCTAGATGGCGACCGTGCTCAGCGCCTTTTAAATTTTTCAAAAAAAGAACCTATTTTTAAAATTCGTTTTTTTTCTCCAAATTTTGATCTTTAAAGTTGGTATTTTCTCGTACTGATTCCCCCCCTTCAAGGATGCCGGTTAATTAAATCTCACCCATATTATATAAATATGTAATATACACAACTAACAAGATTAATTACAAGTTAATGAAAAAACTATAGGTATTTACAAAATTGAGCAAAAAATTGCAGCGCAGTTTTTTGCGCGCGAAGGCTGACTTTCGACCGGTTAACCATATCCCAACAAGCAAAGAAGTTTTGCGATCTCTTTTTCAACTTTCCCATAACTACAGGGCGGCCATATTTAGTTACACTGTGAATTTTGGTACTAATTTGCACATTTAAAATATCCTAATTTCCTAAACCATGTTTTTTTGTTGTTTCATGTTATTTATGTTGTTATGTACATAAATAATAAAATTATTTTAGCAATCAAAATTACAAGAAATGGATCTTACCGCGTAAAATATTGCGATTGCCAATTTTTCTTCAAAATTATGTTCTTTGATATCCTGTTGAGAATGTGACCGGTAAGCTCCGTTTCTCATAATCATGATCAATTAGCCATGACAGCATGCAAATATTATACAGGACGAGTTTTTAGTTACCGGCATCCTTGAAGTGGGTGAATTAGTACAAGCAAACAAGCAACTTTTGATTAAAAAAAATAAAAAATAAAAATTTTCATTTTTTATTTTATTTGAAAATGTTGATTTTTCGAAAAATAGTATAAAAAGCGTTGAGAACGATGTACCATCTAGCGGTACTTCTTTTTTTACCTACTTTTTTCAGTAGATAAAAAATTTACAAAAAAAATTTTTATTATTGTTTTTTCAATAAAATTTATCAAACGTTGCTTACCTGCTCTTACTGATTCACCCCCTTCAAGGATGCTGGTAACTAAAAACTCACCCATATATTTTGGCTATATATGCCATTACTTTTTTCTAAAATGTTTCATGCCGTGGATCCCGGGGTGTTATTACTGCACGGGCTTTTTTTTCTGTGGGTGAATCATTACAACGAAGAAAGCATCTTTTAAATAAAAAATAAAAAATAAAAAAAAAGTTTTTTGAAAAAAAAAAGTTTTTTTTAATTTTTATATTTTATTTTATGATTATATAGTATGAAAAGCTGTGATCACGATGCGCTATCTAGCGGTTGGTAAAATGTCGCTGATATTGTTTATTTACGATTTATTACATACCGCTAGATGGCGCAGCGCGCTCAAACACTTCTCAAACCTTTTTTAACAGTCAACTCTTTCTTCAAAAATTTCAAACCACCAAAAGTTGCTTACCACGTTGTACTGATTCATCCACATAAAAAAAAGCCCTTGCAGTAATAACACCCATTGTAATTTTGATAGCTAAAATGCTTTTATTATTTAAATTAAATTAAATTGAAAAATGTTTATTTGCAGCTGTTGTTATAAAAAACATATACAAAAAAAAAAGAACACACAGATTAAAAATTAAAACTGTAAGACAAAGACTATGAAATAAAGCTACAAACGCTGCAAATTAGGGGTATCCTCAGGATATCTCTTATCCTGGTTTTCAGGACACACCTATTAATTATTGGTACATATATGATTTTAAAATAAAATAACCAAATCAAATAAATCCTAAAATAAAAAATCCAAATAATCATAATCAAATAAATACACAAATCGAATAATCAAAATCAAAATATTTAATATCAAATGATATTAAAAGAAAATAACTTAATTACATAAATTTAAAAATCTACATATAATAAATCAAAAATAATCATAATTTATGTATAACAACACAATTCAATAAATAACCTCAAGCAGCAAACAAAATTCATGGTTTAGGAGGTTAAGATATTTGAAATGTGCAAATCAGTACCAAAATTTATAGTGTAACTAATAATACGGTCACCCACTATATATTAGGTTACCTTATAAATTACCTTATTTATTTATTTATTTATAACGTACAAGAACAAAAAAATACAAGGACATGCATACTGTTGTACATGAGGAATAATTAAGAACAAACATTATTATAGCGAAAAACATAGCTCTATGCATATAAATATGCTAGCATATCCGAATGAGGCGAAATCGCACAACCAACTAGACCTAGAAGGTCTGTCTCTGGCTGTGCTTTGTTATACCAACTGTATTTTTGTAACTCGCGAACTGACGAAGGTGATCAATTTTAAATATTTCTAAATCTAACAAATGTGTTGTTTACACAAATTAAAGTAAAATTTAAAGTAGAAAAAATAAATATATATGTATGCAATTAAGGGCTAAAAATAAAGTAAACTTTACATTATATACAATAAATTTAAGTGGAAAATAAGTAATAATATATACAAATATATGAATAAACACTACATTCTAGTATATATGTTTAAGAAAATGATATGCAATATTGCACAATTTTACAAATACATATTTTTTTAAATTAGTATTACCTTCACATACCTTAATACCTATATTAGTATACCTTATATTAGTATTACCTTATATTAGTATTACCTTCACATAATTAATTCACCGACACATTAACCCCTATTATTAACCCTTCAAGCCCCGCGACTTTGATATCGAAGTCAACTGAACTCGTCCAGGAAAAGTGATTTGATTGGGTTGTTCGTGTCATTCCGTATGCAGTTATATTTTATTTAAATGCACGATGATACAAATATCATTGTGCATTTAAATAAAATACAACTGAATACGGAATGACACGAAAAACCCAATCAAATCACTTTTCCTGGACGCGTTCAGTCGACTTCGATATCGAAGTCGCGGGGCTTGAAGGGTTAAAGCAGTTTTGCCATTTTGATGAGAGTTGGTTAATGCCTCTTTGGAGTACATTTTTGTCTCTTGTAAAAATATACAAATTCCGTTTTTTAATACAACTAGAGTTGTCGACTACAGCGGGCGAGCCCGCACCTCAGGAAGTTTTAACTATTAGTCGTTCTATCTCCCTGGAGTGAGCGCAGAAGACTTAGGACAAAAACAGTCCACCGTCTAGCTCCGTCACAAACCCGTAAGAGGCCAACGCCTTACCGCGAGATAACCAGGAGTGTTAACCAGCAGGCTTACACTCACACCCTTACTTCCAATTGCGACCAGATTACTCCAGTCTCTCGATTGGTTACGAGTTCGAGGTCGCTTGCACGGTCCTCTCCCTTACGAAGCGGTGAAACGGTGTATACCGAATCTATCGCGGACCACGGCATCCTTTGCCCGGCTGTTCACCCAGGATCGGGTAGCCGATGGTCGTTTCAAGAGCAGTCGCCGTAAGGTCCGGAACCACTAACCATAAGGCCAGAGTCCTACCCAGGCTCGCACTTCATGCATGGAGGCCGTCGGATAGGTGTTGACCCGTGAGTGTGACCAACCCTGAACAGAATGGGTCTTCGTGGTCAACTCAGCAAGGGCCCATTAACTCCCCGTTTTTTAATACAATTATTACATTTAATACAACTATTATTTTTTGGAAGTTTTAAACCTTTTGATTATTTTTACGTAAATTTTACGTGGATTATTTCACGGCTGCCAAGAGAAAGAACGAAAAAAAACTAAACTGTCAAATGATAAATGTTGGCCATTAATATTAAAGACGCTGCTTTCTCCTTATATGAGAGCAAGGGTTGCGGCACGTACCCTATGACACTCGGGAGGACAAAACGATTCTAACAATATGTAACACTTCTAAATCAAGCGTTTAGAAGTTATGGTGGAATAAAGAAACACATAACACTCCTTTTTTGGGCAGTTGCTTAAAAATACGCTTTTCCTCGATAACAAAGGCCTAAATAAAAAAAAAGTTGTACCTAAATGTCTTTAACACGTCCATTGCGTCACGCGGTCTAAAAAACCGCATGCGTGAGTTTTCGCAGATGCGGCAGTCAAAATTGCGCTCTCTCACGGGGGCGGTTATGTTCACATTTCTTTGGTTATGACAGAGACGAATATATAATATTGCTTCCCTTACGAAGTCTATTCCAACGGCGCAATTAAAAACCTATTATTTTAGGCCGAGGCTCATACGCACTGTAAAGAAGTTTAACCTTGCCCTGAAAAGACCTCATATGCACTGGATGAAAGTCGCGGTACTCTCCCTTACTTAGCCTTGATTACAATACAATATTAATACTTAGATGCATCACAAAATTAAATGCTTAAAATTTAATTATTAAAAACATAACTATCATGATAGTTGTCATGGCTGTAATATATTCAATATTACCTACTTACAAATAATCAAAATATACTAATGTCATTAAAAGTAAGAGAGAATAATATATTAAAATAGAAATGCAAATTCTATGTAGAATAATCAACGTAAAATATTTTTATTGTCAATCCAGCAATATGCCTTCGTAATTTTTAAACATAAATAGATGTATACTAAATTATATGAGAATTAGAATGTCAGTTATCATAATACCGTTATGTTAAATTCAGTGTACCGAATCTATTGCAGCCACGGCATCCTTTGCCCCGCTCCTCACCAGTGGCGGTCTCTTCATATAAGCCGAAAAGCCTGGCTTGCCTATAATTCCAAATTAACAATTAAATAAATGAATAACACAATTCGTAAAAAAACAACTAAACAATTTTTTTTGCTAGCGCTCCTACTGCTATCTAGCGCGCACAGCTCGCTCCACGCGAGAAAAAATCTGTTATCGACAGGGTGCGATAATTATAGACAGGGCGCGATTGCTGTCTCGCTCGCACATTATGGGCTTTCAATGCGGCTTTCAAAATCAGTGTTCCTCTCATTCGCACCTGTGGCAAATTACGCTAAACAATATATGTGTATATACAACTTTTGTATCGGGAGCTAAGCCGGGCTTGCTTAGCCATGACGTTGAATGCGAACTGCGAATGCGAACGTGTCAACAGAAAGCGCGACTTCATTATAATTAGTTTGGATTGCAATGTGCGAGTGACGTCGGGCTAATTTTTTATTGTGTAATTTCAATTGATTTGTGGTTTTAGTGCCTGATAAAAAAATGGAGGAAATTGTCCTTTGTGGTCAGTAATGTATTCTTATTACTTTGTTTTCTGACATATGTGACAACCCGCAGGACTAAGACGGGGATACGGTTTTAGCAGCGAAGAATTTTAAAAACTCGATGCGATCATTCCATTTAAATTTTTTCACCTTGTTTTCCGCCGAATTTTTAAAAAACTGAGCGTTTGTACAACATTCTTCAAAAATCACAAGTCGATGTGGGTTATAGGAATTAAGAAAGGAAAACAAAATAAAGGAATTTCAGACTTGGTTACGTGTTGAATTTCAATATGAATTTGATCAAATTTATGAAAACAATCTTTAAAATAACTCAGCACCTCGTTTGAGACGCAACGTACGCTGTGCTCATACTGAATACAAACGACTTTTTGTCCAGGTAATTAATTGACAACATATTTTGCGAAATTGACGATCGATATTCGCAAATTTTCAAATTGAAATTTTTCCAACTCTTCAACAACAAACTATACGAGAAATACCGTTTAGATTTTCCTACAAAGGCATTAGATTCATTATTTGACATTTATGCAAACCATTTTGACAGAAGGTTTTAAAGAACCAAATGATTTGTTTGTACTCCTCTCTTGAATTGAAAGATTGCAATGTTTTTGAACGAATTAGTCAGAATAGCCTCGAAGACACCTTTCCCCAATTGTTGAAGTTAGCGTATCTTGTCGTCACTATTCCTGCTACAAGTGCTTCCGCAGAACGTGCATTCTCATCTCTTAAGCTTATTCATACTTACCTAAGAAATACACAGGGTCAGGAACGTCTATCTGAGTTATGGTTGCTATTGAAAAACAGTTGTTAAAAGAATTAAAGCGTTCGCCATCATTTTACTCAGACGTAATAAAATCATTTTTGAAAAAAGGTAGACGCTTCGATTTAGAATATAAACGATGAAAATATCGTAAAACCGCAGGAAATATACAAATATTTTTTTGTAATATTTACCAAAAATGCATAATTTTGTAGTTTATACCAGGGAGTCACGTTAATTAGAAGTAATTGATTGATGAATGACGTGACTGGCATTTTTGGTAAATATTTTTAAAAAATGCATATTTTCTGCGGTTTACGATCCCCTCCCAGCCCGCGACGCGATTTTTAACAAGCATGCTTGATCGTCTAGCTAGAGAGTCCTTTAAAGCCACTAGAGGTATGCGACTGCTGATAAGTATATGTTAAATTCTGTCTTGCAGTAGCATGCCTTCAGTGTGCTTTATTGAATGTACGACCCAAGCAGTAAATTTCAAACTGAAGATTAAAGAGTAAAGAGGTACCACTTTTTTACTATAAAAAGCGTAAAAAAAAACACAAAGAGGTATGTCGGGCTTGCCCTATTTACGAACCCTGGGCACGCCACTGCTCCTCACCCGGTATCGGGTAGCCGATTGGTCGTTTCAAGAGCGGTTCCTGTAAACAACCACCCCCTTCTTTATAGGAAACAAAGCCGTTTCCAGACTCCCGGTTATCAGTCGGAATGCACAGTCGATTGGCTGATGCCGCACGGTGCACAAACCGTTCAGGAGAGCCGAAGGACAATTCCGGAGAGCCGAAGGACACAGAGTCCTACCCGGGCTCGCACTTCTGCTTTGAGGCTACTGGATGGGTGCTGACCTGTGAGTTGGGCCGACCCTAATACATGGGTCATAATGGCCTAACTGTACTGGGCCCAATAGCTCCCGAGCTTTGTAATTTTGAGCTATGTTTGAATACATCTTTTGGATGAGTTTGGTCTTTCATTCGGTGAACTGGCAAAAATCGACCGCTAATGTAATGCAGCCAGTCAAAATGTCAATTGAGCCATGGCCAATGTTCAGCTATTGTTTTGAAGATACTCCAGATTGGTCGTTCTGCAACTCGATGTTCTGCAAAACGGACGACTTCAGACATGCTTGACCGTGGAATCACTGGTAATGTTTCGCGAAAATCATCTCCCAACAGAATCAGTGCACCACCAAACCGGTATTAATTGTTTGTAGATCTTACATTGTTCGGTCTAATGCCTCCAAAGACTTCAGCCATCGCATAGTTCTTCGAAAGGTTGCAAGTTGGAGTTTCATTGAAATTCCAAACAAGTGAATCAATTTTTCCTCATTATGCAACCGATTGGCTTGATTCCTAATTTGAAAATCAGCCGATTGTCGATTGACATTTGTCGTGCAACGTAGCAAAATAAATAAATTGGAATATAAATAAAATAACTAGATTGCTTGGTTGGGCAGATCGCGAAACAACACAAAAGCAGAAGAATGTAATTTTATTTTAATCTAGGCTGGAATGCGTTTTTCTGGATTTTTCTCAAGATCTTCCAGATTTTTGTTCAATTGAATACAATCAATTAAAATATTTCCATCCCAATAGTTTAGCAATTAAAAAAAAAACAACCTAATATGTCGTTTCTATTCAACAAAAGAATTAAGGATATACATCGTTCGAATCGTGAGTAGAAAAAAAAAAGTTTTTCCCAAATTTTCTGATTTTCCAGGAAACTTCCAATTTTCCTTTCAGGTCGGACCTTATTTGGACTACTACGAACATTAAAAAAATATATAGCCAAATCGGTTCAGCCACTCAACTTATTAAGCGGTTAGCAACGAACAACATTTAATTTTTATTTATATAGATAATGTTAAACAATATTGTCATAATGCCTTTGTTATATCATTATTGTTATAATGATTTCATACAATCTGGTGGTCGATGAAAGACGATGTCTAACACGAGTGTCTTTTTGCCGAATGTTGATATTTGTGATCAATGACTGTATAATATTGGTATCCCGCTGACGTTCGCTCCTTTGTCAGTCATGTAGCGCGTCTGCATGTTTCTCTCGGTGACAAGCAGTTGATTTGATGTCTCGACGCCAAATGCGGTACGCTTAACAATCGGCTGCGGGGTTGCTCTTCTGGGTGACTAGGCAGTTCCTGGCCGCGTTCCTGAAACGCCAGTGATAGAAGCAGAGCCTCGAGGCATTGTCTGTAGTCGCTCGGTCCACTCGCCTCCGCCGGTTGTAGTGTTGGTTTGGCTGTGTATTTGCTCATCCTTCATCCCTGATTGACGCGGTAATCCTTCAACCTGCATCCAGCTTCTCCTGCTTTGGCTCTCGGTGGTTTTGATATGCACTGTTGCTCCTTATCTTAAGTTTTTGGATGACGAGTAGTCTTACGATGGCGAGTTATAATGTCTTAGCTTTCATACTTCACCGATCAGGAAGCAACTATTCATAATGTCGCTCAATTTCTTTCGAATTTTAGAATGCATATTTTTTGTGTAAATAATATTTTTAGTATAATATGCAGAACCTCATTGAGCCCCAGAAATCAACCCCTTAAAGTGAACCCATTTCCGAAAACTGACACGCTTAGATGACTGATTGAGTCCCAGAAATCAACCCCTTAAAGTGAACCCTTTTCCAAAAAGCGCCACGCGTACATAACTAATATTTTTTGCCTTGTGTAACTAATGTCTCAGTTATGACCTTTGAGAATGACACATTTCCGGGACCCGGCTTAGCCTCGATAGATCTTTACTACCGATTAGGAAATTTTCACCCGTTTTTACCGATTTGAAAGTTAACTTTTGTTTATCGCATTAACGACATCCGTTTTGGGTTTCTACACAGACGATGAAGACCCCGGGCCGGGTGCGGAGGCGCGCGACCCGGCCGTGCTGGCGCTGGGCCCGGCGGTGCGGGAGCCGCCCGCGCTGCGCTACGAGCGCCAGCGCCTGCTGGACATGCGCTGCCTGCCGCTCTCCAAGCGCCGCCCGCGCTGCCTCGACAACCCCGACTAGTGAGTCACGCGCATATTTATTAAACAGCTTATAGTAGAACCGACTATTTAGTTATTTTTAAAAAAGGCCCGCGTAGAGACGGCCTTAGACTGAGCTTCGTGGGGATCATATAGAATGCTTCGAATGAAATTAGCAGAGATTTGACCGATAGAATCGACTGCGTCTGCCAACCTGGCGTGTTTGTTAGAGGGTTTTGAAACTACAAGGGTAGGGTAATGAGTAATGCACGCATGCTTTTAGAAAATGAACAAAAACAAATAGCAAGATCAGGCAGAAAGTACATTAAAGTACAATTCTTATGTTTTAAAATCATATATTTACCTTTCAACATAGTCACCATTAAGACTACATTTCTCCCAACGTGTAATGACTTTTTTCATTCTGTCACTGAAAAATTCTTCCAACTTCTCTGGAATACAGGATAGCTGTCTTCACCTCGTCGTCCGAAGCGTAATGATTACCCTCGAGGTCTCTATTGAGTAAAGAAAAAAAATACAAAATTGCAAGGCGCAAGATCGGGGGAGTAAGGAGGGTGTAGAATCGATTCAAAGTTCAGGTTTGGCAGAGCCTCTTCAGTTGCGTGTGAGGTGCGCGGACGAGAATTGTCATGTTGCAAGATTATTAAAGACAGACTGCATCTAACGCAAAACAATCTACATTAGAGGTATTTTAGAGTCTCTATGTACTGAGAAGAATTTACAGTTGCCCGAGTTTGCGATGTTTATCGTCTGTGGCAGTGATCAGACATCCACCGTGTGTTTCATCAACAATTATGTCTTTTCCAAGCTCGCAACCATAAATTGTTATTACCCATCAATTTACAGTAGACCTATCAACAGGATGAATCTCAGTAGGAGTTACTTTTTCAGCAATTAAAAATTCGATAACAGCACTTTGTTTAACTCGCATTGACATAGCACTAGAAAACGTTTCCATACTTCCGCTACTCAAAATACACTGGATGAAAGCAAGGTCTTCAAACTGCGCATGCGTATAGAGTGGGAATGTTACTTCTACATGCTACCTGGTGCGATTATGTAGGTCATTTCGTTTGCGTTCTACGAGCATGTGTGCATTACTTCTCAGCCGACCGGCTTATTTTTTTAAAAAATCTTTTCTTTCTTCATAATTCAAAATCTGCATATATTGCTAACACAAAAATGTACCACATGTCACTCAAATTTTATTTTAACGTTTGTTTCACAGCGCTGGATTATGGATAGTGAAGAAGCGTTCCGATAGCCCTCTGGATGAGGATCGCGGTCGCGATATACCCGGAGACGTTCCCAAGGTAAAGAAAGTTACGGTTTATTATTTAAGTTCTTCGTGTTCGTTTGAACATAGACAAAATAGACATCTTCTTCCGGAGCCGTTCCGCTACCGAAATATAGGCCGCTACTCGAAAGGAGGATGTGAAACTCTGCGGTGCCCGCTGCGGAGCATCATCGTTTCGGTCGGGAGAGTGCGGAGAGACTGAGGTGTGGTCTGTTGCAGCGGCGCGCGGCGGACCCCCGCGAGCGCGTGCGCAAGGAGAGCTCCCCGGGCCCCGCGGGGGGGGCGGCCGGGGGGGCGCTGGGCGTGGTGCTGAGCCCGCAGCGGCGCTCCTTCACCAGCGGCTGCTACGTGCCGCCCTCCGCCGCCCTCGCGCCCCTCGGACCCCCGCACCAGAACAAGGGCGACCCGGGTGAGTTGACTTCATATGTGACAATTAAGAGATGTCAAAATAGGCTTTCGCCATGTGTTTTATTTATTTTAAATATTGTAGAAATGTTCGCCAACACGCATAACAATGCCAGGAATTGAAAACGCAAGGAAAACCCACGAAATTACAGCTCTAAGGGACAAATGACGCAACCGCGCAGAAAAAGAGGATTTTTGTTACAATATAGAAATGCAAATATTTAAAATTAAACAAAACTACTGCAATCTCCCTGCAAAGTTGTACGAAAAAATTAAAAAATCGTCCGCGGTTGGAGTGTTAAAGATCATCTTAGAGTGGTTAAGATCTTCCTTCTCGAAGCTGTATTCAAAATATTGAGAAGTCGAAAATCCTCAGCATGCGAATGATTGTCAATTCTTATTTACCCATAACGCCATATTTTAAGTACTGCAATCTCCTCAGAACGTAGGATATTATAGACTAAAAACGAGGCTATTCATAACGACGATTGCTGTGAATGTCAGTTTTAAGTTTATCGGCTAGATGAAAATAGGATGTAAAACTCTTCTCGAAATCAACTCTCATAATAGCTGGAAATGTAATACGACTGATTGCCGATATTTATTTCATCATAGGAGAATAAAATTATTAGCTCATATAATTGCACCCGCGCCCCGGTTTATGTTTTTCAAGGAACCCTCAAACTTATCGACAGGCTCGGCTTCCACTCATGAATGGCGATATCTGTATACGAGCAAACGTAGCCAACTACCATTATGTTCTTCCTAGTGATGAAAAATCCAGGAGCGTTTTTAAACCAAGAAAAGGAATGGAGTCTCGAGAACAATCCACAAATTTCAAGATACTATTTTTTTGTGAGAAAGTGGTTTGTGTACAATTAGCTACTCAATTTTTTAATGCTTTTCTGTACACTTTCTGTTTTTTTTATTCTAGGGGTAAATTTTAAATTTTTCTTCGGGTTTTGAAATTTGTTTAAACCGGGATTAATAAAGATGTATCGTTAAAACCGTAACTTGTTAAATAACTATAATAGGAACAAACAGTACGAAGTACAACTGAACTCCGTCTGAGAACATAAGAGGAAAGTAGGCAGCTAGGAGATCTAATAGAGACTTACAAAATGCTTCACTGCCCAACCTCGAGAACATGTATACCATGAACACCAACAAGCAACTGCCTGGACACTCGTTAAAGCTGAATATGGCAATTGCAGCATCGAACCCCAGGAATCACTTATTGACAAATCATGTAAAGGTGCTTGGAATGCATTGCCAGAGGAGGAAGTGATCTGCGCTAGCTCTATCAATAGCTTTAAAAACAAACCCGACATTTTTCTCAATGCAAAACAGACACAAATTTAAAAACAAGTGCACCTGATATGCACGCATCAGCCTTGCGCTGCTAGTGTGTAATATAATAATGATAATAATGTGTGTTGATAGGTTTTGCGGCTAATAGCAGAGAACAGCGTCGCATCGGTTCGGGTCGCATCCTGCAGAGGGACATGACCACCGTCCCGTGGGAGAGGGGGGCGGGGGGCAACCAAAACGCCAACGGGAATGAAGACCAGGCCAACGACTTCAACCAGCAGCCCTATCGCCCGCCCAACTCCATCATGCGCGATCGTAACGATGACAGGTGAGCACTGTTTGAACGTGATTAAAAATCACGACTTTAAATGATTAATTGGATGTTATTTCGGAAATTGATCATTGTCGATGTTGTCAAGTCAGTAAGTCGCAATGGAGAGTCACTGATCGTTGCCCATACACATATTTTATTTTTTTCCAATTCTACCCCCCCAATAGTTCGTTAGTCTAGTAGCCACCACCGACGAGGAAGAAGCTTACCCCCTGAGCTCAGGGTTCGAATGGGTACTAAGTATAGATACAACAGGAAACAAATACACTGTATGCGGCAATATGAGTAATATTTAGGAATGTTTTCAACCTTTTATGTTGCGTTCAGATGCTTCCGTTCAACGCGACATTCAACGGGCACTAGCACAAAGGTGTGAATGGGTTGCGCGCCTCTGCTCGCCGTTTTATGCTCGTGCTTGCCGCCGATCGGGACGAGTGTCGGTTTTTTGACACAGTTCAAAGGATGAATATGCTTGCGCTCGTGCCCCTGTTTACATGCGCTCGGTCGCATCAGTATGTGGTGCTACTTCGTGGTGAATGGACGACCCAAATTCATTTGTTAATTTGAGCGGACGACTACGATAGGTTACAACAAATTCGTCGGACTGGTCAAGCGATCAAGTTTTATATTTCCTCGAGTAATTCCATCAGAGAGTAATTCCATATGAGAAATATCACAAATATTTATAAGATAAGAAAAGGGGCCATGCTTGGGGGAGGTTGAACACAAAGTTGTATTTATTTATTTATTTATTTATTTATTGCTCCACAAAAAAAAATTACACCGTTAGCACTTAACATTGATTGTGTTGCTCCTAACTAGGCAGAGCCTGTTCTAAGGAGAACACCAATACAAATGATTAAAAAATACATACTAAAAATAAAAAATTTAATCAAATCAAGTTAAATTCCAAACCAAAAATATATTTTTTTTTAATCAAATCAAGTTAAAATGAAATTCTCACTACACCAAAATAATATTAGAACTATAGACAAGTAATACTAAATAATAATAATAATAATATATAATAGCAATAATAAATAATCATTTATAATAATAACTAATAATATATAAGAATTAATAAAAATACCTGTATAAAATAAATAGAAAATAAATATATTTATTTATTTTAAAATTGTGATGAATGTTTTCTCGGTCTCTCTCCTACCAAGGTATTAACCATGATGTAAGGTGATATTTTTGTTGTTTGCTGCTAATTTCCAATATGTTCTCTTTACTCATGATATTAACCATTCTTGGAGCAAGAAAGCTGTAATGACGTTGTCCAAAAGACGTTAGACGTTTCGGCACTTCAAAGTTTCCCTTATAACGATCTGATCTCTCCCTGTTTTCCGGAGAAACACAATATTCGTCTTCATTGTTGTTTTTAAGATGAATTATTGCTTTGAGGCAATACAACTGCCTCAAATCAAGCAATTGTGCCTCAACATACATGTCGTCAGAAGGATAACGCCTAGGCTTCCTTAACATGATTCTAATTATTGCCTTTTGGACAACGTTCACTTTCTGGAGGAGGGTTTTTCCGCAAGCTCCCCATCCAAGTATACCGTATGTCATTATAGATTGGCATATAGCGTAATATATAATTTTTAAATTATAAAGGTATACACCTATAAAAGAATTTAAACCAAAAAAGCATATACTCACGGGCACCTTAGGGGACGTCCGCCATGCTTGCTTTGCTTGCCTTGACTGGCGTGCACCGGTGCGAGTGAATAGCTTGCTTGGCCCGCAGTTGTCACCGGGCTGCGTACCGGGCTACGAGAAAGATTGATCAAGGTCCACCGTTCGTTTGGACCTTGATTGTTCCTTCTCGTCACACGTTTTCTTTTCCCTTCATATAAGGGCTGACTATGATCTTTCTTTCGAAAATCGATTCATGCTTCAATTCATTTGGGAACAAGCCACAAGATGGTATTAGTATCTCATTTAAAAAATATAATCGTTTTTCCCCATCCCCTCATTTGTGATTATATCTTTTGTTTTGACTATGCGATGTGATGTTTCGGGTGGTACCTCTCCTTAACAGGTATCGCATTGCCAAAGTCGCAGTTGGTGTTCAAGTTGTTTGACATTCTACTGTATTTCTTATACTTACAGATATGAGAGGCGGTCCTATGGCCGTGACTCATATTCCATAGACAACAAACGTGACAAGGAAATGGACCGATTCACAGATCGCAGAGATAGGTATGTATTTGACTATATGTATATGAAATTTAAATAGAAAGAGTAATAAAAAATATATATATTGTTGCAGAGATGATAACCGTAGAAATCGATACAATGACAGGCGGCGAAATTACAACAATGATGATGAGCCTGAGTGGTAAGTGTCAGTATTGTATAAACCGGCCCCCGGATTCTGAAGCGACGGTACGATACACAATTGTCTTCACTCAACGATATTTACGATTCTGGAAGCGATTAACAGTCTTTCAATCGCCAGAAGTAAGGTTAGAACAGACGACAGCACATGAGCTGTTGTCTGCATGTCGTTGCTATATGAGATAGCTGGGAAATAGCAGTAAAAATGCCCATTCAGCAATAATTACCGACTATTTTCACCCAAGACGATTGAAATTTGAATATAGCACCGAGAAATAAGGATATTCGATTGAATAAATAAAGGACGTAATCCGAATTGCACTTAGATCAAAGCACTAAGCACGCTCAGAGCCCGGTCCGAATTGAGGATACGCCGCTCACTGCTAAACGGCCCCCGCCCGATCAGAACTGACCCCGCCCGATCAGAACTCGATATCAGGGTGGGAATCACGGTGGGAAGTATCGAGTTCCGAGATTAGCTGCTTCTCGCAGTATAAATTCCCTGAAAGTCTCGGATGCACAGCCCTGCGTCCAGATATACTCTACTCTTTATTCTCTACTCTTACTCTCTATCTCGGAAGATGGCCCTTATCGTAGAATTAACTGTTCCATGGGAATCAAATATCCCAATAGACTGACTCGGTTGATAAATATTCCGATTTACGAGCCTTTTTAAGAGTTCGATTCAGCAACAGCAACAGCAGGGTGTGACTAAAAAACCACCTTTGTCTCATACTTCTTTGAGCTGCTTATTATGTTTTTAGTTATTCTATGTTTCATTATTAAAGAAAGGAAAAGAACAACAAAAGAGAAACTCTTAATGTGAATCATACATTCCAGAATTTTTAATAAAATAGAAGAATAAGTCGGTGATACGTAATTTGGCTTCCAGAACAATATTTACGATATTTATAACTACAAAACCTTTCTCAATAATCGAGAAAGCTACAGATTGGATTCTGGAGGTTGATTCGGTCTCTAAGCAGTATAAATTCCCTGAAAGTCTCGGATGCACAGCCCTCCGTCCAGATATAACTCTTTACTCTCTATCTCGGAAGGTAGCTCTTATAGTAGAATTAACTGTTCCATGGGAATCAAATATCCCAAAAGACCACGAGTACAAATTAAATAAATACCATGATCTTGCAAATGCCGTAACCCGGAACGGCTTCACTGTTCACCTTCACGCGGTGGAAGTTGGCGCTCGTGGCCTGCCAGCTAAATCTCTATTTCACCTCTTTAAAGATCTTGGCCTTTCCAGAAAAATAATCAACTCTTTCTTAGAAAAATTATCTAAAACTGCGATTTGCGCATCTCAAATTCTATGGCTTCGAAGGGGGAGTGAATGGGTGGCAAGGTGAACGCTCACATGTGGCAAGACAGCTGTCCTAAACCTACCACAGCCGGTTCGTAAGTCCGGAATCCACTGCTCACCCCCCAGAAGTGTAAAAAAATAGTATTATGATGGGCCAGACTCCGGTCGGTGAATTCCATGGCAGCTCCGTTTGTATTTATTTATAGAAACTAGAGGATTTTCACCCTTTCGTAAAAAAATCTAAACAAATTGGATTCCACATTAAATTTGCCATTATGAAAGTGATATTTCGAAAGTACCTATCCCTGTTGTCATTCTTCAATTGGTTGTTAGCAACTTCATTTAATTACTTCACTTATTCTTTAGAATACCAATTTGTTTCGAATTTATTCGTGGGTCCATCCTTTCATTCCTTATAGCGATATAAATCCTATACAGGGTGAGTTTTTAATTAGTGACATCCTTGTAGTGGGTGAATCAGTACGTGCAATTAAGCATTTTTTGATATTAAATTATTTTAACAATTTTATTTTGATTAATCAGCTGTTCTAGTTGACTTACTAAGGCGTTGTGTTTACAACTATAAATAGTACCAAGGTCACCGTTTTAAGCATAATAATGTCTCTCCATCTGTTGTTTATAGTGAAATATGAGAATAATTCGTTTAAAAGTGAAGTGATGAAAGTGACAATCTCACCTGACACAGTGCTTCTAAATATGCAATGGTGTGTTTTAAAGGGGCTATAATGCCTATGTTACGCATTAATTTCCTGTGTTGTTACTAAACATATACTTTCAGTGAGGAATTAATGCTTATCCCTTGGAGTAAATGGGTATTTTCATGGATGCATCTGTCTCTTTTGCAGGATTTTCGGCGACATCGACCTTAAAGTACTATAACTACGAAACTACTACACTAATCATAAAAAGAACAACTGCACAATGATTGCATTGAAATTTCGAATAAAGAATATTGAAATATCATTTTGTAAAACAATTAGATAATTATGAATAAATATGAGAACGTCAAAGAAGTGAAAAAAACGCAGAACCAGATCTGGTCGTATCATACTCAACGGATAATTGTTTCAGAACCAGATTTGGTCATATCATACTCAAGGGGTTAAGGTAAGGTAATATAGCATGATCATTGTGTTTTTTGTTTTTTTATTTTATTTTACTATTGCCATCTATTAATTACGCTTGCGACTATGGTGAAATGCATTGGTATGCTCACTGAAAGTAATGCAACCGCTAGATAGCAATCTGTATTTTTTTCCTTTATTCAACTAAATTACTGTTTTTTGATAGGTATATTCTAGGCCCTGTTTTATTTGTAATATCTATTCCATTTTTAAAAAGGTTCAGTAGTGGTGGTAAATGTCATAACTATTCCAAATAATCTGCCGAGAAATAACAGCGCATCTAAGGCCTTGCCACGCGACTGACTATTGTGTTCAACAGATCACCGTACAAGGTCGCGAGGACTTCAACGACCGAAGCCGTTAGCAATGTCAAATAAACAGCCGATGGGTTTTCAAACTGTTTTAAATCATTTGGTATAAAATGTAAATTTAAAATAATTTTATTATATTATTTGTTTTAATAATTTAATATAAAAATTTGCTTACTTGTTCGTATTGATTCACCCACTACAAGGATGTCACTATTTAAAAACTCACGGTGTATATTTGTAATTATTATTGTTTTCTACAGGTTTAGCGGTGGTCCGACTTCCCAATTAGATACTATAGAGCTTCGAGGATTCGACGAACCAAGTCCTGCAACAAACACGGCTAATAAAAAAGTGGTCAATGGCAAAGATTCGTCGCGAGATGTAAGTGTAAGGATTGTGTTACCATTATATACTAAGACGCACTGTATCTAAGATATGAAATCAAAAGACTATCGGGGTTGTTTGACATCATAAAGAAGAATCTTCTATATCCTTCATTTATATCTGAATTTATTTATATCTGATATAAATGAATTTAATGTGTGAAGTTTGTAGCACCCGATGTTACGGAGATGTTGCAACTAGGGAATGCAATCTCGGTATACCGAGATCTGAAATACCAAGAACTTGCACTAATTTTGCACGCAAAATCACACGCAATATCACAAGATTTGCGAGATCGCGCAGCAGCACATTTCATGACCAAATTATATTTTCTTAGAAGAATAGTATGTTGCTTTATCTGACTTAGAACTCGTGTTTCATCCAGTTAAATTGGCAGTTAAGGTATTATGTCGGCGAGATTCAGATCTCATAACTGCTGAAACCACTTTGCGGTTCATGGTACGAAAGTTAAAAGAACTGAAAACACCGATAGCACAGAAGCTGGCTGTTTCTATCAAAACTCGGATCCTTGAGCGCCGAACATTTTTGACAGCAGCGTTCTATTTGAGAGATCCGGCCCAATACGACGAAGATTTTGATTTGCTAGCTAATGATAAAACCTTTACTTTAATCGAGAGAGAGATACAGAAGCTGATATAACGATTATATGGACAGAACCGAAATGACCATTTTTCTCAAACGAATAGTGGACTTGCTCTTCCGTCTACACCTGCAGATGCAGTTGTTATAGTAAACCTAGCAAACGAAAGTTATGATGATAGCTTGCCTCTATCTTTAGTAGCCGCCAACGCAAACACACCTCTCTCTATTGATGAGGAATTAGAGATGGTTTTGAAAGGCCGCCTGCAAGAATGTTCCTCGTGTGCAACTGGTTCGTCCATTGATATACTTATCAGAAAAGAAATTAATCTCGTTGAATCAGGCGGGATAAAAGGACAATTACTTGCAGTTTGCTTACCAATGCCTGTTATCTCTGGTACCAACGAGTGTCGAGAGAGAAAGGGCATTTTCTGCTGCTGAATAACTTACGCCCAGGCTGCCAAGTTGATTAGCAGACGAAACTCTAGATTTGTTGTGTTTTTTAAGAAGTTACTTTCAAAATATATTATTATTATTATTATTATTTATTCTGGATAGGCAGCTTTGCTGATACGTCCAGATCAGATCTTGTGCAGCTAAACATTATTAGCAATATAATATAGACAATATTAACAAGTTTTTAGGTACAAATCGAGTGTTTTTAAATTGATTGACAGAGCTTGCACTAATCACTTCAAGTGGTAGTTTATTTGACATGTCCAACACTCTATTTTTGCAGAACGTTCTTAAGAGGATTAGATTTAAATTTTGTTAAGTTTTTTGTTGAATTCGATTTTGAATTTGTAAATATTCTACAGTCCAGGTACATCATAAT
The DNA here is from genome assembly GCA_944548615.1 of Micropterix aruncella. Taxonomy (NCBI): domain Eukaryota; kingdom Metazoa; phylum Arthropoda; class Insecta; order Lepidoptera; family Micropterigidae; genus Micropterix; species Micropterix aruncella. The sequence continues at coordinate 9,959,042 of OX155969.1, forward strand.
AATCTGTTAGAATTTTATATGCCTCAATCAGATCCCCTCCTTGTCTTTTTTGTTTGAGTGTAGTAATTCCAAGTAATTCCAAGCGATCTTCATAATTCCTATTCTTAAGGTCCACTAGCATTTTGGTTGCCCTTCGCTGAATCTTTTCCAGGATATCTACATCTTTGCATAAGTAGGGGCTCCAAAGCTGATAGCCATACTCAAGAATAGGTCTCACATATGCCTTGTAGATCTTGATAAAAACCTCTATTGACAGATGTTGGAAAGCCTTCCTTAATAGATAGAGAGTAGAGTTGGCTCTTTTAGCAATTCCAATTATGTGTTTCTCCCATTTGAGATCATCAGAAATTGTTTATACATTTAAAAAAAAATATATATATTTAATTTTTTTTTGCCCTTACGACGTAACTTTACCAAGTTGTAATAGAAATAATCAAAATACTTATAAATTATAAAAAAAGATATTCTGAATTCTGCGAGATCTCGCAAAATACCGAGATCTTGCAAGACTGACTTCTTAAATCTTGCAAATACTGAGATTGAAGATTTTGCTGCAAGATTGCATTCCCTAGTTGCAACCAACGTTGCCCTGGACTGGTATACTCAGTCTACGGATCCTATTTATAAACTCACTGTATCTACTGTCATCTGACTTTTATCTGGTAATCCTTGGTAGATGGCACGAAGAAACGCAATGGAACCCAATGTCTTCGTAGTCTCGAGAGATGCGCAATTTTTAAAATATGTTTTTTAAAATCTTTTTAGAAATCCAGCAACAGCGTATCGGCATCGGACTCCAGTGCGATGAAATCTCTGGACGTTTCCACCGTCTCCGGCGGAAACAGCCACAGCGGAGTGACGGTGGGCTCCGGCACTTCCCCCGAACCGGCTCATCCGCCCGCCAGATCTACCCCCACTCCTCGCGTGCCTCACGAAGGCCACACCGGAGACGACAACCATCCCTCTAAGGTTAGCAGCGGCGACAATCACTTATTTATTAGTGACACAGTGGGTGGCTAAATTAATTGGGGCACTTACGAAGAGTTTTAATTAACCGGCATCCTTGAAGTGGATAAATTAGTATGAGCTAGTTAGTAACTTTTGATAAATTTTGTGAAAAAACTAGACAAAAAAAAATTTTTTTTTTGTATATTTGAACAATACAGCTTGTGAATAAAAGTTTGACAAGAATTGAGCACGCTGTGCCATTTAGCAGTAGGTAAAATATCACCAATAAACTATATTCACAATATTTTACGTACCACTACATGGCGCAGCACACTCAGCGCTTTTATACTAAACTAGCTGACCCGTGCCTTTTCGTTGGGCGGTAAAACTTTTTACCTGTGATGAAATTATGAGTGTGGTTCGGTTAGTACTGAGTGCTATGACTTATTTCCTGACTGCCAAAAGAAGGGTTATATTTTTACTGTATATGTATGTATGTATTTGCAAGCCAATTTGACTATAATACCGTTATTTGTGAGTGTCTTCTTGTGAGTGTCTTATTTGTGAGCGTATTATCTCTTTAACTATTTATGCAGCGAAAGAGAAATTATATGCAGTAAAAGGGAAAAGTCTTTTTTTTAAACACTTGAGACGATAAATTTACTTATTTTGATAAGAATTCATAATTGTTGATAATATGACCAATAAACATGATTTAAATTATTTTTTAAATATAAAATACTACTTTTTGTGACTTAAATATAAAAGTTAGACATATGCTGTTGCTGACTTTTTTGTAGGCATTATCAAGCTCTACAACTTTTCTCTAGAACTTAATCATATATCTCTCATCGGTAAGGCAGCGTTAGTTAGAAACGTTTTCGTTCAACCGCTTATTCTCCGACTTACTTTGCAAATCCGACTACCACGAAAAAGTCTTCATTTTTCGGATTAATGTATAGCCTATGACACACACAAATAACATGGCTTTCTATTTTTAAAAGAATTTTCAAAATTGTTTCAGTAGATCCAGAGATTACTTCCTAAAACGTCACAAACTTTACCTCTTTATAATATTAGTATGGATATTATAAAAAAATACTTTTTTCCACAAATTTTTAACAAAACTTGCTTTTTTGCTCTTACTGATTCACCCACTTCAAGGTGCCGGTTAATTAAAACTCACCCTGTATAGTTAAATTTGATCTTGTAAAATGTAGTTACTTTTCATTTATTATATGGTTTTATGTAGAATATAAAAACAGAAAAATACTTCTATATTTATTTATCCTCAAAAATTGAAGTAGAAAGTGACGGCTGAAAAATTTGGTATTTTGTTGCATTGCCTTTTGCCGCAATAACGGTAGGCGTTGGATCATGATTTTTATGTAGGTTTTGGGGTTTTATGGGGGATTACGGTTGTGACGCCACACTCTCACCTCTTGAGAGTCCTTTCTATAAATGGATGTTTTGTAGTGATGACTTCCTCTGCAATCTCTTGTTTCATGAGTTCCCCAGCGGTTAAACGAGCTAAAGAATAAAAAAATGTTTTAGCTCAATTGAGTTTTAGTTGCTAATTAATAGGTAGGGTTTATTTTTAGCTGTGTATTCTGAACAAGCAAACTTGTTACTGTAATCATAATATTCTTTACACTTAACATTAATATTTTTTACACGATTTTATTATTGAGCTTTTAAGAATGCTTTTGTTTTCTTTTCTGTGCAGACTGAATCAAACCAAGAGAGAAATGGATTGAACGAACAACGCATCACCGGTGGAGGCTTAAACGACGATATTGTTCCTGAGTTCGTTTTTGAAGATTTCCTAAAATACGATAACATTCCCGGCCTTTTAAGTGTGAGTATTAATTAGATGATTCTTAGGACATTTGATGGCGATGATGATTTGCTGCATGGATGAATAATCGGCTGCTTGACAACCTGAGGTTCGAATGAGGCTCTACCCTGGGAAGACTCTGTGTCCTAGGCTATCATGCTGGTGGATCAGTTTCCCTTGGGGGATTGAACCTTGGGCGCTACTGGACAGTGTGCGCACCGTGCGGCGTCAATTGATTTCCAGCCGACTGTCAGCCAATGGACTGTTGCACTATAGCTAATAACTGTAGAAGTCGGGGAACGACATACGATTTCCTAAGCAGCGGGGGTAGATGTTGACCTGTTGTTTTCCACAGGGTAGGACGCTGGCCTGCGGGCCAGTCTCCCCTAGGGAGCTCCTGGATGGCTTTTGCACTGTGGGCGACATCCAATTGATTGTGCACTCCGACTAACAGCTGAGGCAGTCTGGGAACAGTAATGATTCCTATAGAGCGGGGGTATAACCTTATGGCAACTGCTCTTGAAACGACTATTTGGCCACCCGATCCCGGGTCAATAAGCCGGGCAAAGGATGCCGTGGTCCGCGATAGATTCGGTAGACACCAAATCACCGCTTCATAAGGGAGAGGACCGCGCAAGCAACCTCGAACCCGTAACCAGTCGGGAGACTGGAGTAATCTGGTTGCAACTGATAGTAAGGGCGCGAATGTCGGCCCGCTGGGTGACTTACCTTTCTGTCATTCGGTAAGGCGTTGGCTCCTTACGGGCATGTGGCGGAACTTGACAGTGCACCGTTTTTGTCCTAAGTCTTCTGCGCTCACCTCACGGGAGACCGAGCGACTACCAATTTGACTACCTGATCCTGATTTCAGAGCTGGGCAAAAGTTGCCATAGTCCGCGATAGATTCAAACTGAATCACCGCTGAACATACAGTAGGTAGAGGACCGCGCAAGTGACTTCGAACCCGTAACCAGTCAGCAGGCTGGATAAATCCAGCCATAACTGGTAGCAAAGGCGCTTGGTTTGCCCGCTGGACTAACTACCCGGTACCAAGCGATAAGGGTTGGTCTCTCGCGACCTAGTTAGCGGAGCTAGATAGTGGTTTGTCATTGACTAAGTTTTCTACGCTCATCCCACGGCTGAAAGAACGATCACATATCGTTATACTAGCCTGGGGTGACGAGTTTGCCCATTGTATTCGATACCTCCCAACTGACAACTTGCATACATTATAAATAGAATAAAACGAATTTACCATGCGAAATTTGTAGCACTTAAGTTCTCGACCATGTTGCAACCGCTGTTGTTCAGGGAAGACAGTGTACCCTGGACAATGGTGGTGCAACATCGCAAAAACGTCGGGTGTTACTAACTTCATGCGGTAAATTCGTTTTATCCTATTTATAATGTCAAACAACCACAATAGTCTTTAATTTCTTAGCCTGCCTGCATACAGAAGTTCTCAGCGAACGTAATCAGCACATTTGTAATGAATTTGGCCATATTTTTCAACAGAATGGCAGCATTGACGATACATCGCATAGGAGCAGTCGATTCAGTCAATGGTTTACGCGGGACAGCCCACCGCCAGCCTCCCAGCAAGATAGTGTACACGAGAGAGTTATTAGCCTTATCGATGGTAAGATTAATTATCTATCATATAAAAGAGATACTAGCCATATTGATTAGGATTAGCTATCTGTTTTTTTTAAATATTTGTGTCACCCCAAGGCTTTTCCATCAATCAGGATGGCATCTCATTCAATTTAAAAACCGAATTGCAAAGGCGCGTCGCCGTATAATTAAACATTCGAGTTTTGATCAAACAACACAACGCAATGAAGGTTTCAAGTTCGAACAAGCGACCAAACGCACGACGCAGCAAATTGAAATATTTGTTTCCGCCATACATTTGTATGGCAGAAATTATTTATTATTTGTGCAGCTTGTACAGGGTGAGTTTTTAATTAGTGACATCTGTCGGTGAATCAGTACGACAAATTAACCAACTTTTAATAATTTTTTTTGAAAACTATATTTTTGAAAATCGCTAGATAGCGCAGCGCTCTCAACGCTACTACTCAAACTTTTTTCAATAGATAGGATTTACAAATTAAACAAAAAAAAAATTTTTTTATTTTTCCCAATTTTTTTAAATTAAAACTTGCTTACTTCGTCGTACTGATTCACCCACTACAATGATGTCGCTAATTAAAAACTCATCCTGTATATGAGATTCCAACCAAAATGTCACAATGTGATTTCGGATCTGTGTACCAAATTTCAAGTCTAAGTCCAAAATTTGGAGGAGGATAAATGAATAATGCGCCGATTTCAACCACAACGCTATCGTGGTGGAATATTTCAGACCTTAGTCTGGAAATGGTCTTAATCGTCTCGGGGGGGGGGGGGGGGGGGGCTCAAAAAAGATGTTTCCATCTTCATCTGGAAAAAAAATGCTCATTCACAATACTCCGGGAAAGTAAATGGATTCATGCCATGTGGAATTAGAGAAACTTCCAATATTTTAGCATTTTTCCAAAGAGGAGAGAGTAAACAGTCCAAGCGCAGCTGTTGACTATCGTACTTAGGTCGTTTCGGCACTCACAGTTTCTACACACTAAAACCAGAATATCTTCTTGATGTTTTTAGAAATCGACCAGTCAATATCAATTCCTACGTCGGAAGACAAACATCTGTTTGCGCCGATTTCACCAGCGGCTTCGTCGAGCCGACCCACACCCAACCTTCAAGCCTCGTCTGCCGCGGCCAGCCAGGCCGAGAGACAAGCGCAAAGCGGAGCCCTGTTCGATATGCTGCAAAGGAACCAGCAGCCGCAGAATAAAGGTACTGGCACTCTGGGAAGTAAGTAGCGATTTGCGCACTCTCTTTTCGAACTCTCTAGGTAGCAGCTCTTAAACTGTGTTCCGCGAGATCTCCGTTAGGGTTGACGAGTACAAAATCCATTTGTAGCGAAATAAACCATGCATATTGTCATTTTTCAAGTTCAAGTTCAATAGAAATTCTCAGTCAAAGAGGGGGGTGGGGGTGGAAGAATGGGGTTAGGGAGAACGGGTTGTACCCTAAGTGGAAATTGAAAAAAAAACAAAATCGCTTATTTCTCAGATATTGCCATTCTGGCAGCAAAGTTTATCCGTCTCGAAAAATTAAATTTGAAACTGAACCATTGTTTTTTGGATTGGACTGAGACATCAATACACATCAGCTGAACAGGCTGTTTGTTATGACTTTACTCCCCTTTTTTATCTACTACATATATCTGCAAGTAATCAAATTTATAAGTACACTTGATGCTTTCCAGGATTTAAAAATTAAATTTTCATTATAAAGCTGAATTTCAAGTCAATCTACATTATTCATATTCATATTCCTATTCATTTTATTAGTATACTGGTATATAAGTCAGATACAGATTAGCAAACAAACATTTTTTTATCGTGAAGATAAGAATAAGAATATTGAAAGAATTTCATAACTCTAAAATTGATTGAACTATTTACTTGCACATGCATCACTGTATAACTGCACATACATTCCTACGTATGTTTCCTTACGCTTTGTAATAAAGTTGACCATTTAATTCTTTAACCCTTCAAGCCCCGCGACTTCGATATCAAAGTCAACTGAACGCGTCCAAAAAAAGTGATTTGATTGGGTTTTTCGTGTCATTCCGTATGCAGTTGTATTTTATTTAAATGCACGATGATACAAATATCATTGTGCATTTAAATAAAATACAACTGAATACGGAAAGACACGAAAAACCTAATCAAATCACTTTTCCTGGACGCGTTCAGTTGACTTCGATATCGAAGTCGTGGGGCTTGAAGGGTTAAAGATTTCACTGGATTTGGCTTTTGTCATGAAGCGTCATGATATTTTGATATTAAAGCCCTCGTTGGGTAAAACTCCTTGAATAAAGAGTGGTCAAAGTTTTTAAACATCGCCTGTGGCGCTATACCCTAAAGACTCCCCCCCCCCTCTCCTCTGGAAATGGATTCCACCAAATGTAAGCGACTTACTAGGGGTTTCGTTTCTGAAATAGTTTGGGAACCTCTGCTCTAGAGAGTAAGTCGCTGTTCGTAGGGATAGCCGATCACATGGCCACCCGCACTCTGTGTTATAAAATTCCCTTACCTATATAATTATTGGATCATAGACTCCACTAACCATTTTCCGCTCCGCAACCTCCGAACATGGGGTTGTTGACTATACATAGTATGTGCACAGTATAGCGAGCGAAGGAGTAAGCGCACTCTCAAGCGACAGGGTATTGCAGTACGGGATAGGGTGCGAGGGATAAAATATAAACTATTAACCGCTCGGATGTCGCTTTTTCTGCTGTGACAATTTGGAGGCGGCCGATCTTTGTATTTATGCAATTATCCAGATATATGCGGTAAAAGTCGCCTTCGTCGAATAAGCCACCATTATATATTAGTAAGCGTTCACTAACTCCATACAGACAAATCTTCGAGGGTCGAAAACGCGTCGTCGTGACTTTCATTTCTACAACTGGCCTTCGAAGGGTCGAGCCTCGTATCGAATCGCGAGCGGGTTAGCTCGCATGTCGATACCGGTTCGCTCGAGTCGAGCGGCGCAGAATGGCACTTTTACCCGATGACAATATGCAATTTTCGTATTGCGCAATTTCTCAAAAACGCATCGGCGAGGTTCGACTGTACTTTTAGCCGATTGGAGTTTTATATTTAAAATGTTTTCACTATCCTTATAGCCTTCAAGGATATGCAATAAGTTAAAATGGTTTTTTCCGATATCTCGTCGGGCAGAGCAAGGTCCGAGCAAGATGCACAGCCTGGAGGAGCTGGAGGCGCGCATGCGGGCGCGGGCCGGCTCGGGGCGCATCCCGCCCTCGCAGCTCACCGCCTCGGCCGCCCTGCTGGACGCCGCCCACCCGCTCGGCCCGCCGCCCGGCCAGGGCGCGCCGCAGCGAGACGACGACAAGATAGCCTTCAAGAGACTGGTTAGTTACCCTCCTTTATTCATTTTATTACTAGCGTAATTACCGAGATGACCAAACTCTTAGGACCGCTTCGGGCCCTCGCCGCCCCCGAACGCTCCGGCGTTTCCGGCCAGACTAGGCGGGCTGTCTCCCAAAAAAAGGTTGGAAAACACTGCCACGAGCAGCGGTGCACGACGTTTTTTGTACATATTTTTATCTGGTATTTTTCTTTTAACTAATAACAAATAAAGAAACCTTCCCATATATCGCCGACATGGCGATACCGAATGTAGCATGCGAAAAGTTCAATTAACTACCCGGTTATAGGGATGGGCGTTGATATCCGATATATCGGAAACCTTAGCGGTTAGAGATCGATATTTCATGTTTTTTAGAACGATAGAACTGCTGTCATATAGCACCGTTGATATTTCTCCATCGGTCATATTTTATTAATTCTAAAAAGTACATACTGTGGAATGCGTCATTTTACATTCTCGCAAAATTATTAATATCTGCATTACGTGTACATATACTTTTATATAAAGGTACTTCAGGTTAAATAATCGAAAAAAAAACTAATAGTCAATATTTGTTTTAAAAATAATCAATATTTTTTTCACGAATAATTAACACTAGAGTACTACTAACATAACAAAATGTAAAATGGAAATTACTCTAAAAGAAAAGAAAAAAAAATAATTATTTTTTAACTGCAAGAAGCTTAGTGTCTTCATTTTTTATTAAATCAGCTTCATTCTCTCTCACTCACTAATGTCTCGAGCGCAACATTGTGAGTGTTGTTCACAATTTATCCTTATGAACCCCATCTGATATTTGCGATGGCTTTTTGCAGATCTTTCTTAGATCGGGTGACCCCATTGTCACGGTTTGTAACCCCCTTTGGGGTTGCAGCCCCAGTTGCGTACTGCTGTCCTAAAGGGAGGAAGGTCTATCGAGACTGCAGGAGACTGCAGGACTGCTAACCAGAGTATGTGGCTAGCAGCCACATACTCTGCATGTCTTGGAAACTCTGCCGTCTTTGGAATGCTTTGCCGAAAAATGTGAGAACCGCGCCAAGCATAACAACTTTTAAAAACAGACTCAGAGCATTTTAAATCTTCCAGATAAATTCCCTTTCCCCTCCCATTCCCCTCCTTTTTAAACTTATCGTCCTTATAGGTGTTAGATGATTTTGATGTGGCAAACCTGTGCCCACATAGAGTAAAGTATATATTTCTTTCTATCCTCTTTTATTTTATTTGTCATACTTTTTATATAGGTTAACCCTGTTAGGTTCGTTCGATTCGGCTACGTAACGACCAAATTTGGTTGCACATCAGAACACCGTTGGCTACATAACGACCAATATTGGCGGCTGGCTCCCAGAAAGCACAGTAATATTATTTTCTAATTCGAACGCATCCTAAAATCTATACCAAATATCTCATTATTGCCATAGATACATAGACGGCCGCTAGAATAATTTCGCACGTCATTTCGCGGATATTTCTGGTAAAATTCCATTGTCAAACATCATAAATTTTTTTTCCCTAGAAATCATCAAAATTTTTATTGGTTTTTATGAGCTAATATCTAAATATTTTTATATGTAAATAAGCAAAACTAAATATTGCTTTTGATAGAGAATCTAATAAAGATCACGAAGATATTTACAATGTCTAAATAGGGTTCCGTATTATTCCATAAGACAAGTACAAGTTAGAAATGCCGAGCTTTTTTCACTTTTTCGACTTTCTCATATTTATTCATAATTATCTAATTGTTTCACAAAATGAGATTTCAATATTCTATATATGAAATTTCAATGCACTCGTTGCACAGTTATTCTATTTACGATTGCTATAGTAGTTCCATAGTTATAATACTTTTTGTCGAGTGCGGCGATATTGCAAGAAATTCCAATAACTTGCCGCAGTCTGCCATGCCGCTACTCGAAGGGTTAAGTTATGTAGTCTACTCACAAATTATGTTCATACAATAGTTTAGGTTAGCTCTAAAATATTGCCTGCAGGCAATAAGCTCGCCTTTTCTTAAGAATAAAGTTTTATTATTATTATTACTCTGGGTTGAAGACTATTAGATAAATAAAATTTACACAGCTGATCTTCCGCATAGAACGTATATAACGTATGATTAACAATCCCATCGCGTTATACCGAAAGAAACAAGAGCGCCATCGCGTTTATTTAAAACGCGAAAAAGAAAAAATACCATAGGTTAGGTTATGACCGAAAGTAAAAAAAACAACCCCAGGGTCGGGGAAAGAATTTACTTTGTCACTAAATTTGGCAAGACAGAGAATAAACCTTCGCAACTTTAAAATAAAACTACAATGTAAAGTTATAAAAACAAGATCCTTTTATTTGCAGGTAGTTCCTCCTATCTCCTCTCCATACATGTGGTAGACTTCAGAAATGTGAATTGATAAGTTTTTCCGTTCAAACGGACATCCAGGCGAGAAAAATATCAAGGCGCGGTGGGCCGATTTATTGTAGAATTTTATTGGAATATAGAAAAAGGCGGCACAGCCAAAAACCCGCTGTGACGGAAAGAGAAACACACCATTACTACAAAACTCGTTTATCTAATTGAATCCCGAAAAGAATTAAACGCTTACCGAAAAATGAGACCTTGTTCACATAACTTTAAAAACGCCGCACATCTGGTGCACACAACTCGCGGATCACCCGGCTTTTAACGGGTTTTTTGTCGCCCGGCGCGAGTTAGAAGTACTCTTCCTCGCGCCATCTTGGAAAGAATGATGCCCCCAATGAAGTGTGGCTAGATTGGACAGACTGGACTGCCTGCAGTTATACCAACTTTAGGAGATTTAAAAAAAACTCATAGCTACTCATGTTCACTAAAATAGTAATATTTTAGGTAATATTTATTATATTTATTAAAATTGTTTTTGAACTCGATTGTTTAAATAAATCCCTTGTTTTTTTTTTTTGGCATGGTAAGTACACCAGAAGGGTCATTTTTTATTGGGCTGTGCAATACGGCTATTATGACAGATCCAACTGTCAAAGCTTTTAGCAATTTTATCTGGTTTTGGAAATTGTTTTGAGATTGTGACCCATGATTCCGAAACAACTCGAAAACTGAGTAAGACCAATATGACAAAACACGAGAAATACAAGCGAAACATGTTGCAATGCGTGCAACATGTTTTTTTTTGAAACAGAACATGTCACGCAAATTTGGATTTTTGTTACACGTAACCATTCATGAAAATGCTACAGAAGCATCTGCAATTTTTCACAAGAGCCTAAAGGGAGATAAATAAATTTTATATTCTCTTTCTTAACAGTTGGCTCAAGTGTCGGGGGGACATTCAGCGCCGACTTCAAACGGACCTGTTAACCAACATAAGCAACCACCCATGAGTTTATTACAGGTGAGTACAACCAAAAATTAAATTATATTAGTAGCGTAAAAATGCCTCTCCTTTTGACTGCCAGCATGATGCTATGCTACGACAAAATCTAGATCATGCTTGCAACATCTGGAGCGGTCGACCGCATCAAAATAAAGATTTGCATTGACGTGTATACTTGTCGAACGCACCTAACTGGATAAACTAATTCAAAAAATCGATACTAAGGTTTTTGAAGAGTCACCACATAATTCATAATAATCGTATTAGATACTTAAAACTACAAAGTCAACTTACTTTAGAAAATTTTGACGTAAGAATCAAGTACAGTACTGTGTGAATTAATTTGAACAAAGAGTATTTTTCTTTAAAAAGTGCTTTATTGGACATAAACATAAAAAAACAGTACTGATACTCATAGATTGTTAGTTTTAATATAGAATGTGTCCTCCTTTTGCGTTGATAACACCTTTCACTCTTGTAGGCATAGAATTTACCAGGATTTGACAGCTTTTTATTTGTTGTGTGGGGCTTTTCTAAGGTCTTTATGAGCCTTGTAACACTGCGACCATTCCTGATCTATTGTGTTTGCCACCGTCATTTAAGAACCGCAACAGGCTTTTGGCGCCAGATTCTTGGAGGTAATGACCACCCAAGTGGGTGTATCTTTTACGCATCAGCGGGCCACACTCGCACATGAGGTGCAGGGGAGTTTCCTCTGCCCCTTGGCAGAACCTGCACATTTTTGTGTCTCGGAGCTTCGGGTTGAACATGTGTTTGTTCAGGCCTCAATGCCCCGTGAGCGCCCTCACCAGTATGCGTAGATTGTTCCTATTTAGTGATAAGGCCTCACGGGCCGTCTTAGGGTTCTAGGCCTTAATTAGCGCTTTGGATTGATTCAACCCTGGCGTGATTTGACAGCTTCCTTTCAGTTCATCATCGTGAAACCAGACTTGAATTATTGCACTGATCATCTTGGTTTTTGTTGTACAATCCATCCTGGAGAGCCGTGTTTTGCAAATGGCCCAGAGGTGTTCGATCGGGTTGAGATGGGGGGAGTTTCCGGGCCATTCAAGTACAGTAATTTGGTTCTGTGTGAAAAACTGTTTCACTTTTTTCGAACAATGGCATGGTTCGAGGTCCTGTTGAAAAATTCCCTCGAAAAGATAGACCTTGTTGAGCTCCCGTATCATATGGTTTGACACGAGTGATCCAGTGCCATGATAGGAGAAGCAACCCCAAAACATCTTCATAGGGTGCATTACTCTCTGTTCCAAATGAGCACGTGATATGGGATCACAGGCTGCTCGCCGCACGAACTGGACATGCTGTCCCTGCACAACAAAATGTGTTTCATCGGAGAAAAGAACTTTATGCCAGTCTTCAGTTGTCCATCGCTAGTATTTCATGGCACAAGCTAGGCGCTTCTTCGTCATGACAGTTATCAGAAGCTGCTTTTTAATTTGCTTCCTTGCAATCCTACCAGATTCAAGAAGCCGTCGTTGGACTGTAGTGACGTCAATATTTATTCCAGATTGATGAAGTTCTCTGTTTAGCTCGACTGCACTCATGTGTGGATTTATTTTGCTCTTACGCACCAGAAGTTGATCGTCTTTGAGGGTTGTTTCCCTCTTCTGACCACATTTTCCCTTTCGTTTGTTGTTCACCGCTCCCGTGTGATCTTGAAGGGCAAAGGGCGTCTCGGTTTGCAATAAATTCGAACTGAATTACCGCTTACGTCAGGTAGAGGCTGCGCAAGCGACCTTGAATCTATGACCAGACTGGAGGATGGGAAGTCTGTCCGAATCTGGTAAAAAGCAATTAAATATATCAAAAAGGATAAAAAACACGACTGCCATTACAGAAAGTAAACTATTGTATTTATAATTGTTTTTATTAGTTTTTTATGAATTATTTGTGGTTTATGTATTTTTATCCATATATACATGTATATTTCCTGAATGTAGTCAATCAGACGTTTCATTTGACACTACACGATTTATGTTAATTTACTGACATTTGGACGTTTAGATAATTACTTACTTGATATTTAGACAGTTAAGGTACCCTATGACACTCGGGATGACATAACGATTTTAACAACACACTTCTAAATCGGTTGAAGCGTTTAGAAGTTATTTTGGTGGAATAAAGAAACGGAAAACATACATATATGAACCCTGAACTCATTACACTCCTTTTTTGCTGGGCAGTCGTGTAAAATAGGGCGAAAAGGTTGGCCCGCTGGGTGCACTTCCCGGTGTCTCGCGGTAAGGCTTTGGACTCTTACTGGCTGTTGGCGTAGTTTGACTGTGGATTGTGCTGTCCCCTAAGTATTTACGTTCACTACATGGGAGTCAGAATAGCACGATGTCGTTATAACTTCCTGGGGTGACGGATTAGCCTGTTGTGACTCACAACCCTTAATGTCATATACCTACAAAAAATGAAATGGTCTGTCGTAGTTATTTTTAGGAAACGACGATCTCTCCTAAAGAAGTCTTCGGTTGAGTATTTTTTCCTCCCATAGATGCTGAACAAGTCTCAACAGGCCGATCAGCAAGCGCTCGAGCAACAGAGGCAACAACTTCAGCAGCAGCAGCAGCAGCAAGCACATATTCCCCAAGAACTGCTCTATAGGCTACTCCATCTTCAGCAGGTATCCGCTTTTATTCTGAACTGAGTGTAATGTCGCGGTATCCACCACGTGCTCGAGCGACAGACAGTCAGCCATCTTCCAATCGATGAGAGATGCTGGATTGCTCTTTCGTACGTAGGTAGTAAAGTTTTTTTTTTTTTTTTTTTCAGAATCAGCGGCAACACGACGGTCCTAAAGTCATGCCTGTCCCTCCTAACAGACACTTCCAAGTGAGTTTCTTCTTAATGTAAACTAAGTAACTTGATTTTTAACCCGAAAGCTACACTGCTTATTTCACCCATCAGAAGTCTATATCTATAATGCAAGGTTTAACTTCTGCCTGCATTGCACAAATTTAAACTTTTGAACATTTGTTTTTTTACTTTATTTTTTTAAATTATTTTTCTTAGTTTTATTATTATTATATTTTTTAATGAATTACACCACTTACTTGATCCCTTAGGAGTTTATGTTTCGTATTTCAAGGTTTAGCCCGTGCCAACAGGGCACATTTTTAAACATTGAACATTTTTTTTTTTTACTTTTTTTGAATCACATTGATTATTTGAACCCTCGGGAGTCTATGTTTTAAATTTCAAGTCAATCAGTTAAGCCTTTTTACCTAGAGATGGGTGAACATAGAAACTCAAAACTTTTATAATGATAGTCAGGCAGTTATTTTTAACTGATGCGTCTATATCTATAGCTCTACATGAAAGAAATTATGCAGATAATTCTTGAACTGGTTGACATTTTCTGCTTCCACAGCTGTTACGACAGTTCATTCCATGCATCCACTATTCTGTTCACTAGAAGTGATTCCTTGGATTGTTGAAGAAATGGCATTGGGCAAAAATGTATAAGAACTGGTCCCACCTCTCCAATAACAATAACGTATTTACCATTGGAAAGATCTGTTTATCTACAATATTTATGACTATTACAACTTACCTCAATTATGAGCCGTTTTGTAGTTTTGCAGTTCAGAATCTTCTTCAATATGGCTAATTACACTAAAACCCCCATGCCAATTATTTATTTAAAATGTATTATTTGCAGTGAAGATCCATAAAAGATAGTATATTACAATGCAAGATGACTGGGCACACCATGTTTGGACAGCTGACCTTAGCATATAACATATGTCAGTAAACAGAACAGCAATGAAATCATGAGACATTACAGAGTTCAAGCAACATATCCCAGTATTTCCCCTCCTTATACTGTTGACAAACTCGACCATTCTTAGGAATATATATTTTGTATGTAGTTTATCGTTTCGGGTTTTCTGGGACAGTTTTCGTTTAAATAGTTATTAAAAAGGTAATGCCTTAGATGGGTTAAGTGCCCTAGGGAATATAGGTAATTAGCCATATTGGATAGGATATAACTCAAAAATGGCTCAGTCGTTCAAGTAATGATCCCACTGTTTACAGTGGGATCCTCCCAAATTGATCCCACTTTCACAGTGGGATCAATTTTCTGGTAATGAAGAGTTACATAATAAATATTTACGTTATACATTTTTGTCTTTAGTTTGTCTGGGCTTTTTCCCACTTGACCTCTTGATTGGGCCGTTGTGCGTACGTTATACATTTAAGCAAAAGTTGATGAGTAAAATGAATAGTACACATTTTTTAAATTTATTAGATTAAATAGTAAAATAAGCATATGACTGTATTGGAAAATAGGATATGGCTGGTTTTGTTATTCAAATTTAAATCTGGCAGTTTTTTTTTTTATGAAGTCTAGAATCTGACTGCTTTTGTTACTAACTTCAGGCTGTGACGTCACCAAAAACACAGGAGACCTATCTGGATGTGACGTACCTTGAAATTAGAAGAGATCTCTAAAGGCGCTTTCCGTTCCACTGTTCAATAAAAGAAACTGGAATTACTTGAAAAGTCATACCAAAATTGATCAGGATCGTTTGATTGATCTAGATTAAGACCAATCAGAAAGATCTTAGAGTGACCATATAACACGATTTAAAATGAACCCATTTTGAAATGGAATGGCATTGATCTGGTTTTATTGGTCAGTTAGGTGAGGAGAAATTCAACCCTGAAGTGTGTATTAAAAAAAAAAAAAGATGCGTGGATTTTTAGGTTCTACAATTTTGGTGTACCTACATGCTTTTTAAAAGATTTCGGTACTGCGTAATTTCGTTTTTTTTGTTGATTTTTACATTCTGTCAGTGTCGGACAACACAGCTAGTTAACTTAATAAAATGTAGAAACTACAGTTATTCACTGTTACAAATTACCTTAGTTTACAGTCTGATTTATAACTGAATATTTTTCCAGGGCTCTCCTATTCCTGGAGATCTTCAGTCGGCTATGAACAATGTTCAGGTGTCCAAGGAACTTCTTAACAGGCCAGAGGCGCAAGCTATCATTCACGGTGAGTTGACTCAAATCTGGGTAGAGAAATCCATCAATAAATTCTAAAAATATTGAATAAGAGCATAGTAACCGATACTCCTTATTACTTACTGGCCACAACAACTCGCTGACAAAAATGCATGTATGCCCTGTCTTAAAGTTTTTTTATTTTAAACCTTGTGGGTCCCTGCCCCAAACAAAAAAATCCTAGTGGTTCCTGATCAAAAATTAATAGTTTAAAAAAAAACACTAAAAACACGCTTTTATATATATATATATATATATATATATATATATATATATATATATATATATATATATATATATATATATATATATATATATATATATATATATATATATATATATATATATATATATATATATATATATATATATATAGTTATCCTTTCTATTGATCCGAACCGCTTAAGTTGATCCAATGTGATTTTCTGATACCTTATTTGATCCATCCGGAGCCAATAATGACCCATAGGTCACGTGACCACTTCGACGTCATCTCATGATAAAGATATACAATTCCATCCCATCCTTAGTTGATCCGTATTCAAACTGACCAATCAGGGAGCAGAAGAGTCAAACTGCAACCTGATTGGTTGGCGGAATATATGCATTGGAATTCCTATAACCAGTATGTTGATCCCGTCTGGTATGGATAAATGCAGCGACAAAAGATTATTTTGCATGTGAATTCAAAATAATCTCCTCAAGGAAAGTATTTTGGACGCACTTCTGTGTGTCATCTGTGTGTATTCTTCAAAGATAGGGCTGAAACGCTTTATCCGATTGAGCTATAATTCGGCATGCATGCATCATTTGGTCATAGCATGAGCTGAAAAGATTGTAGTTGAAATCGGTCCACCCTGGGTTGGCTCCCAAAGAGGGAACTCCTCAACGGTCACCAGCAGAGACCCAAAATTTTGATAACGCATTTAGTTATGATAGCCCCTTCCATGTTTTACCATGACATTGCTGATGAACCCTGGATTGGCTCCCGATGAGGGAACTCCTCAACGGTCAACAGCAGAGACCTAAATTGTTGTATACGAATTCAATTATGATAGGCCCTTCCATGTTCCACCATAACATGGCTGATGAATCCTGGCTTAGCTCCGGATGAGGGAACTCCTCGACGGTCAACAGCAGAGACCCAAAATTTTGAATACCCATTCAATTATGACAGCCCCTTCCATGTTCCACCATGACAGGGCTTATGAACCCTGGATAGGCTCCCGATGAGGGACCTACTCAACGGTCAACAGCAGACACCTAAAATGTTGTATACAAATTCAATTATGATAGGCCCTTCCATGTTCCACCATAACATGGCTAATGAATCCTGGATTAGCTCCGGATGAGGGAACTCCTCAACAGTCAACAGCAGAGACCCAAAATTTTGAATACGCATTCAATTGTGATAGCGCCATCCATGTTCCGTCATGACATAGCTGAAGAACCCTGGATTGGCTCCCGATGAGGGAACTACTCAACGGTCAACAGCAGAGACC
The DNA here is from genome assembly GCA_944548615.1 of Micropterix aruncella. Lineage (NCBI taxonomy): Eukaryota > Metazoa > Arthropoda > Insecta > Lepidoptera > Micropterigidae > Micropterix > Micropterix aruncella. The sequence goes on from OX155969.1 coordinate 9,976,765, forward strand.
TAAAATGTTGTATACGAATTCAATTATGATAGGCCCTTCCTTCCAAGTTCCATTATAACATGGCTGATGTACCCTGGGTTGGCTCCCGATGAGGAACTCCTCAACGGTCAACAGCAGAGACCCAAAATTTTGTATACGAGTTTCGATTTCGTTTTCGATACTTTTCGATTTCGGTTTCGGTTTCGTTTTAGATTTTGATTTTTTTTTCGATTTCGATTTCATTTTCGATTTTGATTTTGATTTCGATTTCATCATCATGATCATCGGGGGGGGGGGGTTAATGGGTGGGGCTAGGTTGGAAAGGGGGGTGGGTGGTATTAATATTCAGATTAATTAAATTCCTGGCTACTTGACAGGAAAGTCTTGAGGTGACACAGGCGTTCGCGTTTGCGGACCGTTCCAGAGTTTCCTCATCGGGAGCCAATCCAAGGTTCATCAGCCATGTCATAGTGAAACTTGCAAGGGGCTATAATAATTGAATGCGTACACAAAATTATGGGTGTCGGCTGTGAACCGTTGAGGAGTCTTCTCATCGGAAGCCAACCCAGGGTACATCAGCCATGTCATAGTGAAACTTTGAAGGGGCTATCATAATTTAATGCGTATACAAAATTTTGGGTCTCTGCTGTTGACCGTTAAGGAATTCCCTTATCGGGAGCCAACCCAGGGTACATCAGCCATGTCATCGTGGTTCATGGATGCGCTATCATAATTGAATGCTTATACAAAACTTTGGGTCTCTGCTGTTGAATGTTGAGGAGTACCCTCATCGGGAGCGAACCCAGGGTACATCAGCCATGTCATCATGGAACATGGAAAGAGCTATCATAATTGAATGCGTGTACAACATTTTGGGTCTCTGCTGTTGACTGTTTAGGAGGTCCCTCATCGGGAGCCAACCCACGGTTCATCAGCCATGTCATATGGGAACATGGAAGGGGCTATCATAATTAAATGCGTATACAAAATTTTGGGTCTCTGCGGTTGACCGTTAAGGAATTCCCTTATCGGGAGCCAACCTAGAGTTCATCAGTAATGTCATGGTGGAACATGGAAGCGGCTATCATAATTGAATGCGTATACAAAATGTTGGGTGTCTGCTGTTTGCATGGAAAGTCAATCAGCAGCAAATGAGGGGTTGCCTGATTGCCGGGAAAGTCTTTGAGTGACGACCGATTTTACTTTCCAGTATGGAAAGTATTGTGGACACACTTCCGTGTGTGTGTCTGTGTGTGTTTGTCCGTATGTCTGTGTGTCTGTCCGTATTCTCCAACGATAGCGCCGACACGCTTCATCCGATTGAGCTGAAATTTGGCATCAGCGGGCATCATTTGGTCATGACATAAGCTGAAAAGATTGTGGTTGATATCCGTTCACCCTGGGTTGGCTCCAAACGAGGGAACTCAACGGTCAACAGCAGAGACCTAACATTTTATTTTCGTTCCCGGCAATCAGGCAACCCTCCCCGCTTCCCTCCGCAAAAAAATACAACACTCCCCTATTCCCCACTTATTCAAACACCAATGAATCACCAATTCAAACACCAATGAATCGCCTTATTTATTTTTTATTTATTTATTTAATAAAATTATCCTTTTCGTCCATCACAACGCTGACACGCCAACGGAACCGACGTTCGCTTCCGAATGCCGATATACTCGTATATCCAAAAATTGGAAACAATGCTAAGCATTTTCTTGATCCGGATCAACCATTGTACGTAGGATGCGAAAACTATATATACCTAAGTCATAACTGTGACCATTTAAATTTATGTCAGTCAGAATTATTGCTTTATATGTTTAGCACTTGGTTGATCTGGATCAATTAATGCACGGTGTCCATAAGGAAATAATTATATACGAATGAAACATTTCGTAGCTCTTATATTAGTTGAACCGTATAAGTCGAAAAATCAAGACTTGATTTAAACGGCTTTATTATTATTGGAATTTTATGACTGATTATACCTTACCGGCCCACCAACCGACGATGAGGTAAAGTATTGTGAAAGGGTTTAATATTTATTTCGAGAAGAAGACGGATACACATTTTTAATCTCCCCCTCTGCCCATCCCTCCCCCCACCGATCCCCAAAATGACTAAGGCAACTTCTGTGTGTGTGTGTGTGTGTAGTCTCTGTTTGTGTGTGTGTGTATTCCTCCACGATAGCGTCCAACGCTTCATCCCGTTTTTATAAAATTCGGCACGCAGGCATTGTAGTTGAAATCGGTCATCACTCAAAGACTCATCCAACCCCTCAAATGACGCCTGATAATTTAAACTCATCCTGTATACAAGCGACACAAATAATATTTAAAATCTACCATAAATTAAACTAAGAGTCAGGCCATTTAAAGCGGCGTCGCTTGCGATGTGTGAATCGTTAAAAAATTGTAATTGATGACTCACGGCGACCCGTGTTGGTAATTTTATTTTTAAATTGAATGAGATGACGCGCGTTCAAATTCAAATTTTTATTGCGTTGCGTCGCACATTAACAGAAATTTTCACTAAATGCTCATCGATTTTATTTATGAAACAACTATTCAGATGAAATAAGTCCCTGACTTCTTACCAGGAAACACATTTTTTTCCAAAATGTTTGTAATACTCCAAATAACGTCGTAACGGCAAGGATAATTGAAAAATTCGCCTGGAAAATAGGAAAATTCAGGAAAAACTGAAAGTGCTGTTTTCTACCCACGATTCAAACGATGGATATCCGTATTTCTTTTTCTGAATAGGAACGGCATATTTGGTTGTTTTTTTTTTGTTTTGATCAATATGCTCTCGGGATCTAAAAATTCAAACGAATTTATTCAATGTGGTTGGGGAGAGTATATGGAGAAGGGGATGGGGATTTTTGGGGGGAGTGGAATGGGGATGGGGCTTGGGTGTAGAGTTTGGTCGGGATCTTAGGGGGGGAGGTCGTTAGAGAGAGTGGAGTTTGAAAGGCGGGTGGAGTTAGGGGAGGTGATTGTGAGGGCGGGGAGGGGGGGGGGGGGGGAAGGTTGTAATTTTTTCGCGGGTTGCCTGGTTGCCGGGAGAGTCAATAAAATTTTGGGTCTCTGCTGTTGACCGTTCAGGAGTTCCCTCATCGGGAGCCAACCCAGGGTACATCAGCCATGTCATCGTGGAACATGGAAGCGTTATCATAATTGAATGCGTATATAAAACTTTGGGTCTCTGCTGTTGAATGTTGACGAGTGCCCTCATCAGGAGCGATCCCAGGGTACAACAGCCATGTCATCATGGAACATGGATAGGGCTATCATTATTGAATGCGTATACAAAATTTTGGGTCTCTGCTGTTGACCGTTGAGGAGTTCCCTCATCGGGACCCAACCGACGGTTCATCAGCCATGTCATGGGAGAACATGGAAGGGGCTATCATACATAATTGAATGCGTATACAAAACTTTGGGTCTCTGCTGTCGACCATAGAGGAGTTCCATCATCGGGAGCCAACCCAGGGTTCATCAGCCATGTCATTGTGGAACATGGAAGGGGCTATCATAATTGAATGCGTATACAAAATTTTGGGTCTCTGCTGTCGACCATAGAGGAGTTCCCTCATCGGGAGCCAACCCAGGGTTCATCAGCCATGTCATTGTGGAATATGGAAGGGGCTATCATAATTGAATGCGTATACAAAATTTTGGGTCTCTGCTGTTGACCGTTAAGGAATTCCCTTATCGGGAGCCAACCCAGAGTTCATCGGTAATGTCATGGTGGAACATGGAAGCGGCTATCATAATTGAATGCGTATACAAAATGTTGGGTGTCTGCTGATTGCCTGGAAAGTCAAACACCAATGATTCGCCTATTTATTTTTTATTTATTTATTTAATAAAATTATCCTTTCCGACCATCACAACGCTGACACGCCAACGGAACGGACGTTCGCTTCCGAATGCCGATATACTCGTATATCCAAAAATTGGAAACAATGCTAAGCATTTTGTTGATCCGGATCAACCATTGTACGTAGGATGCGAAAACTATATATACATAAATCATAACTGTGACCATTTAGATTTATGTCAGTTAGAGTTATTGCTTTATATGTTTAGCACTTGGTTGATCTGGATCAATTAATTCACGGTGTCCATAAGGAAATAATTATATACCAATGAAAAATTTCGTAGCTCTTATATTAGTTGAACCGTATGAGTCGGAAAATCAAGACTTGATTTAAACGGCTTTATTATTATTTAAATTTTATGACTGATTTTACCTTACCCGCCCTCGACGATGAATTTTATTTTTAAATTAAATTTAAAAAATATATATATTAATATATTTTTTTTAAAAATAGTATAAAAGTATTGAGCATTACACGCCATCTAGCAGTAAGTGAAATATCGCTAATATTGTTCAGTAGCAACATTTTACCTACTGGCGCGCTGCGCCATCGCAGCGCGCCCACTCGATTGTTATTTTTTTACTTAACGATCAAGTTATAAGTTTAATAAAAAATAAATAAACATATTTTTTTTGGTTTTCGCTATTTATTTTTTAAATTTGCTAAGTTGCTCTTACTGATCCAAACCCTCAAATGACGCCTGGTCATTTAAACTCATCCTGTATACAAGCGACACAAATAATATTTAAAATCTACCATAAATTAAACTAAGAGTCAGGCCATTTAAAGCGGCGTCGCTTGCGATGTGTGAATTGTAATTGATGACTCACGGCGACCCGCGTTAGTAATTTTATTTTTAAATTGAATGAGATGACGCGCGTTCAAATTCAAATTTTTATTGCGTTGCGTCGCACATTAACAGAAATTTTCGCCAACTGCTCATCGACTTTATTTATGAAACGACTATTCAGATGAAATAAGTCCCTGGCTACTTGCCGGGAAACTCTTGTACTGACACAACCAAGTTTTTACTTTTCCTTCTCACCAACCAACCAAAAGGGAAAGTACTGTGAAAAAAAAATCGACGTGAAAATATTTATTTAGAGCCCCCCGATATAATTATGACGATTTCCAGATAAATAAAGGTGTCTCTGTATCTCCCTATGTCTAGCTGTATGTATTTTTCCACGATAGCCACCAATCGCTTGATCCGATTAAGTTGAAATTTGATATGCAGGCATCATTTCGTCATGGCATGAGTTAAAAGGTTGTGGTTAAAATCGGTTTATCAGGGGGCAAAAAAATAATTTATATTCCTTGAATTATTGGACTTGGATGCCTTGTTCGGCGGCAAGATTATTGTGAAATTTGGTTTGAATATCTCATGTACAATCTGCACTAATGTTATTTAAATTCAGACATATATTTTAACCAAATGATAACGCCGAGCCTCACAAAGCTAGCCAAGAAACGAGCCGCGCCATCTGCGCCGCTGAGGATGTGTAACGGAACACTACCGGGATCGTTCGCCGGCCGAGAGAAAGCGCTTATCGATTTTATTTATAAAATTAATATTCCGATGAAATCAGTCCTTGGCTACTTGTCGTGAAAGACTTGGCGTGTGACGCAACCGATTTTTTAACTGCTCCTACCGAACTGATCTCATGAAATGTGTATTCAGTCTCCATGATATTACAACATTTTCATAAGTTCTATCGTTGGGCCCCAAATCCTGATGCTGCAGCGATACTACCACACTGAACCGCGAAAGGAAGAAGGATTTGCTGGGTTTTGAATCAGTATTGTGGTTTTCAAACAAAGACTTTTTCATTGAGCTCCGGGTTTCTCAGTACTGATGCTGCAATGTTATGGCCTGAGTGTGGATATGGTCTAATGTGATTGCTAAATGCGCCCCACAGCTGCCCGTGGTATGGCAATTATCTTTTAGTGAATTTGATCCCACTAAGACAAATTTTCGCAAGTGGTTTTTTAAAATTGGCTCGATCATCGACTCTGGACTAAAGATGGGACGTACCGTGTAATTCACTGTTGCTTTAGTAAATTCCTAAATGTGTACATAAATTCAATATTAAAATAACTCTTTCGTTACCCAGGAAGTACAGACTTATTTAAGGTTATTAACAAGATTGACTTGTAATTGGCCTTGTCTTGTTTTAAAGAAATAAGAACAATATCTAAAATATGACGAGATTATATATGTAATGAGAGACGATAGTATAAGAATATATCGTTTGATAGCACTTGCTTGATCTGGATCAACAATGAACGAATGTGATAAATTTGACCGTTAATGATCAACTTACGCTCGAGCATTAGGTAAAAAATAATAGCGAGTATAAGTATCTAGCTTCGAATACATGAAAGCGAAAAAGCATATCTTACACTTATATTCGACAAAGACAACTATATCTCTCTCAGTTCATCGCTGACAAACAAAAGAAGGTGGATCAACAAAGGTTCTGCAATATCACTGGATGCAGTTTTTACGGTAAAGTATGATTATATATATATATATATATATATATATATATATATATATATATATATATATATATATATATATATATATATATATATATATATATATATATATATATATATATATATATATATATATATATATATATATATATATATATATATATATATATATATATATATATATATATATATATATATATATATATATATATATATATATATAACTATGAAACCTGATCATGTTCAAAGTCCATTACGTGACCTTTCTCACAAGTGCAAACACGACTATGATACGACATTCCATCATGGAATGCCAGTTCCTGTCTTCCGGCTTCATTATCAGACCTTGAAACTTAATCGTGGTCAAAGTTCATTACAAGACCTTTCTAACAAGTCCAAACACGGCTATGATACGATATTCCATCATGGAATGCCAGTGCCTATCTTCCGGCTTCATCATCAGACCTTGAAACCTAATCGTGGTCAAAGTTCATTCCGAGACTTTTCTAACAAGTCCAAACACAGCTATGATACGATGTTCCATCATGAAGTTCCATTTCATATCTTCCGACTCCATTATCAGATCAGTTCGACAGTACCATATTATTGTATTGTCATCAGAACTACATACAGCTGCCAATTTTCATGACGCTACGATCCTTGGAAGATGGTTAAATTAGTTACCTTAGATTCCATTACATAGTTACATACAGGTCGACCTAATAAAAGCGTGCTAAAAAATGGTTATGGACCACTGACATAGATGAAGCCCCAAAAGAGGGCTCCAGAAATCGCTATCTTAAGACTATTTCACCATGGGAACAACAGGTATATAATCATACATTGCGCTTGCATCCTTTTTACAAGTTGGGCAATTCTGGGGCTGATACTGTTGCTCAGAACTACATAAATATCATCACTTGATTGTAATCGATTTCTGGTGTTGTTCTTAATTATGAGCAAAGCGAAAAAACATCGTTCTTGTTGATATAATTTGGAGAAGCATAAAACATCGCAAGGCGAATCTCCGAACTGCAGGATGTGAAATTGCTTTTTTACACCAGGGCTCTTCAAGAGAAACTGATTCAAACGCATCCTTGCAGAACGTATCATTTTGGAGTTCAACCAGCTCTTCCTGGATTTTTTCTGCAGCCACTTCAACAGCAATATCAATAGGATAGCGAATCAGCTTGTAGCGTATCATTCGATTCGGTCGCTCGTATTCCGGGAAGTAATATATGTATTCCATGCCTGCACTGTTTTTTACTTGTAAACGCGCGACATCAAATGCGCTTGAATGGTGAGTTTGCCCGCTACTTTATCTGACATTTTTTCCTCAACGACCATGAACTTCGTTTTGCGAACCTACATTTAGTTCTCGCAGACCCCTGGTGGTCGGCGGACAACCAGTCGGGAACCACTGACCTATATGAAAAATATGCATTCTAAAATTAAAAATACTCATGACCTCTGCATAAGACCTCCACAAAGGCCTGCTGTACAAAATCAAATTAAATCTTCCGCACAGTTTCTTCTGTATCCTGGAATCATATCTCACAGATAGAACATTCTATGTTAAAGAAGGTGGAGATACTTCACAACTATATGACATAAGGGCCGGGGTGCCACAGGGATCTGTCCTGGGGCCTGCCCTGTACACTCTGTACACAGCCGATTTACCGACTACAACTGGCGTTACTACGGCGACCTTTGCTGATGACACTGCCGTATTAGCATGCCATAAAGACCCAAAGAAAGCATCAGATGCACTTCAAATGGAACTCTAAGTATTACACAACTGGCTGCAGAAATGGAGAATCAGGGCTAGCGCCGCCAAATCAGTCCATGTAACCTTTACCCTCCGCCAAGGAAACTGTCCACCGGTCAAACTTGGAGATAGTATACTGCCGCACAGAGATTGCGTAAGATACCTGGGACTGCACCTTGATCGACGCATGACATGGAAAGACCATATAAAAATAAAAAGAGACGAGATTGCAACCCGACATAAAAAACTCTACTGGATGTTAGGGAGAAACTCCAGGCTATCATTGGACAACAAACTCCTTATATACAAGGCCATTCTAAGACCGATATGGCCGTACGGTATCCAACTCTGGGGCAGCGCTAGCGACTCAAATATTAATGTCATACAGAGACTACAGAACAAGATCTTGAGATCAATAGCAAATGTACCGTGGTATATTACCAACAATGAACTACATCAAAACCTGTCTGTGAGCACAGTAAAGGAGGAAATCCGAAACACATCAGAGAGATATAAGCAGCGGCTAATTAATCATCCTAACAAATTAGCACGCCAGCTGATGACACAGAACTACGCAAAACGACTGAAGCGCACAACATCCTAGAGCTGCAAGACAGACAGTAGCTCTAGGCCTTAAGGATGAGTGGATGCTCTCGCTGGGGAGCACATTCTGCAAGAGATTAAGCTATGTCACCACATCGACTCATAGTCCTTCGACTGATTGCCAATAAACCAGGAACAAAAAAAAAAAAAAAAAAATGACCTCTGCATTACTGCAGATTGACATTGATGCGTCAGAAGCATGTGCTCATGACGAAGCCTTGGATTCATCACCACAAATTGTGCATCCATGCAGTTCATCCCCTCATTCACGACTACCTTATGGTTTTCCAATCTGCCGAGTCTGCATTACAAGATTTGAGTTTAACGGTTAATAACCGCCTCTCGTTTCACCTCACCTCTCGTTATCAGAAACATCTGTGTGCCTGCGAACAAAACCTCAGGTTTTATTCTTAGATACAGCCGAAATCTCAGCTGTAGCAGCAGATAGCATTGTCCGGTGAAACTAATAGCAATCTATTTGGCCATGTATAATAACATTGATAATTAATGTTTTTTTTAATAATGGAGTAATTAAATATAAAAACCCATTATATAACCAATGATAACAATAATAACATTAAATTATTAGTACCATCTATTACATTTTTATATAGGGAGAGTTTTTAATTAGCGGCTCCTTGAAATGGGTGAATCAGTATGAGCAAATAAGCAATTTTTGATGAAAATTAAAAAAAAAACATATAAAATTTAAAAAAATGTTTTTTTTCTGTTTTTTTTTTTGAAATTTGAAAAATATGACTGATAAATTAAAGTTTGACAAGCGTTGAGCGCGCTGTGCCATCTAGCAACAAGTAAAATATTGCAAATAAATAATATTTGCGATATTTTGCCTACCGCAGCTGATGGCGCTCTTTTTAGACTTGTTTTCATAACATTAAAATTTTAATAATTTCAGTTTTCAAAAAAAAAAACTTTTTTTTGTTTTCTAAAAAAAAATATTAAAAGTTTCTTATTTGCTCGTACTGATTCACCGGCTTCAAAGTGCCACTAATTAAAAACTCACCCCTTTATAGGCGGTCTATATATTCTATGGCTTCGAAGGGGGGTGAATGGGTGGTAAGGTGAACACTCACATGTGGCAAGACAGCTGTCCTAAACCTACCACAGCCGGTCGGTAGTCCGGAATCCACTATTCACCCCCCAGAAGTGTAATAATAGTATATGATGTAATACACTTCGGTCAGTGAATTCCATGGCAGCTCCGTTTGTATTTCATTTATAGACTATTCGAACATTAAAGTGCCCATTTATTATGTATTGAAACATGTATATCAATTTAAAACATAATTGAGCTACTGAACATAAGAGAAGGTTAATCAACGTTTGGAACTATGAGTGACATCTACTAGTTGCGTTTCATAGTAAAATCCTAGCTGCCAAAACTTGCACGGCATTGAGCAATTTAACACTATATAATGAATGTAATAGCATCGATTGAAACATTCTTGAAACTTAATAAAGTTTATGATTTTAGAAATCAGCATGGAAAATAAATTCAGAATTTTCAAACTACCTCGTACCATAAATTGTGTTTCTTACCAAATTATTGTCAATTATAATTTTTAATCGGTCCTCTCCGAGGCTTTTAAATGCTCTGGAACTTCGTTACCTCATCCGTCATTGCGAATTTTAATGGGAATATTGCACATTCAGGGCTGAAACGCGGGGAGCTCACCCTCCAGAACTTGGTGCAGCAAATTTCCAACCCGGGGATGCAGTCCCGCCACCGCGAAGTGCTGCTGTCCATCCTGAAGGTGTACCAACAGAGCCGGGCCGCTTCCCCGCCGCCCCCGCAACCGCACTCGCATCTCATGCTCGCTTCGCACCAGCAGCAGTTGAGGGTTAGCCCTCTGCCCAACGGTGAGTCTTGTTTCATTTCGTGAAGCAGGCGACCCTGCGTCTAAACTACCATTACTATTGTAAATACAGTAGAACCTCGGATATCGTGGCCCTGTCCCTGATAATCAAAAAACTCAAATATTACGGATTTGATTCTTATGCTGCGTACAGACTGACGAAAGGTAACATGCAATGTAACATGAAATGAAAGAATTTGCCGTCCACATTAGTGGACGCAATGTATCATGCAATGTAACATACTTTGTATCAAATTCTCATAGTGTGGACGCCTCGCACGCGCGAACTGTGCTTTTCATGCGCTCGCTTCAAGCATTTGAAATCGCGCGCGGAGCGGTCCGTGATTTGTCGGTTTTTCGATCGAGCACAAAGGGGCGCGCAGTGCTAAGAGCGCCAGCGTGGACGGGTTGTGATGACGCGAACACGAACTGAACCAGGTATGGACACAGCGTGTTTTCAGCAGACTGACGACGTTCGCGCGCACGCCGGAAACAGATGCGAGTAGGTATATGTTCGGTTCGTGCAAAATCTTCAATCTCGGTATTTGCAAGATTTAAGAGGTTAGTCTTCCAAGATCTCGGTATTTTGCGAGATCTTGCAGAATTCAGAATATTATTTTTTATAATTTATAAGTATTTATTATATGTATATGATTATTACTATTACAACTTTGTAAAGTTACGTCGTAAGGGTGAAATAATGATATTAAATATATATTTAATCATGTATTTTAAAAAATAGGAAATATTTTGAAAGTAACTTCTTAAAAATCACAACAAATCTAGAGTTTCGTCTGCTAATCGACTTCGGATGCTGCGCGTCAGATATCCAGCGGCAGAAAATGCCTGTTCTGCCTTATAAACTATGTTTGATAACATGATGACACCAATTTAATTATACGAAACCAATTTCCGACAGGAAACTGTTATATTTTTTACTATTAAAAACAATCGGAACACTGCGTTATGAAATTATTTCGTTACGCGCACGAATACCATTGAGAATTGGCTAAGAAAATACACCGCGAAGTCACGACGTTCCCTTCTGTTTTTCGGGGAGTCCTGTCATTATAGCGCCGGGAATCCCCGGGATGTAACGGCGAGCGCTGCGTAGGTTTGCGCCGTGGTCGCGCTTCTAAATGGTCATGAAATGTGCTGCTGCGCAATCTCGCAAATCTTGAGAGAATGCGTGTGATTTTGCGTGCAAGATTGATTTTGCGTGCAAGATTAATCTTGCAAAATTAGTGCAAGACCTTGGTATTTCGAGATCTCGGTATGCCAAGATTGCTCCTTTCATGTTACACTGCATGTTACTTTTCCTCAGTCTGTAAGCAGCATTAGAGTTAAATAAAACAATAATTCTGCATCATCAACAATAGAAATGGTTGAAAATCATTCAAAATTCATTTGTTTCAGTAAGTTTAAAAAAAAAACCATTTCGAAAGAAAATATTACAATTTTAGCAAAAACCTAGTGCACTCTGAAAGGTTTTAAATTGTGCAACTTATATTTTAAGCGGATGAGAATATGATTCTAGAAAGCGCTTTTGGTGACGGTTTTCGTTTAATCACTTATTAAAAATACAATGCCTGGATGTGCTATTGGCCTTAGGGTATATAGGGTAATTAGCCATATTTAATTGGATATAAATCAGAACGGCTGATAATTGTAATCAGTCGTTTTAGTAATAAAATGTTCTAGTAATAAATGTTCTACATAATCAGATCTTTCCATTGATATATGATTTACAGCTAATGGAAAAGTGGTCCCAAAATGCCTATTCTCTTTTGCTGATCGTAATACTTTATCGCAAACTTGAGTAAAGCGGGCTCGAATAACCGAGGTGCTACTGTAACGTTAGTATTCAAAATAGGTATGAGCGTTTTACTTTTTTGGTAAAAGGTGCTAGAATTAAATGTTTTTTTTATTCAACTAATTGTAATTTGTATCAGACTTCAAAATAATATTGAGTTTGTACATTTCATATAAATATTATTTGTTATTTTGGTTATTGAATGATTTTGTACAATTCTTGCATGCAGCGTATTGCGTGTCACCTATCATGGCGACGAGTCCCAACACTTTGGCCATTCATCATCCAGGTAAATAGATATTATTAAAATCAATCGTTGTCGCACGGCAGCAGAATAGCAAGAAATACATCGGGAGATTGAGTGGAGGGCGGGTAGGCATTTAGTCAAAGCACGTATGATGCACCACTGCAATATGCGACGTAAACTCCTTATCCTCCGTCGCTCAAATTTTTATTTTTGCAAGCACTCTAGAAGCGCCATCGTCTCGTAATCCAGAGGAAAGTTAAGAATTCTCTTTTTTATGAGCATATTTGGATTTCAGGGATTGTGGTATTTTATAATATTTATCAGGAAGCCAGTTTTTTTTCTGATTATTAAATAATCGGTAATCGTTAAATAATGGGGTTAATAATCGACCGGTCGCCTCGGGGAGGCCAGTAGACAAGAGGAGATCTGGCTCGTGGTACAAAATGAATAAAAGGTTTAATTGGGCAGCGTACCCGCCTCGGATCCCGTCTCCGCGCGAGCTGCAGATCCACACGCAGAACATCATGCACGGCGCACTCCTCAAGCGCAAGATGGAGGAGGCGGAGCAGAAGTTCCGGCGCAAGCAGGAGGCGGCCGGCGGCGGGGGCAGCGCAGCCGCCGCTGCCGCGCCCAGCGGCAGCCCCAGTCGCCAGCCGCCGCTGGCGTTCACGCCCACTTCCGTGAGTACTTCCCTCCTTTGTTAGCCGGCTGCCAGAACCGCTCGTCCGCCCTATCGTTTCCGTAATTTTGATGCGAGTGCTCGAGTTATTTTAAACGCCCTAAATACCGTAAATAAAATACAGGCATTGACAAATGAAGGGTTATTTATGGAAAAATGATCAGTATGATTTTTTTGTGAAAATGAGATACTAATGCCATCTTGTAAGTTGTTCCCGAACAAATTTTAATATACGATGCTTGCGGATATACAATATTTTCTGTCAGATATAGAGATTTTGTGCAGATATAGAGATTTTCCAGTTTGCCGACTCTAGAATACGCAACATATAATTGCTCCCGAACAAATGTTAATATACGGTGCTTGTGGATATACAATATGACTGGACGCCAGAGATGCTGAAATTTTATTTGAATGCCTTTCAGCATACACTTCCAGACCCCAGTAACCTCGCTCGTTGGAGCTTTGCCGAGGATAGTTCTTGTCCCCTCTGTAGCAATACCCCTTGCACAGCTAGACACATTCTAGCTGGCTGCAAGGTGGCCTTAGATCAAGGACGGTACACTTACCGCCATGACAAAGTTCTCGCTGTTATTCGCGAGGTAATTAGTCTCTCAGTGGCTCGTGCCAACAAGGGTTTGACAGTATCCTCCAAACCCCCAATACAGTTTGTGCGGGATGCTCTAAAGGCAAAAAACATTTAACTACAAAACCTTTCTCAATAATCGAGAAAGCTACAGATTGGATTCTGGAGGTTGATTCGGTCTCTAAGCAGTATAAATTCCCTGAAAGTCTCGGATGCACAGCCCTCCGTCCAGATATAACTCTTTACTCTCTATCTCGGAAGGTGGCTCTTATTGTAGAATTAACTGTTCCATGGGAATCAAATATCCCAAAAGACCACGAGTACAAATTAAATAAATACCATGATCTTGCAAATGCCGTAACCCGGAACGACTTCACTGTTCACCTTCACGCGGTGGAAGTTGGCGCTCGTGGCCTGCCAGCTAAATCTCTATTTCACCTCTTTAAAGATCTTGGCCTTTCCAGAAAAATAATCAACTCTTTCTTAGAAAAATTATCTAAAACTGCGATTTGCGCATCTCAAATTCTATGGCTTCGAAGGGGGAGTGAATGGGTGGCAAGGTGAACGCTCACATGTGGCAAGACAGCTGTCCTAAACCTACCACAGCCGGTTCGTAAGTCCGGAATCCACTGCTCACCCCCCAGAAGTGTAAAAAATAGTATTATGATGGGCCCGACTCCGGTCGGTGAATTCCATGGCAGCTCCGTTTGTATTTATTTATTTTTTCCATTCGGCTTGATTGCGTTTCTTTGTGAACTAAAATCGGAAATTAATCCGTGCGAACGAGACGGAGCAATACGCTAGAGCGGAATGTGAATTGAACGGTTTTCACTTTTTTGCATTAAAACTACCCACAAAAGCTAAAGCATCTGAATCTAACACCAATACTTGTTGTCTATTTGGAATTTAACTAACTATTATTGACCAATATTTGTCTATTTGGAATTTTATGTTCAATTTAAATGCCAATTTTATAATGGAATTGCGATTTACTTTTTTGAGGACCACCTTTTGAGGCAATTTAGTTTTATGAGCAATTTACTAAAATGGGCTAGAGCGGACTAGTCCCAGTTGGGTGACAATCAAATAAGCATGAGGTTAAGGTTTTGACATTCGGTTCCTGTTATTTTTGTAAGCAAAATCAATGTTTTATAGAAATAAATTCTTAAAATAATAATAACATTTATCGACACTTCCGTGAAAATGTTCATTTAGAATTCGACGAAAGTTATTTAACATTATACTCGTCTCGCAGGTCCTAAGAAAGATGACTGCCGAAAAAGATGGTGAATCAAATGGATCCACAATGATCAAACCCCAGCAATCCTGGCCTTTACAAACTCCTCAGCCGAAGATGCCACAGGGAAGACCCATCGTCAAGGTAAGCCTCGCTTTGGTCACAGTATACCGAACAGTAAGCGCACTCTCAAGCGGCAGGGCGATGCGAAATTATGGTGCGAGGGAAGTGAGCAGAGGGATACATCTCCGCAAATGCCTTTGGTTGGCGTTACGCGCGGGTGGAGGTTGGCAAATTTCTCGGACGTTTGAATAACTGCATCGGCGGAGTAGCGGCCGTATGCCAGCTCTTAAGACTCCGTGACTTCGCTCGCTTTGATTTCAATTTTGTTTTAAGAGAAGCTACTGTGTATACTGTGTTTTGGTTGACCATTATCAACATACCCAAAACTTCTACAAGAGATTTTCCAGGACAATCGGAACAATCTTCTTCTGTTCAATCTTTGATGATGCTTGATTCTCCCTTGCATTACCAACAGCAGAGGAGTAATTCTTGATTTTTTTCCTTGTTTCACTTACCTACTTGCTTTCAGGGCAATCAGAGCGGTATATCTGGAGCGGGTAATGCCTATCAGCAATCGTCGAACCAGGATTTCCAATCGCAGGCTTACATTAATCACCATCAACAGGTCGGTAACAGCTTATACAGGTATCCTAGCATAACATCTCTCCCACGGTCAACTATCATATTAGCTTTTTTCTACTTTACCGATGTTTGGTAAACCACTGTGGAGATTGAGGATTCCCTTTACCGCGACTGTGTGGTCCGTAGTAAAGAATCGATGACCACCGTTCACGGCGCGTTGTGTACATACCCATGACGGTTTCAACCGGAGGTTTTGCGGAGGAAGAAAATGCGGTGCACTGTTTGGCTGATTTAATTAAAACTCTCAGGCCGACCCGCTCGGTGTTTTTTTAATTTTTTTTGGAGGGGCAGATGAATTATGACCTGTGACCTAGTTTCTAAACTACTGTACAGGAGACAAAAAAATATTTCAACCCTCTGACTCCCCTTATATGTATTACAACAAAACCCAAAGCCGAATCACTCGACGAAATGCATAAGTTAGAAAGAGATGAGGATAGCATCTCTGTACGTGCATCCTTGAGGCACAAGATTCGGCCGATATCGAACGTATAAGAGACAGAGGTTACCTTGTCATTGAGACCGATAACGGCCACATGAGAGTCAGAGGGTTAAGAACTTGAGTAATTATTAACCCTCCGCATACTAAATCTCACATGCCATACTAGGTGGGGTTTCACATACCCCAAAAATAAAATAAAATAAAATCGGCAAATGAAGACTTTACGATAGTTATTATTAGGAAATTTACTGTAATAACTAATAATGAATAGTTTTAAGTAAAACACATATTTATTTACACATTTGAATAAGCTTTTAATTTTTTAAAAAAACTCAACTTTTTCTTCAACTTATAATCTATTAAGTGTTTTCTTGAGAACTTAGAAAGAAGCCATACAAAGTGTGTGATACCCAAGTGCACTTTACTCACGTGTCGCACGCTCTGAGGCTGATGCCAGACTGAATGAATTCCACAAATCGGAACGGCAATGCCGCATTTGCAGCTACTGAGAAAACGAACGCTTCTTTATTTGTTGACTGCTGGAGTGTGTTACACCTTACTTCGTACATGGAGGGTTAAGTATTAGGGTGAGTGCATTTGTTTACAACAATGTATACAAATGACACCAGCTTTGTTATAGGTACTACTTGAATTGAATCTTAGTATTGAACAAAAAATTAAATACCATCCGTTTTAATATAAAATGAGCAACACAGACTATATTTTATACTTTTGAACCTATTACAGATTTGTCACTTTGTAGGTTGCTTCAAAGTTTAGGCAAAGTTGGTTGACGAAATCGCTCAAACCTTTGGCAAAATTGCCTAGCAGTAAAAATTGCTTTAAATTCATATTTTATTAGCAATTGCTAATGAATAGACAAAAAGGACCATATTATACATCTTTTAATGTAACAATGAAGTACTTACCACACGTATTTCGGCCTGGACCACAAAAGATATGAGCACACTAAAATTTGTTCCAGCACACATCCACTTTCTTTGGCCTATGACAGCAGAATGTGAACTTAAACAAACCTGCATCCTTGTCATTATTCCTAGTCGTCTAATTAAGATTCACCCATTAAAAGCTTAGTGTTTCTCCATTAACAAGGTAAAAAAATATACAACTTTGTGTTAAGGATTTTGGTTTCGGGCAAAGTTGCTAACGGTAGGTAAAGTTGCTGCCGTTGACGGTACAGGACAAGTAGATAACTAGGAAATCAGCGTATATACTTCAACGTTCATTTAAAAAACAAAAGATAATGAAGTGGACCCATTCTCAGCAAAACTTTCAACACGATCTGCCTAAACCTGTGGATTGGCATTTCTATGCTTTTCGATGTTATGTTGTTGACTCCATATGGTAATGAATAATTTTTCACGAAATAGCAGTGTTACCATCCATATATGTTACATCCCTAAGCTATTAACCCTTCGAGTAGCGGCATAATTTCGTGGCAGACCGCAGCAATTTATTGGAATTTCTTGCAATATCGCCGCGCTCGACTAAAAGTACTATAACTATGGAACTACTATAGCAATCATAAAAAGAATAACTGTGCAATGATCGCATATAGGATATTGAAATCTCATTTTGTAAAACAATTAGATAATTATGAATAAATATAAGAAAGTGGAAAAGTGACAACAAATTGGCATTTCTAACTTGTACTTGTCTTACGGAAAAATACGGAACCCTATTTAAAAATTGTAAATACTATCGTGACCTTTATTAGATTCTCTATCATAGGTAACATTTAGTTTTGCGTATTTACATACAAACATACTTAGAAATTAGCTCATAAAAACCAATAAAAATTTTGATGATTTCTTGAAAAAAAAAAAATATATGTTTGACAATGGAATTTTACCAGAAATACCCGTGAAATGACATGCGAAATTATTCTAGCGGCCGTCTATGTATCTATTGTAATAATGAGATATTTGGTATGGATTTTAGGATGCATTCGAATTAGAAAATAATATTATTGTGCGCTCCGGGAGCAAGCCGCCAATATTGGTCGTTACGTAGTCAACGGTGTTCTGATGTGCAACCAAATTTGGTCGTTACGTAGCCGAAGGGTTAAATGCTTTTTGGGATGCTGCAAACTGGTCCAAAACGTTGAAACAAGCCGTCACTTCTAAACAGTACTTTTCCCCAAACTCCTAATATGAGTATGCCGTGTCTGGGAGGCTAAAGAGTTAATGGTTTTTTAACTTTGTTGTTTTCAGCAACGATATAATATGACTCCCCTACAGCAGCAACAGTTGCAGCTGGCTGCAAGAGGAAATCAGACCGCTTCTGGATCCCAACAATCTGCGGTAATTTTATTTCTTAACCCCTCACGTTGCGAGGTAAAAACTCACCTATCACTTTTGCGCGCGACATATTCGCGCAAAAAATCGACGCGAGTCAACGGCCTTGAGAAAAACGATCATAACTTATAAACCACTAATCGGATTAAAAAAAGATAAATAGAAAAAAGATCGCATTGAAATTTGACATATAAAACATTATAACCTTATTACGTAAAACAATTAAGATAATAATGAATAAATATTACAAAATTGGCAAACTGAAAAAACTCGCCTATAAAATCATTTCGATTTTTTTGTAAATACAGTTTTTGTAAATATCAAAAATTGTAAATACAGTTATGTTCTTTATTAAATGCTTTACCAAAGCGATATTTTTTTTTTACTTATTTGCATACAAAAATACGGAAAAAATATTTATTTATTCAGCCAAGAAAAATTGTATGTATTCTCGTAAAAAAAAATTTTTTTAATTTTTAATTTGTGACTACTTATGGTATTTTTTTATATGAAATTCTTTCAAAATAACTTTATTACTACATCACTTCTTCTTAGAAATCACACCAGAACTTTGAGCTTTGTCTGATATTATAGAAAAATCTAAAGTTTTGAGAGTTTCCGACTTCCGAACCTAATAATAAACTTTGAATGCCCATAATATAAAATTCGTTAGATTTTTTCAATTATATTGTCTTATCATAGACTTATTATATGTCTAATAACTAATTACTATACTCCAAAGAGTCACATTTCATCGAAAAACTATGGAAAATCGCACTTTTTTCTCTCATAGTAATTATCAAAACAAGTTTCATTTTCGCAAGCCATATTAGAAAACAACATATAATGTTCAAAATACGCCTAATTATGTGATAACTTAGGATGTAAATGAAGCAATACCTATTTTATTAGTAAATTAAAGCGACATTACGTCATGTTTCGCGATATAACGGGATATTTCACAAACATTACAAAATAAATACGGCCATATTTCGCTCGCCGTTTGGTTTTGCCAATGTGTTTTCTTCGAAAATTCGTGAAAAACAGCAAATGGGCTGTGTAAATTGTTTAATCCTAAGGCCTAAACTACTTAAAAATGGAAATTACTTACTTTTATCCGGTATGCACTGCACTTATATACACAAAACAATTCACAACACAACACGTCGCGGAATTATACGCCGCCGCGAATGGGCAGTTCGCGACTGTCGTCAGAAATGAGGTCATCGATTTTGTAAGGGATGTAGTAATTCATATTTCTAACATCGCATGCGGCAATCGAGCAATTTCATAGTGTTGCATATTTGGCTATATTATGGCATCATTCGATAGAATATACAATCGCATTTCGAAATTTAAACGACATTTTCTTGAGCGGCGAGCGCGATATCCCGTATGGGATAGTTTGGATTTCAGCCGGCCGCCATACATATCCCGCAAGGGATGTTAAGTGCCTAGCGGGTTAATTAGGATTTTACTATCGTTCGCCTGATTTAGAAGGCCAAGAAAAACATGTTTGTCATGATATTTTTTTTAAAACAAAGTTGAAATCTATTCATGAATCTTATACCTCTGGAATAGCTGATAGTCTCAAATTACTGTTAGTTTTAACCCTTCGAGTAGCAGCCCAATTTCATGGCAGACCGCGGCAATTTATTGGAATTTCTTGCCATATCGCCGCGCTCGTCAAAAAGTACTATAGCTATATAAAAAGAATAACTGTGCAATGATCGCATTGAAATTTCGTATATAGATTATTGAAATCTTATTTTGTAAAACAAATAGATAATTATGAATAAATATGAGAAATTCGAAAAAGTGAAAAAAAGTCAGCATTTATAACTTGTACTTGTCTTACGAAAAAATACAGAACCCTATTTAGAAATTGTAAATACTATCGTGATCTTTATTAGATTCTCTATCAAAGGTAATATTTCGTCTTGCCTATTTACATATAAAATACTTAGATATTAGCTCATAAAAACCAATAAAATTTTTGATGCTTTCTCGGAAAAAATAATTATGATGTTTGACAATGGAATTTTACCAGAAATATCCGCGAAATGACGCGCGAAATTTTTCTAGCGGCCGTCTATGTATCTATGGTAATAATGAGACATTTGGTATGGATTTTAGGATGCGTTCGAATTAGAAAATAATATTACTGTGCGCTCCGGGAGCAAGCCGCCAATATCGTCGTTACGTAGTCAACGGTGTTCTGATATGCAATCAAATTTGGTCGTTACGTAGCCGAGGGGTTAATAACTTACTACTTTTCTTTAAAGAAACAAAAAAATGTTTTTATAAACTTTTTTTATACTAGTTAAACACAAAAAAATTGGTTGAAATCGATTTTATTTCTTTAAATCCTTAAAAAAATATAAAAATTATAGCTTTTAGTTGTATTCTTTTAGTTCATCTTTAAAAAAACATTTTAAAATAAAAATCTTAGCTTTTTTTTGTTTTAGTCAAAATCATGCTCACTATTACCAGCAGATATTAAGCAGATACCGTTATTTCTGAAGCAGTAGAAACATTTGCAATTCAATATTTCAAAAATATATCTTTGAAATGGTAATCAAATTGATATAAAAGAATCATGAATAGATTTCAACTTATAAGTTATAAAGAAAATCATGAGAAACATGTTTTTCTTTGGTCTTCTAAACCAGCCCCCCCCCCCCCCCTTTAATACGTCAAGTTCATGTTTATGCACAAAGGGTGTAAAACCGAATGTACCAAAATGCTCCTTCCTCATTGGAAACAAATGAAATACCAGATGCTGGATAGTATTCGGTTAAACTTGACATCTGACAGAATTTTTGCTATGTGTTGTCCAGCAGATGTAAATACATAACCTCTATTTATCGTTTTCAAAGAGACCTATATAACAAAAAAATATAAAAAGAAGAAGAAGAAGAAGAGACTTATATATAAAAAAAATGCTTTAAAATTATGATAGTGGAATACGTACGTAATACTTTAATTATATAGACCACTGAAGTTAACAATTACTAGATATCGGAAAATAATGGAAAAAGAAATTGGTTTATTTAAAAAGGTCCTTTATAGTTTTCCGACCATAATTACACGGCATTTTTTCTGTGGTCCAAGATGACATTCTTTTCAGCTTCATTAATTTTATGCAAATACAAAAACGCTTTTATTGTTTCAATTGCCACATAGCCTCCGAAAAGGTTGGTACAGGCGGCGTGATCCTCTTCATCTTCATATTCAGCTGTCTCCTTCAACACTTTTTGCATAGCTTTACATTGTGCGTCGGGAGAGCAATAAGCAGTAATCGCAGTAAAATTATGTAATGAGGAACGATAGAGGCGATCTATTTTCTGTGTTATATGGGATTACGAGACCATACAAAACAAGTAAATGATATTTAGAGTTATAATTGAAAATAAGTAAATATATTAAAAAGAATAAAAAACACAAGTGCTATTACAGAAAGTGTTTTTATTACAGTTTTTTTAAACATATTTGTGATTTATGTATTTATCCATATACATGTATATTTGCAGAATGTACTCAACCAGACCTTTCATTTAACACTAAATACGATATGTTCATGTTAATTTATTGACATTTGGACATTTCCACAACTACTTACTTGATTTGTTTATTTATTTATTTATTAATATTTCACATACATTTAAAACACTAGGTTATTAAGATTAAAATCTACATTGCTGGAGTGATGCCCGTACTAAGGTAGACTTTTATGTATTCTTTTTCCTTTTTTTGTTTTTTTTATTAGTTGGTAAGTGTAACATAATATGTAGCATTGCTTTATGTGGTAGCTCTATATTTACACAAATATTACATATGCTTAGTATATTTTAGTAACATAATAATCATATATACACATACACTTATATACATATACATCTACACATATACATACACATACATGCATATATATACACATGTATATGCTTGTATGCATACACATACATACACATACAAAATACATTTATACATATAATCTATACATATGTTTTACATCTATACATATACATAAAAGTAGTAATTTTATGTAGTCAGGATATTTGGACAGTTAATGTACCCCATGACACTATGGATGACATAACGATTCTAACAATACCACACTTCTAAATCGGTTCAAGCGTTTAGAAGTTATGGTGGAATAAAGAAACGGAAAACGTACATAGATGAACACATCTTTTTTGTTGGGCAGTCATGTAATAAACGAACATGCGGGAAAACGAAGATTCAGGGTAACGATCGCTTAAGATTTCACTGTGGTATCTAGCATTCAGATAATGGGTACTGCACATGGCTATTTTTATTCAATCACCATTTATTTCGGAGCATCGATTGTTCGTTATATAAATTGCGGCATGGGGTCTCGCTGTCTGTTTTGCCATGCCTACAGGGTGTCTCAAAAGAACGTTTATATTTGATGTATCAATATAAAAGAAAGGTTGATATCTGTCGATAAAATCTTTATATTTACTTTTTAAAAATATTGTCATCTAAATGTAAACGGAAAATGTTCACAGCACTCATTACTTCAATCTGGAAAAAAAATAGTTGTTCTTTCTGATTATTATTCTTCATTCGAATTTAACCCTTGGAGTAAATGGGTATTTTCATGAATGCATCTGTCTCTTTTGCAGGATTTTCTACTATAACTACGAAACTACTACACCAATCATAAAAAGAACAACTGCACAATGATTGCATCGAAATTTCGAATATAGAATATTGAAATATCATTCTGTAAAACAATTAGATAATTATGAATAAATATGAGAACGTCAAAGAAGTGAAAAAAACGCGCGACCAGATTTGGTCGACTCGTACTCAACGGATAATTGTTTCGCGACCAGATTTGGTTGACTCATACTCAACGGGTTAAGACAAAATAAACAAAACTGCAGATTTTTTCCATGAGTAAAAGTGCTCAAAAAATGAATTTAAAGTTAGGAAGGTCGGTGATCATCTGACTAGCAGTGCGAAGGCCCCGCGGAGCGCGACGGCTCACGGGTCTGTTGCCTACTCCCAATGCTCCGCTTCTCACACATTAGAAAAGACTGAACACATAAAATAATTATATACTTATTATTGTTTATTAAAAATATTTAGCATGTTTATTTACACACTAGCTGACCCGTGCCCACTTTGTTGGGCGGTAAAACTTTTTACTTGTGATGAAATTATGAAGGTGGTTTGGTTAGTACTGAGTGCTATGATTTATTTCCTGACTGCCAAAAGAAGGGTTATATATTTACTGCATATGTATGTATGTGTTTGCATGCCAATTTGACTATATTACCGTTATTTGTGAGTGTCTTCTTTTGAGTGTCTTATCTCTTTAACCATTTATGCAGTAAAAGTGAAATTATATGCAGTAAAAGGGAAAAGTCTTTTGTAACACTTCAGATGATAAATTTACTTATTTTGATATGAATTCATAATTGTTGATAATATAACCAATAAACATGACCTAACGATTTAAATTATTTTTTTAATATAAAATACTACTTTTTGCTACTTAAATATAAAAGTTAGACATATGCTGTCGCTGACTTTTTTGTAGGCATTATCAAGCTCTACAACTTTTCTCTAGAACTTAATCATATATCTCTCATCGTTAAGGCAGCATTAGTTAGAAACGTTTTCGTTCGACCGTTTTTTCCGACTTACTT
Source organism: Micropterix aruncella (assembly GCA_944548615.1). Classification (NCBI taxonomy): domain Eukaryota; kingdom Metazoa; phylum Arthropoda; class Insecta; order Lepidoptera; family Micropterigidae; genus Micropterix; species Micropterix aruncella. The sequence goes on from OX155969.1 coordinate 10,001,094, forward strand.
TGGAAATCCGACTACCACGAAAAAGTCTTTTCATTTTTCGGATCAATACATAGCCTATGACACTCACACATAATGTAAATTTCTATTGGTAAAAGAATTTTCAAAATCGGTTCAGTAGATCCAGAGATTACTTCCTACAACGTCACAAACTTTACCTCTTTATAATATTAGTATAGATGACTAAAACTCTCCTACCCCATAGGATGGACCCACCTTCAAAAACTTCCGCCAATAACAGAACCTTTTAGCAGGCTTGGGATTAACAGAACCTTTTTTTAGTCTTGGTATTATCAAAAATATCAATCACTCTAAACTCATAATAATATATTAACTATTTTGTGTAGCAATAACGTCGCTATGACCGTTATATAGCCAATTTGTGCTACTTGTATGTTCTTTGGTTATAACTAGGAAAGTCAACATCTCCACGTAACGCTCATACAAAGTTCATATAAACTTTCTTTTGAGACACCCCACCCCTATATTTCTTCAATATCTCAAAAAAGTCAGTCTCAAACACTTTTGATTAATTTTACTTTAATGAATATTTTTTAATGTTGTTTTAGTTTCCCTCCCAGATAATGATGCAACAAATGCAACAGCAGCAGCAGAGACAAAGCGCGCATTCCATGCAAAGCCAGGTACGCCTTCATTCAGTTTTAGTGTAGTCATTTATCTATCAGGGTGATTTGAATGTACGGTTGGAGGTGTCGACTACAACGGGCGAACCCGTCACCCCAGGAAGTTTAAACGATAATGATCGTTCTGTCTTTTGTGAGGTGAACGTAGAAGACTTGGGGACGAGTACAAACCTACCGTCCAGCAAAGCCAACATGCCCGTCAGAGGCCAACGCCTTACGGCAGGTCACTGGAAAGGTAACACCAGCAGGCCACCTCATCCCCTGACTACCAGTTTTGTCGGGATATCCGTCTGGATTTAACCATCAGGATGCCTACGTCCTCCCAACTGGTTACGGGTTCGAGGTCGCTTGCGCTGTCCTACCTGCTGTATGTTCAGCGGTGATTCAGTTTGAATCTATCACGGACCGTGGCATCTTTTACCCGACTCTGAACTTAATATCAGGTAGCCGAATGGTTATTTCGAGAGTAGAGGACGACAGGTCAACATCCACCCCCGCTGCTTAGGAAACATCCGTTTCCAGACTCCCCCGGTTATCTTTTGATAACCGGGGGAGTGAATCGACTGTGCACTCCAACAGGAGTGCACAGTTGATTTACTAACGCCGCACGGTGCGCAAACCGTTCAGGAGCGCCCGAAGAACGATTCCCAGGGAGAACTGACCCTTAGGTAGGACTCTCTTCTTCTGGCAGGCTATCGGATGGGTGCTGACCAGTGAATTAGGCTGACCCTAAACACAATGAATAAATGGTGTTTATATGACATATTATATGAAGTTATTGTAAATTAATAAATAAAAAAATAAAAATAAATGGTTCATAATGGCCCAATTGCACTGAGCCCATTACCTCCCTACAATGTACAGAGCGAAACTGCAGTACAGTACAGTACCACAGTAAACCGAGAGAACAGTAGACGCACTCTCAAGCGACAGGGGATTGCGGGGATAGGGTGCGAGGAGCAGAGGGGTATGTCTCAACGAACGCCTTGTTAGCGTTACGCGCATGCGAAGGTTGGCAAATTTCTCAAAACGTTTGAACGTCTGCGTTGGTAGTGCGTTGGAGTAGTCGACATGTGGCGGCCATATGCGAGTCCTTGGACTCGATACGTAGCTCGCTTCGTTTTCAATTTTGTTCTAATATACGCTACTATCTGGTATACTGTGACAGTATGCAGAAACAAAGTTCAGATCTGGATTAAATATTTTTTTCTTTTCAGATGAATAGCCGAAGCGCTAATTCCGGCCAGTCCAGCCTCCAACAGCTGCTCATGCAGGCTCAGCATGGCAGGAACTACAACGGTACATAATCGATGCATTTTGTTCGTAACCCGCGTAACACAATCACTATGCTTGCTAATATTTTTTTCATGTCTATGGTTAGGGGCGGCAAACTTTTTCTAACTTGCGCCACTCCAACTTCGGTGCTTTCCTTGAGTATCGCAGCATTTTTGAAGATTTACATACAACCACCGGGTAGCGAGAGTGCCAAAGGTTTGCCGGCCCTGGTTTATTTACGTTTACTTTGTCCATAACATTTTGTTTTGTCCTTATCTCATTTTAACCTGTTAATGCATGACAAATTTATGAATGCGTCCTTTTGGTTATAATTTATAATGGTGATTTTTGATGGAATATAAGCTTGATAATAAATAAATAAAATATAAACGGAGCTGCCATGGAATCCACCGACCGGAGTCAGGCACACCATGATACTGTTATTACACTAACAACCAGCTGTGGTAGGTTTAGGACAGCTGTCTTGCCACATGTGAGCATATACATCGCAGTTTTAGATATTTTTTCTATAAAAGATTATTTTCCTAGAGAGACGAAGATCTTTAAAGAGATGAAACAAGAATTTGGATGGCAGGCCACAAGCGCCAACTTTCACCGCAAAAAGGTGAACAGTGAAACCATTCCGGGTGAGGCCATTTAGGAGATCGTAGTACTTATTTAATTTGTACTCGTGGCCTTTTGGGATACCTTATTCCCTTGGAACAGTTAATTCTACAATAAGGGTCATCCTCCGACCTTTAGAGGGAGGACTGTGCATCCGAGACTTTCAGGGAATTTGTACTGCTTAGAGACTGAATCGCCCTCCAGAATCCAATCAGAAGTTTTCCCGATTATTGAGAAAGTTTTTTGTAGTCAAATGTTTTTTGTCTCTAGAGCCATCTCGCACAAACTGTATTGGGGGTTTGGACAGTACTGTCAGACCCTTTTCAGCTACTGAGAGGATATTTTTACCTTGCGAATAACATCATGGACTTTGAATACAGGATACAGGGTGAATATGTGCTCATCGACAAAAAATAAATTTTGTGCCGTCAACAATAGGTTGTATCTCTTACCTGAAGAAGAAAGAAGTTTTTTTTAATACCAAAAATCTGCCATTTATCTAAGAATGTGAGGAAAAATATAAATGCACAATAAAATCAATAGTTTTTTTGATCTGAAACATGTTACATAGGTCGTTTTGGCTTATTTCGTATAGCAGATAAAATCAGCCCATTATTGTCTGGTTTTTAAATCAAACACATTTTGGTTTGGTTTTCCTACCCATATTCATCACTTTAGAGCTGTCATCTGAAACGGGCGAACCCGTTACAATGATATAGATCATTCTTTCAGCCGTGAAGTGATGACACAGTGACTAAGGGACAACACAATCCACAGTGTAGCTCCGCCAACATGCCCGTAAAAAGCCAAAAGGCGCTGGAATGTGAAAACAGCGGGCCAACCTCACGCCCTTATTACCAGATTTGGCCGGATTTCTCCGTCCCCCGGTCTGATCACGGGTTTGAGGTTGCTTGTGCGGCCTCTACCTGACGTAAGCGGTTATTCAGTTTGAATATTTTGCGTACCACAACGCCCTTTGCCCGCCATCGTCACTTGGGATCGGATGGCCGACGGATCGATTCAAGGGTTGAAGAGGTCAGGTCGACAACTACTTTCCGCTGTCATAGGAAATGTACATCTCTAGTTATTTGCCAGCTGGGCATTCGACACCTAACAAACAAATGGTGCTCCAAATGCCCAATTCCGTCCGAGTATTCCCCCAAATCCGCGATCTTCTGATCCAACCGCCTCCGACTGCAGGATTACAGCCGTGGCAGAAGCTCACAGCGGCTCTGACAGGGTAAGCCTTTCTTCGAGGAGTTACCAGATAGGAGTTGTATCGTTAGTTGGGCAGGCAGAGTTGACAGATTTTTTGCTAACACCATCCAAGCTGCACGGAACTATTAGGAACCCATATTCAACACATACTCATACGATGATGGCTTTCATCCATTTTGTTGTATCAATTTTTTTTTTATTTGTTGTGTGGGGCTTTTCTAAGTTCTTTATGAGCCTTGTAACACTGCGACCATTGCTGATCTATTGTGTTCACCACCTACTATAGTTCTGCGCTTATCCTCGTGTCATTTGATAACCTCAACAGGCTTTTGGCGCCAGATTGTTTTACCTCCTCAGGTTGGAGGTAATGACCACCTAAGAGGGTGTATCTTTTACGCATCAGCGGGCCACACTCGCACATTAGATGCAGGGGATTTTTTTTATTTGTTGAGTGGGGCTTTTCTAAGGTCTTTATGAGCCTTGTAACACTGCGACCATTGCTGATCTATTGTGTTCGCCACCTACTATAGCTCTGCGCTAAGCCTCGCGTCATTTAAGAACCGCAGCAGGCTTTTGGCGCCCGGATTGTTTTACCTCCTCAGGTTGGAGGTAGTGACCACCCAAGTGGGTATATCTTTTACGCATCAGCGGGCCACACTCGCACATGAGGTGCTGGGGAGTTTCCTCTGCCCCTTGGCAGAACCTGCACATTTTTGTGTCTCTGAGCTTGAGGTTGAACATGTTTTTGTTCAGGCCACAATGCCCCGTGAGCGCCCTCACCAGTATGCGTAGATTGTTCCTATTTAGCGATAGGGCCTCACGGGCCGTCTTACGGTCGTAAGCCTTAATAAGCGCTTTGGAATGATTCAACCCTGGCGTGTTGTTCCAGTGGTTGACGGATTGTTCTAAACACATTTGTTTGAGCATTAGGTTTGCAAGGCTTTTTGGTACGCCACAGCAAGGTTCAGGGCCGTATAACGTTCCCTTTGCTCCCATCCTAGCAAGTTCGTCGGCTTTTTCATTTCCTTCGATTCCTGCATGGCCGGGAACCCATCTTAGAATTACCCTGTTCTTTTCGCCCAGGGAATTCAGTAGTGATATGCAGTTTTGCACTAGCTTTGAATTAATGGTATTCGAGGCCAGTGCCATAAGAGCTGCTTTGCTATCCGAGTGGATATAGATACGGTGGTTGGTGTAGTCCTTTTGGAGGTTGATATCCGCACATTCAATAGTGGCGTAAACCTCCGCTTGGAATATGGAGGCGTATTTTCCTAAGTTTACACCTCTCTCGAAGTTTGGTCGTTCTCCATATATACTGCAGCCTACGTCAAGTTTGTTGTATATAACTCTTATCGAATACTTTCTCAAAGCACATGTAAAACATTTGAGGGGAATCTTACAGCGCTCAATTGTTACAAATTCCAATGCAAATTACGTTACTACAGCCAAAAAGCCCTCATTTATCATAGGTATGATATATGTACCACATCAAATTATCACATCATTACATAATCACATCACACAAATTGCATAAATTATCACATAATCCTGTATCACATCAAAATAATAGACAAAATAGATTTGCAATCACATAAGTAATATTTAAGTGTATATTTATCATTCGGGGTTTTGAAGTAGATCCATTGAAACGCATTGATAGTTGTGTTTTTAAAATGTTTTGATTTTAAATTTTCTAGTGAAATATATATTTTAGGTACTTACATTATATTTATTATTATTATTTATTTTAGACAGGCAGCTTCGCTGATATGTCCATATCAGACCCTGTAAAGCTAGTCATAATAATATTAACAAGTTTTTAGGTACAAACCAAGTCTTTTTTAATTGATTGACAGATTCCCATCTTGGGTTAGTATAAATATTTTAGATAGATAAAGAAAGCTATTTCGAACCTTACAGTCTTACTTTGAAACGATACAAGTGCTCTTTCTTTCGCATATAATGTGAAAGAATATTTCAGTTAGTTGAAGTAGTCGCAATATTTCCTTTCTATACATGATGTTTTGGTGATGTTTGCGAAGATATAAGATATAGTTAGACAATGAAGCATTGTTCTAGTTCGTCAATGCTTGACATCCAAAGAGCAATAATAAAAATGTCTTCGGGCAGGTACAGTAGAGAGTCGATTATCCGAACTAATTGTGGGACAAGGGTGTTCGGAAAACCGATTTATTCGGATAATCGAACTGTATAAAAAACTGTATTATTAAAACCATATATGGACATAATAATATGTATTATCTATGTAATCTGTTTTAACTTTTTTTATTTATTACAATAGTGAGTAGTAATCCCGTGAATAAAATAGATATGTGTGTATGTAATACATACGTACATGAAGAAGAACTAATTAACGCTTAAAAAAGTTCTTAATTTTGGTCTGTCGAAGCAAGCCTACCCGCTTATGAGCAGCTAATTCCCGCACTTTTTTCAGTACAGATATCTGATACTGGTCGCTTTCATTTTGAGCTTCAAACCATCGCAAGACAGTAGCTAGACATGTAAATGCTTCAGAAGGTGTAGATATATTTTCATCTTCATTTTCTGATTCACTAGTCGATGAGGTGCTGGCGGCGTCAGCATTATCAGTCCCGGGGTCTACAATATCGCTGTCTTGCATGATATGGTACCCTGGATCTGCATCATCAACCCTCATCCATTCCTGAACGTCTTTTCATCACATTCATGGCAATCGAGTTCTGTTTTTAAGCAAGAGTCTGCGGCCGCAGCAGTTCGGTTAAGCGGTCGTTCGGTTGACCGACGTTCGGATAATCGACGCTCTACTGTACATCCAAATTGGATTGGTGATTACCAAGTTTATATTCCATCGAATCGAACTATTTAAATAATTTTCAACACGATGCTCATTTTAATGTGTCTTTTTTTGTTTGTATAACCGTTACTGTGGTGTGCTCGTTTCTCTCATTTTAAATTTTATCATTTTCTTTTTCAAATGAATGTTTCGTGGTGCACGGGAATAAAATACGAAGAAATGTCGCGAATGGTGAATTTTCTTCCAACAGACTATCCTGGACACGGTACCTATCCGTGGGATGCATGAGGTGATGTCTTCCATATTTTCTCTTGTGTTGTCTATTTTTTTGCAGTCTGTTATTTAATCAGAGTGGTGGAAAAACCTGTTTGATTAAAAAAAAAAACCTTTTCCGTGGGCGAATCATATTCTGAGAGGATTCAGCATTATTGCATGGACGCTAGAATGCCGGCAGAATTATATGTGTTACTAATCTACAAAATTTTGATTCTGATTAGATTTTATTTATCTATTTATTAAGGAATTAATTACTATAAACATTGATTATGTTCATAGTAATTAATTACTATAAACATAAATTACTATGAAACAGGAACCGAATGGCAAAATCTAAACCCTTTTGCTTATTTGATTATGTCACTCAACTGGTACTAGCCCGTTCTAGGGTGGACATATTTATTTATTTAGTTATTTGTTTAAGAATTAATTACTATAAAACATTGATTTGCTTACAAAAATAACAGGAACCAAATGGCAAAACCTTAACCTTTTGCTTATTTGATTCTGTCACCCAACTGGGATTCTGTCACCCAACATGACTCTAATATTACAATAAATTATGTAAAAGTTTTAGTAAAATGCTAATAGATCTAAATTGCCCTAAAATGTGGTCCTCAAAAAATAATAATAATAAATAAAATGCAATTCCATTATATAATGGGCATTAAATGGAATATAACATTCGATTAAATAGAGAATGATAAACAGAATAGTCTTAGAACTAAAACAAAGAGAAAAATAAAGTTATAAGTAAGAAAAGAAAAAAAATGTCATTAATAATTTATATATGGCAAATAATATGCAATTTAATATAATAAATTAATAGTTTAAAAAAAAACACTTAAAACACGCTTTTATAAATGCACGTAAAAACCAAAAAACGTGACCTTTTTCACAAGTGCAAACACGACTATGATGCGATATTCCATGATGGAATGCCAGTTCCTGTCTTCCGTCTTCATCATCAGACCTTGAAACTTAATTGTGGTCAAAGTTCATTAGAAGACCTTTCTAACAAGTCCAAACACGATATTCCATCATGATACGATATTCCATCATGGAATGCCAGTGCCTATCTTCCGGCTTCATCATCAGACCTTGAAACCTAATCGTGGTCAAAGTTCATTCCAAGACTTTTCTAACAAGTCCAAACACAGCTATGATTCGATGTTCCATCATGAAGTTCCAGTTCATATCTTCCGACTCCATCATCCACCTCAACAGTACCATATTATTGTATTGTCATCAGAACTACATACAGCTGCCAATTTTTATGACGCTACGATCCTTGGAAGATGGTTAAATTAGTTACCTTAGATTCCATTACATAGTTACATACAGGTCGACCTAATAAAAGTGTGTTAAAAATACCTAGTCCAAAAAAGTACAATTCATTGTCAAAACAATATATAACACAGTAAATATTTTTTGGTAGTTAGTTCAATGTTAAAATAGAGTCAACATACTTATTTAAAAATATATTAATAATTTGTGCATCTAAGTTTTATTCAATTATAATTTCTAACATTTGATGCAAAGTTAGTCTGTTACGATAGTCTGACTTGATAACCATTTCTTTATTTTATTTTTGAATTCCCTAAATGTCAGTCATTTTTATTTCCATATTGATCAGGATGTAAAATCTTGGCGTAATGAAGAGTAATGTCTCTGTCCAAATGATATTTTCATCCTGGGTATTATTAAGCTATTTTCTAAAACTTGTCTCTTTGGTCTTCGATTCTGAATTATTCCTAAATTTGAATTATTGTCCAAAAATAGCTTCAAGAGGGAAGTTTTTAGAAATAGTTGCCTACAATCAAGGACTGTAGTTTCGTTATAAAGTTCATTGGTGGGATGACGATATGGTATACGGAGAATAATTTTTAATATAAATTTCTGCGCTACTTGGACGTGGACGGCAAATTCTTTCGTTGGGTACATTGCATGTTACCTTTCGTCAGTCTGTACGCAGCATTAGGCAAGCACCTAATAAAATTTGAATAAATACAACAGTTTCATTTTAAAAAGGCCTTGGTAATAAGTAGGTTAAAAAGATAAGACACTTACATATAATTAGATTCTTTTTGAGTTTGAATAATACTTAGCATTATGGTTTTGCTACGCGGCAGACGAACTGGCCGGAAGGGGATCAAAGAAAATAGTATTTGGACCGGAACCCTTGATGCCCATACCCCAGGCCCAAATAAAAACATGGCTACGCAGAAACACCGATGAAACCCACCTTACAGAATGGAAAAAAAATGCAGGATGCAGGCAAACAAAGAAGGCGGTTCTAGAAGCGTCTAAAAAACTTGCCCGCAACCTCACCAGATTAAAAAGGGACAAAATCCGTAAAGTCATAGGTATTATGACAGGCCACTGTCCCCTAAACAAACACCTGTTTACCATAGGTGTGACAGACAGCCCTCTATGCAGAGGATGCATGGAGGAAGAAGAAACACCACAGCATGTGCTCATGGAATGCAGGAGCGTGGCAGAGCAACGGGCAAAAATACTACAATCTCCAGCATCTGTCCCGGAGGCCTGTAGCAACCCAAACAGGCTGCTAACCTTCTGGGACAGCCTGGGTTGGCTGGAGTAACATAAATAGAAACATGAGCCACGCCCAACGGCCCAATCAAGAGGCTAAATGCGGGAAAAAGCCCAGAAAAACTAGCTAACTATGGCTTTGCTAATAAAAATTCAACAAAGCAATAATGTGAAGAAATTGTATTTTTTTTTACTGAATGTTCTTTGGGGAAAATATCTGAAGGGAAGAGAGTTTATACACTTTACAGCAATCAAAAAACAACATTTTAACAAGAAATTGCAAATTTTGGGTATTTATGCAGTTTAGCAATCTCTCCTACAATGAAGATTTTTTAAAGCCATCTCACTATATTCATCCCACTTCCGAATCTGTAAATATTTTTGTGCTATCTCTATAAATAAATGAGTTATGGGTGTTTAAAGAAAGCGTCGCACACATATTATTAGCAAACTCTTCTATATTAACCAGTCATACGCCAACAATGCCTATAGGTATTTTGCGTCGTTTAACAGTTTTATAAATATATAATATTCACGACTAACAAAATTAATTACTAGGTAATGAGACGGAATTCATAAAAAATCGACATTGTTAGTATTTATTTACTGAATTGACCAAAAAGTTGCAGTGCAGTTTTTTGCGCGCGAAGACTAGCTTCCAACCAGTTAAATATATTTTAAAGTCCCCTTACTCTATTCATTGCGCTGATTCCGAATCTAAAAATATTTGCTCTATCTCTAAATAATAAATAAGCGAGATATAGGCGTTAAAAGAACAGTCTTATATTTCACCGATTGTATTTCAACAGGTTAGTTTTTTTTTAAAAACAATTCATAAATACCTACGTGGCACGGTAGGTTTTGGTCGTTTTTAAAAACTATCATAAGCACTTATTCGGCGTTTGGTTAAGTTAGTTTTCTTTTTTAAAATATGGCAGAGTTAGCTACTGTATATATTCCAAATTTTGCACAATACCATGTATAATCCACTAAAAAGATCCCGTCGATGCTACATTTTGTAAGCGACGATTTTGGCAGCGGACTGCTAACGTTTGGGTTTATTCCGCAGAGGGTCAGTCGGGAGGCGGAGGATCGCGCGCCCTGAGCCCCACGTCCAACCAGCTGGCGCGCTGGTTCAGCCCCGAGCTGCTGGCGCGCGCCACGGCCGGCAAGCTGCCGCCCGTCAACCTGGCCGCCAACGCCCTGTCGCTCGAGGAGCTGGAGCGCATCCAGCACGGCCACACCACGGTCCACAACTGAGCCCCCCCGCCGCTCCAAATTATACAATCGTCATCGCGGCTCAATCCCCGTTATCCGGATCGCATCTTATCGACATTTTCAAAACAAATCTAAAATCGCCGAATTCGGTTATTTTACGAAAGTCAACCGAAAGTAATCTAAAAATGGTCGTATGCGATCCGAATAATAGCGATCCCGCCGCATGCGAACGTTCCGATTCTATCATTAAATATAATTTATAAAAAAACGAGAGTGCTTTGAATTTGACTAGAACGAAACGGTAGTTGTATTTATTACTTATTTATATTTAAAAAAACAGCATTTTCGTGTATATATAGAGGTAAAAATCTTTTTATGTGTAAGTCTTCGACATCGCTCTTTAAAAATAGGTTCTTGAAAAGTCTGTATATATAAATATTGAAGGCGTCGGAAAAAATGTTTTATGTCTACATTTGCGTCGTTTCTGTTGAAACGTTCAATATGTAGTGTTCTAGTTATTATAAAAAGAATAAAACCAAGTTTTTTTATTGTTTTCTTTTCTTGCGATTGGTAGCGCTGGATGACAGGTGGCGCCGTCTAGCGGCGTGGGTGCGAACCGCCGCGGATCGGAGAAACTGAGCGTCACCTCGGCGACCTCGGCGTGTCAAAAAGCCAGCTCCGGCTCGTCGAGGCGGATTTTCCTCTCTACAGTCTAATAAGTCTGTGCTTTACAGTTATGTTGTGTTAAAGCTGCACGCTGATCGGGCGCGAATCCCCTTCGTATAACATCGAAATAAGCGCGAACCCCGTATAGCAACGAGAACCGAAAAGGTGTTTTCGTTTTGTAAGAGTGAATAAATAACACGACATTGCGGTTGCGAAATGTATTTATTTATAGATTATGCGCATAACCTCGCTGAGACGCCTAGTACACGACGTAGCGTGGTGGAAAAGCGCAGACGGAGATTGTATATCTTCAATACTTACGTCACACATATTAATATAACTATTACGGATCGATAACAAACACTCTGCTGGTAAACAATACTTAGGTCACACAAGCGAAATAACTATTTTATATGGAATGGCGATGATATTCGGCCGGTTTAGATGCGTGGCGCCTTTTAACAGTGTCTTTAGAAATGCGATGTTTACGTTCGCGTGAGTGAAAATGCGCGACTGCGGCCCGCGACCGAGACGTCCATCGGCCGCGGCGCGCCCTCGATGAATGATTGGCTGGGCGCGCGCGTCGGCTCGCAGCCGGACAAAGACCGGGCGAGCGAGAGCGCAACAGCTCCGCTCCGCGGGAGCGCAAAGGACGCAGCGCTCTTCCACAGAACCAAGCAAGCCACCAGCCCATTGCAATAGCCAAACGTTTTCAAACGAAGCGAAGGAAGAGTGACGCTCGGGTTGCCGACATTTTGTTTTTTCTACGCATCGAAAATTGTGATCCCGAAACTGCAAAAACCGCGCATCCTGCCTCATTTTCGTGTTATTAGTTGTAAATTGTTGAAAGTGCGGCGCTATCGCCATTTTCTTTGTGTTTTACAGTGTTTATAGTTTAGTTTGGGCGCGAACATGGTCGGACGCGCACCGCGTCCGGGCGCGCCTTAGCGTTTCTCGGTTTTAATCGTTTTAGAGCGCTGTGCTGTGCTGTTGAAAATGTGACGAAGCCACGTTTTTTACTGCATATTCAAATGGCGACTGCAGCTGATTCCAACTACACCGCGAAGCTCGCGGAGCTTCGCCAGTACATCCCATTTCTGGAGACAATGATACACAAGCTGGAAAAGGCCGACAATCAGATGGCACAGTGTAATAAAATCAAATCTCTGCATTCGCTGATCGTAAAGGGATCGAGGTAGGGGAATCGCTTCAATTTCACATTTATTTTTTATTACATAACGTGAAAACAAACGCGTCACAGCGCGCCGCCATTTGCTTTTCGAACGTCCGCCATTTTGTCGGACCACTACAATAGCATTAATGTTGTCGAAATTTTGCAGTTTTTACTGAAGATTTAGCAACCTAAACGATCTATCGTTTGTCGATACTTTAAAGGTACCTACTTTTCTCAGCTATTCAGATGCTACTAAGTACTAAATAAGATTTCTTTTGGTTGCTTGTCTTCGTAAATTGTGATTTTGTACTCTATTTTTGTAGCAACAGGCGCATGCGCTTAATATTCCATAGTGCAAGCCAACAAGTCGTTTCATAACGTGATCTCGTTGTTCGATTGGTTCTAATATTAAAAACGCTTACTTACCTATTTTATTGTTTTCAATCAATGATAAATGGTGGAAGTCACCACACAGCATGTTGTAATAAGCGACTTACGTGGCAGTTTAGCTGTAAAATTTTACAATAATACTACTCTTGTAATATAGAGCAGTTACAAGGCTGGTTTGATAATTTAATTCTTAATCGTCAAAAGTAATTTGCATATACTTAAAAGTTTTTATTTGATACACACTTGTCGTGTATGTGGCATGAAGTGTCTGTAGATAAGATATAAACTAGTCTATTGTAACCTTATTTGCATAAAAGTAAAATAAAAAATATTTTATATAATTTTCAAAAACAATTTAAAACAAACATAATTAAATAAGCGTCATCTCTCTGGAATACTTTGCTGTATGAGCATGCTTTTTCTTTTAACTCTCATGAAGGAGGTTGTCGCCTAAAAACTTGATTTTAATAAAAAAATATAAACATAAGTAGGTATCATCTCTCTAGAATACTTTGCTGTATGAACATGCTTTTTCATTTGACTCTCATGAAGGTTCTCGCCTAAGAACTTGATTTTAATAAAAATCGGAGGATTCAGACTTTCCGACACTACTCGGACTAACTTTCCTAAACAGATGTTATTTTTAACCCCTTTTTCCTGGGATAGTCACTAAGTTCGGCTGTTTTGTCAGAGGCTGTGGCGTCACATTGTGTATTTACTTGCTATGCTTTTTCCACAAAAACAATCTATATAAGGGGACAACCTCATTCAGTATTCATAAGTCGTATTGTCTTTTATAACTACGTATGTTCTCATGTTTTACTATAGTATTAGGTAATGTTTTATCATTGTTTGAATCTCTAAAATACTTTGTCGTTTTTTTTATAAAATGCTTCACATTTTTTAATTCGAGAAAACATAAAATATGGGAACATGGCTAATTGAATTAACTAAAAAATACTCAAAACCACATTTTAAATCTACACAAAAATGCAAAAACCGGTACAGGCGGTGTAGTGCAAGCTACCAATTAGTCTTTTCGCTTCGGTTCAAAATGGCGGATATCGGGAGAAAGCACATTTTATGTCGCCATTGTTGTTTCGACCCAAATATATTGTAAATATGAAAACAATTTCAAATTATAGTTATTTTATGTATTAGAAAATCATGAAGAACTTAAACATTCCGACACTACTCGGACTAACTTACCTAAGCAGATGTCATTTTTAAAGTCTTTTTCTTGGGATAGTCACTAAGTTTGGCGGTTTTGTCAGAACCTGTAACGTCTCTAAAGGGTTGTATGAACTTACCTATTTACCAAGCTTTTTCCACACAAAACAATCTTTCTTAGGGGACAACCTCATTCAGTATTCATAAGTCGTATTGTTCTTTTATAACTACGTAAGTACTTATATATTATACTATAGTATTAGGTAATGTTTTATCGTTGTTTGAAACTCTAATTAATGCACTCTGTCGTTTATTTAATAAAATACTTAGAATTTGTGATTAAGAAATGAGAACATGATCAAATTCATTAAAAAATACTAATCACCACATTTTAAATCTACACAAAATGCAACAACCGGTGCAGGCGGTGCAGTACAAGCTACCGATTAGCCTTTTCGCTTCGGTTCAAAATGGCGACTATCGGGAGAATGCTCATTTCATGCCACCATTTTTATTTCGAGCCCAATATTTTGTAAATATGAAAACCATTCCAAATGGTAGTTATTTATGTGTTATTTGTTATTAGGTACGCTGCCAGCAGCTACTGGCTGTTAGCCCATTCTGAAAATCGGATGTAACTACCTACCTACATTTTGTACAAGTGGGGCCGTACGCGCTAATTAACGAGCTGGATTGTTTATGATGTACCTTCATATTCACAAAGAGCATAATTAATTATTAACAACTGGCATTTCATTGATGCGTTGGTATCGCCCTTGAAGTAAATAGTTACTCAATAGGTGGGACTAGATAATACTTTTTTGCGAGCGACCATTTCTGTCGCAATAGAGACAGTAAAGATTGTCACTCATTATTGCCACAGTAAAGAGTATAAAATGTCACAATAAAGAGTAGAAACAAACCATTTTGAAATCCATCGGATACAAACACTAACATCCTTGCTCGGGTCAGGCCCATGCACATTGCATGGGTCAGGCCCATGCACAGGGTTTAATTTCTCTTATTTTTACACGACTACCCAACAAAAAGGGAGTGTAATGTGTTCAGGATTCATCGATGTATGATTTCTGTTTTTTTATTCCACTATAACTTCTAAACGCTGGAACCGATTTAGAAGTATGGTATTGTTAGAACCGTTAAGTGATCCCGAGTGTCATAGGTTACCTTAACTGTCAAAATGCCCAAATCTCTCAATGTCATTAAATTAACATAAATATGTCGTGTTTAGTGTCAAATGAAAGGTCTGATTGAGTACATTCCGACAATATATATATATATATATATATATATATATATATATATATATATATATATATATATATATATATATATATATATATATATATATATATATATATATATATATATATATATATATATATATATATATATATATATATATATATATATATATATATATATATATATATATATATATATATATATATATATATATATATATATGTATCTAAGTATATGAATAAATACATAAACCACAAATCTATACTATTATTATAAAGAGGTAAAGATCTCTGGATCCACTGAACCGATTTTGAAAAGTCTTTTACCAATAGAAAGCCACTGTTATATGTGAGTGTCATAGGCTATACATTAATCCGAAAAATGAAAAGACGTTTTCGTGGTAGTCGGATTTGCAAAGTAAGTCGGAAAAAACGGTCGAACGAAAATGTTTCTAACTAATGCTGCCTTAACAATGAGAGATATATGATTAAGTTCTAGAGAAAAGTTGTAGAGCTTGATAATGCCTACAAAGAAGTCAGCGACAGCATATGTCTAACTTTTATATTTAAGTCACAAAAGTAGTATTTTATATAAAAACATTATTTAAATCATTAGGTCATGTTTATTGGTCATATTATCAACAATTATGAATTCTTATCGAAATAAGTAAATTTATCGTCTCAAGTGTTTAAAACAAAAGACTTTCCTCTTTTACTGCATATAATTTCCCTTTTACTGCATAAATAGTTAAAGAGATAATACGCTCACAAACAAGACACTCACAAGAAGACACTCACAAAAAGACTCTCACAAATAACGGTATTATAGTCAAATTGGCATGCAAATACATACATACATATGCAGTAAAAATATAACCCTTCTTTAGGCAGTCAGGAAATAAATCATAGAACTCAGTACTAACCGAACCACACTCATAATTTCATCACAGGTAAATTATTTTACCGCCCAACGAAGTGGGCACGGGTCAGCTAGTATTTCATAAAAAATGTACAAACAATTATTATAAATACAGTAGTTCACTTTTTGTAACGGCAGTCGTGTTTTTTATTCCTTTTAATGCCCACATCGGCCAGCTTTGGCCGCATCGCCTATATCCTCATCTATATTTTTCTGACGTCACAGTGGTGCCGACTTGCATTTACCTTGGCAATATTTGCCAACGTGTTGAGCGGGCATAATATATTTACTTCAATCACCGATAGACGATGCATTTCTGCCAGTGTCGTTTTCGGAGGGATTCTAAGTTAGTTTGTTAATATAAGAGGCACAATACTGAAACAAGGAAAATACCTAATTATGCAAATATAGGTATGTTGACATGAAACATGGTTATGAGGATGATACAAATGGGGGAAGGATGTGAGATGTAAGAATACGTTATACAGAAATATCATAAAGGGAAATAAATTTATACATTACTTTATATATTTTTGGAGAGTTGAGGGATAACAAGTGGAGAACACATAGAGGGAGTTTTTTTCTAGTTTATAAAGTCTGGCCTAAAAGTCGGACAATTATTGGGGATGGGACAGTTAAGAAATATGTGAAGGTTTAATTTAGTGGAAGGGGGGGCCCCGCACATGCGCTTTTATTACGTTGTTGCTTATTGCCTTCGATTTAGTGTTTCACAGACTTGGGCGCCTTCGTGACTTCGGCACTCGACTATAATGCATTGATGGAGCACAAGAGCTTACACATTTGTTAGATCTCCATGTCCTCGTATTTTTATCGTTTTCACGATTACGAACTCCTCTTTCTTACGTCGCAGAACATTTTCATCGGGTACATACATACAGGTGCCGCAGCGAGAGCTGGCACGTTCACAGTACTCACACTAATGCAATGTCGTGACGCGCGACGTGACTTTCACTTGATCCGCATCATAAAAAGTCTTTCCGTCTCTCTCGCTCGCGGTGAACTCGCGCGCGCTCGCATTAGTGTGAGTACTGTGAACGTGCCAGCTCTTATTGCGTGACCTGTACACCTTTTCTGCATCAAACAAAATCCAAGTGACTCGGTGTTATTGAGTTAGATGGATGTAGAACAATTTAATACTCATTATTTGATAGATCATCTAAGTATCTGCCTAAAAATCAGTGGAATTAGAACAATACAACACTGATAAATGTTATAAAATGATTAAAAACGAACTCCGTTTTTAATCTTAGGGATTTTCGGAATTTAAATATTAATAGTGTAGCTTGTCTATGAGATATTCCAACCGAAAGATATCCAACCGAAAGATATCTCGCAATGTAATTTTGGCCTAGCAAGGCATTTGTGTACCAAATTTCAAGTGTCAAGAGAAATTTCAAGTCTCCAATATGTCGAGGATGATATATCACTAGTGCGCCCCCTGGTGAATCGATTTTAACCACAATAAAACATGAAGTCATCATCTTTTTGTAATTAGCATTTTTCTAGTAAACAACTTGAAACTATATTGGTAATACGTACCAAGTAAATGTATAAAATGTGGCGATGCAATTTTCTTTTTTTTCTATTATAGTCTTCCGAAAAACCAAAAAATATATTATTTGACAAGCGCGATTTCAGTAGAACAGTCAAGCAGTGCAAACGAAAATAGGTCTTCCGTCTCTGGGGCGCCGCTGCACTTTCGCGAGGCAAGTTCATTGCGCGTTTGGTCGCACGCCAGCGCGGTCGTGTCAGGCCGTGCGTCGCTTTTTTCAGTTCCAGAGCGAGATGGCAACAAGAGCGAGATGGCAACTGGCAATAGGGCTTCTCAAGTAGCAAGCAGCCCAGCGATATTTTTTAATTCATTTATATAAACACCAGTTTTTATGTTTTTAGCACCAAGAGGGCTCGTATGGCTGACCGTACACAAATTAACTGCAATGACATACGGGGTGAGGTTTGATTAGCAGGCATCCTTGAATGGGGTGAATCAGTACGAGCAGATAAGCAACTTTTGGTAAAAACTTTAGGGTAAAAGAAACAAAACTTTTTTAGAAAATTTGTAAATTTTCTTCTTTTGAAAAATAGTATAAAAAGCTCTGGGCACGATGGGCTATCTAGCGGTAAGTAAAATATCGCTAATATCGTTCCTTAGCGACATTTTACCTACCGATAGATGGCGCAACGCGCTCAAACGCTTGTCAAACTTTTATCTAACAGTCAAGTTCTTAACAGTCAAGTTCTAACAAGTTCTTAAAAAAAACAATCAAAACGTTTTCAAAAAAAAAATTTTTTTTGTTTTTTCCAAAAATGTTTTTCAAAAGTTGTTCAGTTGCTCGTACTGATTCACCCTCTTGAAGGATGCCAGTTAATAAAAACTCACTCATATATGTATACCTACATCAAAATGCCACGGCGAGTGATTTTTAGGATTTCGATTACTATTTTTATTTATTGAGATACTTATGATTAGGTATACAGTTCATTGATCATGTAACGGTTGCTTCTTATAATAATTTAATAAATTATTTAATAATTAATATAGGGAGGTTTGTAAAAAATGTACGGTCTTGATCTACACATTAATGCAATTTAGGTGCTTACATTTTTGAACATGCCAAGGCGGGAGGCCTCCCTAAAACACTTCCATGTATGTTTAGTTATTTTTGATAGTTTCGGTATTATCATTTTCTTTTTTTTTCGTTTTTTCCAAATTGACGATTTTATTTTGCAGTTACGTCACTAAATGTGACAGACATGTTTTTTTTTTCAATTAGTTACACATTTATTCGTGTAACTGCAAAAAAAATACGCTGTTGGCCAAAAAATCTTGTGAACGCTCTATCAGTGTGGGAATCTTAAAGTGAGGAGAAATTAAGAAAAACCGATTAAGAAATGTTTGATGTCAGACCGATTTCTTTTCTATACCTAGGCGTTTTCTCTTTCATAATAGTTGATATCAAACGCACATGCATAAATCGATATCGATCTCATGGCATTTTTTACCGTGATTTTTCAAATAATGTATACTACTGTGTCCAAAAAGTAAGACCAATTTTCAATTTAAATGGCGCACATATCTCAAATCTCAGAAAAATATATTTTTTAAAGTGATAGCACTGGGACAAACATCTGTGTGAAATTTCACATTACACGGGCCATTATAGCTCAGTCAAACAGGAACAAATTTCGACGTTTGACGGAAATAATTGGTAATAGTTTGAAACTTGGTATAGATAGATGGTCATTGAGGTGTACATTGAGTGTAGAAAAAATATATTCTGAAAACCACACTTATCTGGATTACAGGAATATATTTCTTATTGGACTGTCATAGTAAAAAGGAGTCAAATTGGATCTACGTTCGACATTCGACGGAAATAACTGATAATGTTTAACTTGGCACATGTTCATTGAGACGTACTACTAAACATACTAAAAGTGGGCGTAGTTATGTCAGAGCGGCGTACTAAAAATGGTAGAGCGGCATAGTTATATACGTTACCAGTCAAATAGGATCAAAGTTTGACGTTCGACGGAAATAACTGATAATGTTTTGAAACTTGGTACAGATGTTTATTAAGGCATACTGTAAAACATACTATAAGTCTCCTACTCTATCGCAACCTAAAGCATTTTCACAATGTACGGGTTATGCATACATTGTATAATTCAATTGTGAGAAGCAGATTGGAAACGAATGCAGTTATATGGAATCCACATCAGGATCATTATATCACTATGTTGGAAAAAATTCAAAAATGTTTCTTACGATTTATATATTTTAAGCAGTACGGATATTATCCGTACTTATACCCTACTAGTTTCCTACTAGGCATGGTGGGCTATAACTCTCTTAAGTTGCGTAGAGAAATGCTCGCCATGGCCTACGTTTTCAAGCTGATTAGGGGAAGAGTTGATAATCCTAGCATGCTAGCGAAGGTTTGTCTCTTTGTCCCGGACAATTATAATCGATCTCGCACTCATAATCTATTTGCGGAGCCGTCCTCGCGCACCAACCTAAGTCGATGGAGTCTGCTTACACGAGCTTTGCGGCACATAAATGCGCTATGTTCGACAGCGCCAGACTTTGATATTTTTACAGCGAGCCCGCATCTCTTCAAGGTGTGGGCATTGCGCTACTTGTTTATGGCAGAATAATATAAACTGTTTTCACTCTTATGTACTGTAAGTTTGTAAGTTTTTCTATTCTTAATGCCGGTATTTGTATTTAACGCTTATTTAAACATGTTATGTATGTACTTGTAAGAATTCTATTTTTTTTAAATATTTATGTGTATATTGCATATCAACGGATTGGTAGAAACTGTAATGTTGATTTGTTATCAAATAAATAAATAAATAAATCTGTTGGGCTCGAGCCGCCATCTTAGAAAAATCTCGCTAACTGTTAGCGATATCGGAATTACTCTTAATATAAAAATAAAGCTTATTTTAATATCCAAATCAAATTATTCTTTAATATCCAAGGGTTAAACGTTCAATATGATTTTCAACGTGCTTGTTTTTCTCTCATAAAAGCTTGAGTCTATTACTTCGGTGCAATAGAAAAACGCACCCGTGAGTGTGACCAACCCTGAACAGAATGGGTCTTGGTGGCCAACTCAGCAAGGGCCCGTAAGCTCCCTAAATAGAGGACACAGTGAAAACAGAAAATTTGTTCCTACGTACCTCAAATTACAGTTTCGCCCAACTAGAGTTGTCAACTACAAGAAGTTTTAACTATTAGTCGTTCAATCTCCCTGGAGTGAGCCCAAAAGACTTGGACAAAACAGTACACCGTCAAGCTCCGCCACAAACCCGTAAGAGGCCAACGCCTTATCCGCGAGATAAACAGGTATGTTACCCAGCGGGCTTACACTCACGCCCTTACTTCTAATTGCGACCAGATGACTCCGGTTTCTCGATTGGTTACGAGTTCGAGGTCGCTTGCGCGGTCCTCTCCCTTACGAAGCGGTGAAATGGTGTAAACTGAATCTATCGCGGACCACGTCGTCCTTTGCCAGACTCTTCACCCAGGATCGGTTAGACAATAGTCGTTTCGAGAGCAGTCGTCGTAAGGTCCGCAACCACCCCCGCTCTATAGGAAACAGTACTGCTTCCAGACTCCCCCGACTGTTAGTCAGAATGCACAATCGATTGGCTTACGCCGCACGGTGCGCAGACCGTCCAGGAGCGCCAGAAGGTTGACTGCTAGGGGAAACTAGCCCTAAGGCCAGAGTCCTGCCCGGGCTCGCATTTCATGCGTGGAGGCCGCCGGATGGGTGTTGACCCGTGAGTGTGACCAACTCTGAACAACATGGGTTTTCGTGGCCACCTCAGCAAGGGCCCATTAGCTTCCCATAAGACAGTTAACCAAAAGACATTCGAATTTCGTACGAGCGACAACGCAATGAAGATTTAAATTTCGAACGTACGTCGCGCGATATCAAAACGCGCGACGTTAAAATGTTTGATTCCCCCATAGATTTGTATGGCGGGCTAGTATTTTTTACAGCAAACAATTCACAGCGTGATTTCAGTCCAACAAGGCATCTGTGTATTCAATTTCAATTCTTTAACTGCAATATTTCGAGATTGAAGTATGACAAGCGTGCCCTCTGGTGGACCGATTTTAACTACTTTTTAACTCTTGCCACGACCAAATGATGCCTGCATGGCAAATTTCAGCTCGATCGGATGAAGCGTTCCTCATATACGGCGCTCTTTTTTTGCCGTCGCTTGTATATAAGATATCTTTCCATCGAACGCGGCATCTGTGTATCAAATTTCAACCCTCTAACTGCAATATTTCGACTAGCGCGCCCTCTGGTGGACCGATTTTAACCACAATCTTTCCAACTCTTGCCATGACCGAATGATGCCTGCATGTCCAATTTCAGCTCAATCGGATGAAGCGTTTGGGCGCTATCGTCGAGGAATACGACACAGACTCGAAGACAGACTTCAGTCTGGAAATGGTCTATATCGTCTCGGGAGGGCTCAAAATGTATATATCCGTATTCATCTCGATTAAAAAAATGCGCCTTCACAATTCTTTCCCTCTGCGGGGAAATTAAATCTCTTAAAAATATAATGTAACAAAAACCTAATTTTGTAGTTTATACTGCACTAATTATGGTTAAGTATTCTACTAATTAATCCGTGTTTTTTTTGTGATTTAAATCCACGATTTCGATAACACTGTGGTTTATAATGATTTGGCCGATTTTATAACCTATCCTATTGAAGACAATCCATATGATACTCTGTCGTGAATACACGGCATCGCGCGACGTCAGAATGACGTCAGGCTGTACATTCGTATATTCAAAGAAACGTTTAAAAAATGCTGAGCGCGAGACACGTTTGTGAATTCTGAGTAATTATGCTATAAATTAGGTCACACAGAATTCTTGCGAAAAATGTTACCGCGCAAAATTATATTGTTGCTAACCGTTACAACTTCAACAATCTCCTTGACTTCTACTCCCCTGGAGAGTTTGAAAAACGTTTCCGCCTCACCATGAAGACGTTTTCTGATGCCGTTGGGTTTTGGCGAAAACCTCGGATTTCCGATTCCGCCTGATGCAGCTAGTGCTGGCACTGAAATTCTATGCCACCGGCAACTACCCATACAAGGTCAATCATAGCTATTATTTCTGCCTATGTTTTTTGCTAATTCCTAGATGAAGAAATTCTGCATCGGAATTCGGAACAAAAGGCAGCGAACTAGCAAAAGGCGAAACGAAAGAGCGCATCGAAGAAGTCGATCGAGAAACCGGCAAAAAAAAATACGCCTACGTCGAGCAAACGCAGTGACAAAAGCTGACGCATGGGTTTTTTTCAACCATAAAGCACAATAATTTTGTTCAAAGACAACGAAATCTCTAGACTAGTATTTCCCAATTACTTTTTACAGTGTACCACTTAAAGAAAGACCTCAACTCGTGTACCCCTTATTACAAGAATGACAAATAAAAATGAAATGGAATAGAATAGAATACATTTGTGAAGAATAACCCTGCTATCTCATGTTTATCATAATCTGTCTTTTATTTAGTTTTATATTTTTATGTTTTTTTCTTGTTCAATGTTAGCATTAATTTAGTTATGTAGTCATTTATTTTTAGACTTACACTCCAGCTTTAATATTCAAGGGCGAATTGGATTCATCTGTAATGCCCTTGAATAATATTTGAAACTAATAAATAAATAATAAATAAATAATAAATTTATTGTGCTATAAAAACAAAACTTAATGAATATTACACTGGTTTTATAAAAGAGACATGTTATGCACAAATGGCGGACTTATCGCTATAGCGATATCTTACAGTCAACCATTTGATAAAATAATTCCTAATTGCACAGTACAATACACAAAGAAGTAGTAAAGTTAAATTTAAAATAAACTTATACAAATATATGTCAGTAATTTATTCTAAGGTTGCACAGGGAAGGATAAAGGAGAGGACAAGGTGAGGTGAGGTATTTGGTTAGTGGCCGTGTAAAAATAAATGTTTCTTCAACAACTTTTTGAAAGTATGCAACGAAGGTGCATGCCTGATAGAGTGAGGGAGCTGATTCCATAAATGAGCAGAATGGACTGTAAACAGAAGAATGAAATCACTTTTTTATAACATTTATTATCATCAAAATACAGTTCTAATGACGATGAAATTCAGTTAAATGTGACAAATGTACACGTTCTTCTTTCAACAACTCTGAAAAATCTGCTTGATTTTTGGTCAGCTTCAGTCTCAACTCATTTTCGAGTTGAAGTCTTTGACGACATTTAGTTTTTAAGTTTGTCATGGCCAAAAATCCGCTCTCGCAAAGATACGTCGTGCAAAATATATGTCGGCAATTATTATTGTTTGCGTAATGGTTTTTTATTGATTAAATTATTTTAGTCAGGAGATTGCCACGCGTACCCCTTGATGCAACTTCGCTCACCCCTGGGGGTACGCGTACCACTAATTGGGAAACACTGCTCTAGACCGTGTAATAGGAATATATTCGTTTCGAATTAGAAATGAATCCAATTGCTTGAGGGTAGTGCGTACTCACTGAAGGGAACCCATAAGTAATGACTATGAATAGCAATTTTTAGGGTGGTACTGTGTCACTCGAGTGATTGTTCCCTTGTACTTAAGTATCGACTGTGAATACGACTCTTAGGCTGACCGCGCACTGCGATGCGTTTTATTTCCGAACAATTTGTGGACGCACATTTGAACCGCGCACACTACGTCAAAATCGTGCCGGATTTAAATTCTGTGGATTGTTGCAGATTTTTTGCTGTGGGAGTTCGAAAAGTGACAGTGGCAGGATTGCCACTACAAAGAAATCGGAAGTGCAATGCACTTCGTTATTATATTGTATATAAAGTGAGACGTAATTTCCTTTTTTAAAAATCTTATTTTAATTTCAAAAGTTTTTCGAAATAGAATATCTTTTATAATAAAAAATGGAGAAAAATACCAGATGTCGCTGTCACTGCTTGCTCTTTATCATTTAATGATACGAAATGAAACGATATCTCGGAAATGATTTATTACGAAATATATAAAAAACATACTTGGATTATTGAACGTTATTTTATTAGTTTCTGGAGAAAAAATGTTCTTAAGCGCATTGCCGGAACAAAAAC
This sequence comes from Micropterix aruncella, assembly GCA_944548615.1. Classification (NCBI taxonomy): domain Eukaryota; kingdom Metazoa; phylum Arthropoda; class Insecta; order Lepidoptera; family Micropterigidae; genus Micropterix; species Micropterix aruncella. The sequence goes on from OX155969.1 coordinate 10,025,948, forward strand.
ACAGTGGCGTAAAAATCGTATCGTATCGCAGTGCGCGCCTAGCCTCAGCCCGTCGAAATCTCGAAGACCCCATTTGCGAATGTCGGGCCCCTAGACTGCCCTAAATGCTTAAGAGCGTGTTAGCATTTTTCATGCGTAAATCAAGAAATTGGTAGTTTTTGAATTGATTTTGGCCACACAATTAATCGGTTTAGCTTCTTTTGCCTTCAGTCATCGTAAACACCATATATATTTATTTTATCTCTATTGGATAATTATTATAAAATTGGATAATTGACTTAGTAAACAGTGGATTTCGTAAGCGCGATTTCTAGATGACGCGCAAAGACTCAATTTTGAAGTAATATTACACCAATTATTGTTACTAGGTAAGAAGGTAAGAAATATTAATTTGAAGGAACATATCCTGAAATTTAAAACGTATTAAGAAAAGTTCGACTTTAAAATCATAAACTTGTATTTTTATCACGTCTAAGAAAGTCAATAATCTAGAAATTGACTACAAGAAAATACGTTATATCTCATAATCTAGAAGTCATTTGACAACATAAATAATTTTATACGTAAGAAGAAAGATTGTACTATAAATGTGTAAAAAAGAAAAAAATATCCGTCTTCATCTTTTATTGTAATAATTTTTCAAAGTAAGTATAAAATCGTGTGCCTTGGACGGTCTAAAATCATTCTCGCTCTGGCGCTCGTCGACGCAGGATCTATGTCGGTTGATCTCCCACCACCGCGCAAGTGCCGCGCGTAATATTTACGTAAATTATAGTGCGACTAAATAATTGTGATCCCTAAGTATTTTGTATTTTATTTATGAATCTGAACGAGGCTATTCATTTAAGCAATATTGTGATTAATAGTGGATTAAGCTTATAACAGCTGTACTTAACTTATATTTATTTTCTCTACAAACGTGTTTTGATTCTACTTACAGAACATGGGTAGAAATGAACAAAAATATTATTATGGATCAAAGAAATCTGTGATGTCACGAAAATGTAACATGATTAATAATTTGCAGAAGGCAAGAGAAGCTGCGTAATATCTATTTAATTTTAAACAGGGTGTCAATACATTTGTGTAAGTTATTGTTTTTATACCAACATAATACTCGTAGTCAGGTAAATGACAAATCTATTAGCGGTCACCCATCAACCGCAACAGTTTATTTTTACCCGACTACAACAAAGTCAAAAGGAGAGTTATGATTTTAGCAGGCCATGTAAGCATGTTTGTATGTATGTATGTATTTAAGTATGTATGTTCATCTGTTCCCTCATATCTTCAAAACTTCTAGTCGTATTTTGACAATCGAGGTATTGTGAGATTCGAGACAATACATGATCTCAAACATGGTCAATAATATGGACATGCCTTCGGGATCGGCATATTTTTTTTATTATCTTAGGTTATTGAAAGCCAAATTTTACGCGGATTAGTAAGTAAAACTACGCAATAAGCCAAATAACTACTTAAAACCTAACGATAGTAGTTTTTTTAATGTAGACACTTAGTTAGTAAATTACCCTTATTTATCATTATACTAATGTTCCCTGAATTACATTTTTTTAAAATATGTGATTCGTTAATAATCTATGTATTGCAATTGTTTGTTTGAAGAACTTCAATAGATCTTGTAATGTCTCAGAAGTTGGGGTTATCATTTTCCAGTAACTATTTAGAGTAACTATTAATTAATGATTGTCAGTAAGTCAATAATTACTTAATTAGGGTACACAGAGAAATTACAAAATGGTCATTAGTGATGGTATAAAATGACCGTGATGTTCAAATCATTATTATTTATACCATCACTAACGACCATTTTGTAATTTCTCAGTGTACCCTAATTAAGTAATTATTGACTTACTGTCAATCATTAATTAATAGTTACTGTAAATATTTACTTAAAAATAATAACCCCAACTTCTGAGACTTTACAAGATATATTGAAATTGGTTTAGCTAATGCAAATCTCTAAACAAACAATTGCAATACATAGATTATTAACGAATCACATAATGAAAAAAAAAAAATAAACGACATATATTAGAAAAACTGCTACAAAAAAAAATAAGATTTACATAAGCATCGTGTTTGGTGTCAAATAAAAGGTCTCAATGAGTACAATTCGAAAACATGTACCGAAAACCACGAAAATATGTTAGTAGTCGGGATTTAGGTCTTTAAACTTTTTACTTGTTTAGAATGCATTACTATTACTTACTTGTTGAAACATAAGAGGTAGGTACACCGCAATGAAATATTGGTATTTTTTTATTCTGCTGATTCCCTAATTTCCTTAATAATCGTCTTTTGTTTTTCGCTCAGATCAAAATTAATAGAATCTTTAATAAATACTAAAATCCCCAATGCACCCTCAACTGTGTCTTCTGCCTCGCCTCTTAGAGATATATCGTAAGTTGAAAATTGTAGTTGTTTTTAATCTACTAAGTGAACTTTATTTTTTTTTTATTTTCTTTAATGTCAGCAATTTTATTTGTAGGACTGAAAATATGGATATCGATTTAATTGAAGAAATAAACCCTAATGAGACATTTGATTCACCCAGAGAAACACCTAGTACAAATAACCTAAATAATCAAACATCGTGAGTAGAAAATTGTTATTGGTATTTCAGTTTATGAACTTTTGGGTTTATGTTTATTTATATTTCTTATTTTATTTGTTGTACTGACAATATGGAAACTGAAGCAAAAGGAGACCCACCCAAAATGTTAACAGAAATGCCTAGTACCAGTCACTCAACCGATCAAAATATATAGTGAGTTGAAATTGTTATGTATATTCCAGTTTTACTCCGTATTTTTGTAAATTTCATTACTTATATCGATCATTTAAGTTGTAGCACTGAAGGTATGAACGGTGATTTCATTGACTACATTTGGGTTAATTTAACGATTAGTTATGTTGAGGTAAGAACTATTATCATTTTTACTTTTCAACTATAATGAAACTTGAAAAAAACGTTAATTTACTCTTTTTTTTAAGTTACAAAAACAGAACCGGAATCTATAAATATCAAAGGAAGACGCGTGGTAGATTTTCAATATTTCTTGGACGGCTTTAAAAAAAATTGCAGAACAACAATCGGTTTGGTTGTTCATTACATAACCTAAAAATCGTAAAAGTAAAACGAGTTTATTTTTATAAGTACGGATATAGGTAATTTTATGTGATTATAATAATATTGCATAATCCATATTTGTATAAATTTAACTAAGATACATAATTAATCTATTTTGGACAGTCTTTTTATTTTCTTCGTAAACTTTAGTTATTTACTTATTAACTAAAAATATAGGTACGCCATAGCTACAGATCAAGATCGTTCAGTCGCCGTACCCCGCAACTGTGTCCCGTGCGTGAGGAAAAAACCCACACAGGCGCGCTCACTTCGCGCGTCGAGCGGTTAAATACCTAAAACCCGAGCGCCTAGATTTGGGACAACGCTCTTAACGCTATCTCATAACAAAGACGCGCGCAAGGCAAAATTAGCTGTCAAACATTCTGACGACGATATAGTGTAAAGTGTAGAATAGACGCATATATAAACAAAATACGATCGCACCGGCAAAGTGGGCCGACAACGCTTATGTCCGGTAGCAAAGACGCGCATATAAACAGAATGACCGCATAGGCTGACAGAGGCCAACGGTCGATAACTTATAACATATACTAAATATTAGTCGGATTAAAGTCTGGAAGCAGTACTGTTTCCTATAGAGCGGGGGTGGTTGCGGACCTTACGGCGACTGCTCTTGAAACGACCATCGGCCATCCGATCTTGGGTGAACAGCCGGGCAAAGGACGCTGTGGTCCGCGATAGATTCGGTAAACACCGTTTCACCGCTTCGTAAGGGAGAGGACCGCGCAAGCGACCTCGAACTCGTAACCAATCGAGAGACCGGTGTAATCGGGTCACAATCGGAAGTAAGGGCGTGAGTGTCGGCCCGCCGGGTAACATTCCTGGCTAAGGCATTGGCCTCTTACGGGCTTGTGGCGTAGCTAGACGGTGGACTGTTTCGTCCTCAAGTCTTCTACGTTCACTCCAGGGAGATAGAACGACTAATCGTTAAAACTTCCTGAGGTGACGGGCTCGTCCGCTGTAGTCGACAACCCAAGTTGTTCACTATATTATATATTCGTCATATAATATATTTCTCAATAGTCTGAGTAGAGCTGTTGCCTAATGTTTCCTGATGTAAAGCTATGCCTGCAAGTACTTTCATAGCTCATTTTCACTCTCGCGCGAGGCGCGAGGCGAGACGCGGGACGAAGCGCGAGAAGAGAGTGTGAACGGGCACCCGCGTCTCGCTTCGGTTTTTTGAGCACGACTCAAAGGACCTCGTGACGAACAGTCGAGGAGCCAGCGACAAAAAAGCGCAAGACTTTTGGAAAACTGATACATACTTTCAAATCAGACAGTATTTTGGCCGTAGAATGCCGGGTTACAGTCAACAGGCCAGATTTCGGGACACCTGGTGCTGGCGTGTTAGGAAAGATGTAATTTTAATTAGTAGGGGTACTAATTAAAATTACATCTTTCCTAACACGCCAGCACCAGGTGTCCCGAAATCTGGCCTGTTGACTGTAACCCGTTAGGGGTAAAGTGTTTTGAAAAATCTGAAAATTAATCAGTAGACACTGGATGCAATAAATCACTCGAAACAAACAGTCAGATTGATTCATAATCGAACGCATGGCGTCAGCATGTCCGTATCATTATATTGCACGGCACAGTAAACCGATACGTCATAGACCGATGCGTGACATGTATGGAGATGTTGACGCCACGCGTTCGATTATGAAGCAGTCTGACCGTATGTTTCGAGTTATTTATTGCATCTTCTGTCTACTGATGAATTTTCAGCTTTTCCAAAACACTTTGGGATAATAATTAAAATTACACCTTTCCTAGTACGCCTGCGCCAGGTGTCCCGAAACCTAGCCTGCTGACTGTACCCCGGCATTCTATGGCCAAAATATTGTGTGATCGGAAAGTATCAGCTTTTCTAAAACTCTTTCACTTTTTTGTCGCTGACTCTTGGACTAATAGCTGCTAGCTCGCACGTACCACGAGAGTGTAATGTCGATGCGGTCAATGTCTGGAGCCAAGCTCGCAATCTAATATCAATTAGTGTTCAGTGATGACGTACACCGGGTATATCGCCGGGTGTTTGCCGCCCTGTGTAGCTGAAATCAATGATTTGGGAGTTCTGTTCGATCCGCAGTTAAGCTTTAGGGAGCACATAAGCTTTAAGGATGATTCATGCTACACCGGGCCGGGGCCGGGCCGGGCCCCGGCCGAGTCGTTTCCAACGTGCTCCGGCCGGGCCAGTCATTCATGCTACACCGGGCGTGACCGGGCTGTTTCCGAGTTTATTTATCCCACGGCCGTGTCCGCGTATGTTGTGTCCATCTATTTTGGCGATAATAATATTTTTTAATTTCTATTTTCGCTTGATTGATAAGTGTGTTATTAATGCAATTTTCACAACTTGAGTTGGCAGCTATTGCAATTGCCATTGAAGACGAAGTACTGGAAACACGAACTGAATCTAATAAAAGAAGATGGAGTGTACATCCAGCCTGGAGAAAACGACAATCGGAGGGAGAATTCGCCACGCTCTACAAGGAATTAATAGATGATGAGAGCAAATTTTACGGTTATTTTAGGATGTCTAAAGAATGCTTTAGTATATTTCTTGGAAAAATAATGATTTAACCAAACAAAATTCAATATTTCTGAAGCCTATCTCTCCCATTGAACGATTAGCAGACCGGAGCCGGGAAAACAATATCCACCGCCATTTCGACGCCGTGCTCCGGTCGTGGCACGGCCGGTCACGGCCGGAGCACGGCCAAGCATGAATTGCTTCATACAAAAGTATACTATAGATATCTGACCGTGTCCCGGCCGGGGCCCGGCCCGGCCCCGGCCCGGTGTAGCATGAATCATCCTTTAAGGATGATTCATGCTACACCGGGCCGGGGCCGGGCCGGGCCCCGGCCGAGTCGTTTCCAACGTGCTCCGGCCGGGGCAGTCATTCATGCTACACCGGGCGTGACCGGGCTGTTTCCGAGTTTATTTATCCCACGGCCATGTCCGCGATAACTAGTAGAATAGAATAGAATAGAATAACTTTAATGTGCTATAAAAACATAACTCAATGAATATTACGCTGGTTTTATAAAAAAGACAATTTATGCACAAATGGCGGACTTATCTAACTAGTGTTGCGTCCATCTATTTTGGCGATAATAATATTTTTTAATTTCTATTTTCGCTTGATTATTAATGCAATTTTCACAACTTGAGTTGGCAGCTATTGCAATTGCCTTTGAAGATGAAGTATTGGAAACACGAACTGAATCTTATAAAAGAAGATGGAGTGTACATCCAGCCTGGAGAAAACGACAATCGGAGGGAGAATTCGCCACGCTCTACAAGGAATTAATAGATGATGAGAGCAAATTTTACGGTTATTTTAGGATGTCTAAAGAATGCTTTAGTATATTTCTTGGAAAAATAAAACGTGATTTAACCAAACAAAATTCAAGACTTCTGAAGCATATCTCTCCCATTGAACGATTAGCAGACCGGAGCCGGGAAAACAATATCCACCGCCAATTCGACGCCGTGCTCCGGTCGTGGCACGGCCGGGCACGGCCGGAGCACGGCCAAGCATGAATTGCTTCATTCAAAAGTATACTATAGATATCTGACCGTGTCCCGGCCGGGGCCCGGCCCGGCCCCGGCCCGGTGTAGCATGAATCATCCTTTATGCCTACTATCCGCATTCTTATTTAATCTGTTAGGCATTGTGATATGCAGTATTTTAACATAAAGATTGTAGAGCACGGCTACAATACGAGAAATAAACATGACCTCCAGGCACCCAAGCCAAATTTGACTTTATTTAAAAAAGGAACTGTATACAACTCAATAAAAATCTACAACCACTGATTCACCCACTTCAAGGATGTCACTATTTAAAGACTCACTCTGTGCACTCTTGCAACCTGCGAATATTAAAGGGAAAAGGGTATGCGACATCACTGAAGAAATGGCTTATCGGACAAAGCTAATACACATTAAATTAATATTTCTCTTAGGCATGCATACGAATATACAAAGATTTTACATGTATAATTTTATTATGAAGATTACGCATTTTAAATTAATTACATTTTTCTATTTTTAAGCAGATTTTGATATTATTATGTATGAGTAATTATTTGAAATGAGTTAGATATTATAGGCAATAGATACCGAGAGAACAGTAGACGAACTCTCGAGCGATAGGGCATTGCGGGGATAGGGTGCGAGGGAAGTGAGCAGAGGAGTACGTCTCCACGAACGCATTTGGCTAGCGTTACGCGTGTGCGAAGGTTGGCGAATTTCTCAAACGTTTGAACGTTGCGTCAGGGAGTAGTAGACATGCGGTGGCCATATGCGAGCCCTTCGAATCGTGACGTAGCTCACTAGATTTCAATTTTGTTCTAAGAAACGCTACTGTCTGGTATACTGTGTTATAGATAAGCCAGTGGAATAATGTTATTAATTAATGCGATATTATTAACTTAGTAAATAATTTAATTTGTCAATCTGTTACGATAACAGGGAAATATGAGAGATAAAATGTTACGCATAATTACCACCACCATAATTCGGACATTAAATATATTCCTATTTCTATGAAAATTTAAACACCAATGACCTTCGATTCTTAAGCCTCGTATTGACTTTAGAGCGGGGTTCCCTGTCAGTTTGTTCGAGGTGAGCGGCTCGTTTCGCGCCGCTCGATCCCGAGCCGCGCGCTTTCGGTTTTTTTTGGCGGTGCAAAGAGCGCTCAGAGCCATTTTCCACTAAGCGGCTAGTCGTGCGCGACCGCAGCCACTAGCGTCTAGTTTTTGTAGCGACTGCATACTGCGACTGGTCGCCCGCGGCTGTATTCTACAAACCAGCTTATTTTCAAAATGGACACCGAAGAAAGAAGTCTTTACTTATTAACAAAAAGAAAACTAAAACGTAGATTTCGGATTAATCCTTTGTTAAAAGAACGCACTACTAAAGGTGCATTTTATTTGTTGACGAGAAGAGGACACATTTTTTTCAATTACACACGAGTGTCAGTAAATTCCTTTGATGAATTGTTAGCAAAGCTGAGGCTACTAATAACGGTACTACAACTCGAATGCGAGAGTGCATATCTGCTGAAGAAAAACTACTTGCTAGAAGCTTTGCCTCTGTTCCGTTTGTTTACTCATATGGTTCCGCGTCTCGCCTCGCGCGAGAGTGTAAACGCCCTATAACATAGTCGACCTATGTGTTTTTTTTCTAAACGTTAAACTTTAAGCATAAAAAAAATATTTTCAGTTTTTTTGTATGGGACGGATCAAAAAAAAACTGAATGTCTGCTTTGTCCTGATACATCCCGCTTTGAAACCTTTTTTATTTTAATCCTTGTCTTCTCTAATATCGTTCTGCATATTCAAAAAAATACAAAAATGCCACCTTGCCAGATAAATGGGTCGGAAAAATTATATAAAAAACACATATTTCAAAGCATATATTTTTATTATCTTAGGTTATCGTAAGCCAAATTTTACACGAAATACTAAGTAAATCTACGTCCTGTCTACGTCCGAAATCCGCACTGTCAAAGTACTACAATAAAGGCAACACTTGGATAGCTGAATCATAATTTAACATTTCCGCGATCGATCCCTTTTTGCATTTGCAATGAATGGCAAATGATAAATCAGATGAAATTGTTTTTAGGGTTCGTTACCAAAGCGTTCAAACCGAACCCTATTTTTTTTTTTTTTTTTTTTTAAGCCAGTTGGTAGGAATCCCTACTCTTGGTATAGTCAAGTTGAGTAACTGGTATTATATCTTATGTGGTATAATATTTTTTTTAAATATCGACCATTATTTTTTAATTGTAAAACAATTAATATTTCAATTTAAAATAAAGATTTAAGATCTTTTTAAAATAATTGGAACTGCTTAAATACTGCAGATAGTCAAAGTATAAAAACGAAGAGTCGGTTATAAAACAGTAAAATTAAGATTATAAAAAATATAAAATTAAATCAATAACAATGTCGCAATAGAAATGGTCAATATATTTTTTTATATTATAATCCATCTTTGATAATCAATGCTTGTAATGTAAATAGTAATGTAAATAATCAAAGTTATAAAATTTAAAAAAAAATCAAAAATAAGAAAAGATTGTAATATATATTGGTGAGACTTACAGCCGTATTCAGAGTCGATACTCAAGGGGTCCCTCAACTCAAGTGTGCCCTAACTTGTCAGATTACTATTCAGAAACCATACTTAAGTAAGCACTCAAGTAGGCTACTCGAGTGTGCCCTTAAGGGAGGCATCTTCCATACATTTTTGTATTCAGAGACAATACTTGAGTGTCGAGGAAGCTAAAATGGCCGACATTTCATAAGTTTTGAACTGTCAAATTCAAGTGTGGTCTCGAGCTCACTTTGGCGAGTGCGCGTTGAGTATTCCACTAATTAATGCGTGTTTTTTGTGAATTAAATCCATTATTTCTATAACTCTATGGTTTCTAATGATTTGACCGATTTTATAAGCTGTATTTACCACGTCGCACGCGTAGTTACGTAAGGGATTTCAACAATCTCCTTGACTTCTACTTTCCTGGAGAGTTTAAAAAACATTTCCGCCTCGCTATTCAAATGTTTTCTGATTCTGTCATGGGTTCTAACGAAAACCGCGGATTTCCGATTCCGCCTGATACAGTTAGTGCTGGCACTGAAATTCTTCGCCACCGGCAATCAGCCATACAATGCCAACCACAGCTATTATTTCTACCCATATTTTTTGCTAATTCCTAGGTAAAGAAATTCTGCATCGAAATTCGGGGCGAACTAGCAAAAGGCAAAACGAAAAAGACGAAAGAACGCATCGAGGAAATCGATCAAGAAATCGACAAGAAAAATACTCCGACGTCGAGCAAACGTCAGTGACAACAGCTGATGCACCGACGGGTTTTTTCAACAATAGAGCACAATCATTTTGTTCAAAGACAACGAAAACTCTATAGACCGTGTAATAGGAATGTATTAGTTTCGAATTAGAAATGAATCCAATTGCTTGAGGGTCCCTTAAGTGCATACTCACTGAAGGGAGCCCTTAAGTAACGACTATGAATAGCAAATTTGAGGGTGGTACTTGAGTGTCACTCGAGTGAGTGTTCCCTTAAGGTGTACTTAAGTATCGACTGTGAATACGGCTGTTAGTTGTCTGTATATGTGTATGCCGCCGTCTATTAGCTCGGATAGTTTTAAAGCTATCGAGATAAACATTGCGATAGGTAGTTATATAACGCCCGCAGCTAACCCAAGAGTCAAAAGTGAAGAAATATTTTTTATCTAGTTATTAAGGGAGACCACAGAGCACTGTTTTTTTACCCGGTCGTTTCGGATATCATTTCAAATCAGTCAGATTATCTCTTTAAATCATTATCTCTTTAATTTTCCTTACCTCCGTCCGGCGACGGACCATTTTCATACAACTAAGTAAGAAGGGGTCCTTGGCAGTTAATGTTTTTTACATATTAGAATTTTTAGTCATTTTCTTTAATATAGTTATTCAATATGGCATTGTCCGATTTCAAACATTATTTCGCGTGCGTGCGGCTACACACACGCACGAACACACACATACACACCCTTTAGACACAAACATTCACACATGCACTCATATGCATACATACATACTCTCATACACACACAAACACATACACGTACACTCGCGTATACATATACATACATTGACATGTGTACGTATGCGGGTGCGTGTACGTGTGCGTGCGTGCTTATGTGCATGCGTTGTTAATGGGGTGCGTGCGCGCACGAGCGCGTGGACGCATCCGCACGCGAGGACATACTCGTATTATACGTATTTACCGGCCCATTTATGTATATTTTCGGCCTTTTTTTATTTTTGTTGTTTATTTCGTTTGGAATAATCATTTTAGTCAATACTGTTTTTCAATATATTTGTTTCAAAAATCACCCAATAGGGAGCGGTTAATGTCTCCAAACGATCTGTTTATCTTTTTATATATTTTTAAAATATGTGCGCAATCACTTGCTTCTCTTGGCGACTATTGTTTTACGCAACTAATGTTTATTCGCGACATTTTCTAGATAAAATGTTGGGATGGCGTAGCGCGCTCTTGCAACCACTAGAGATGGCGTAGCTTCTCAAAATGATTTTCGGAAAAATCGAGCTTTTAAAATTTCGAAAACAAATTACGTATGTGTATGCGTGCAGGCGTTCGTGGGTGCAGGCGCGCGTGCGCGTGTGCGTATGCGTGCATATACGTATATGTATACATATATGTACAAATGAAATAAAATAAAATTAAAAATGTACACATATATGTACATAGACTCTTTAAGTTAATGTATAACATAATGCGGAAATACTAAAACTACGTGGCGTTTAAAAAAAACAAATTTTCAAAATGTCGAAAAATACGTGCGTGCGAGCGCGCGTGTGCGTTATCTTGTGCTTGCATATACGTATACATATACAGGCTGAGTTTTTAATTAGTGACATCCTTGAACTGGGTGAACCAGTACTAGCAAAGAAGCAACTTTTAATATTTTTTCTGAAAAAAAAAACAAAACATTTATTTTAAATAAATTTAATAATTCTATGTTTTAAAAATAGTACAAAACGTTACGCGCGTTACGCCATCTAGCGGTAAGTAAAATATCTCGTATATTGTTTATGCGCGATATTTTACTTATTTCTAGGCGAAGCAGGGCGCTCAACGCTTGTCAAACTTTTATTTATCAGTTCCATTTTTGAAATTTACCAAAAAAAAATATTTTTTTTGTTTTTAAAAAAAATAATAAAACGTTGTTTTTGCTCGTACTGATTCACCCACTTCAAGGAGTCGCCAATTAAAAACTCATCTGTATGCATAGAAACTCTCCAAGTTAATGTATAATATACTGCGACAATACTGAAACTACATGGAGTAGCGCGCTCAACGCTTCTTAATTTGTTTTTCGAAAAATCCTTTTTTTTTTAAACAAAATTACGTGTGGGTGTGGGTGCGTGTGCGTGCATATACGTATACATACATGCATATAGACTCTTCAAGTGAATCTTCGAATTTGTTTATTTTATAAATACTAGATGACCCGGTGAATTTCGTACCACCTAAAATTATTTGATTGTAACTCTTCATAAGCGTTTAATAATCCTAATGTACCTTCCAAATCTAATTAATTGAAATCTATAATATGGCCGAATCAAATACGGGTTGAGTTTCGTTTGGTGATTAAATGAAAGTCGTTTGTGACTGAAATAAATTCAATGTATTTAATTTACATGATAATATATAAATGCAGTTCATATTCAACACAAAACATTCTGGTAAAATGTGTTTTTCGTTTGTCGTCCGGCGCGTAAATAAACAAAAATGATGGCTTTCCGACCGATGGCTTGGCGAACACGGGAAAAACAGTTGTCCATGCGCGAAAAAGGGAAATTGCAAGTTAATTCCGCAAACTTCCAACACGCGTGATTTGTCATCGTGAAGGCCAGACGCACGGAGAATCTAAATTTCGCTTTCCAGAATTACCAAGTGTACAACTGTAGATTGTCTTTCGTATGTCGCAAAGGAAAAGATGCGCCAAATCGCCTCGTTGCTGCTGACATAGCGACACGTCTGATACTGAGATACACCTCGTTTGAATTCCTCACAGCGAAAACAGCCATATCCCTTTTTTTATGTATTTGCATATGTAATTTATCGAGTTGATGAAGTTGTAGTATTCCACATTGATTTGCGCTTTAAAAGCCTTGGACAATAAGGCACAATCTAACGCTTGACCACATTTACATCTTGCCCTTTGACCTTCACACCTGCAGATCGCCCGCAACTGTCATGCAGATTGTCGCAACAGATCGCCCCCACCTGCAGATTGTCCGCAACTAATCGGCGACGATACAATGGGTATCCGTCATTGCCTGTGAGGGTGTTAGCAATCAGGTATCTCGGGTAACGCCTGGAACAGTTACTATCGAGCATACAGGGCGAGATGTTGTTATAAACTTCGCGAAGTTCATAGATCATATTCTTAGGCACCACTCCAAGCAATTTCGGATTAACAGCTTCATCTTGTATTTCGGCCTAGATGATGGAATCATCTCACATCAGTGCGGTTTGCACTTGAAGTAGCTTGCCGCACATTTGACTGACTTCATCGACCTATGTTATCTCTTCTTCTCGACATTGTAATGGACACTGTAAAACGACACGGATTTTTTTTCACGCTCACTCAAATCGATCGAAATTTCCATGAGGTCTTTACAGTATTGAAATCCCCAATCTAAGTCCAAATATGTGGTTATGTCATTAAAAAAAACGGTTGTGTAACCCCAAGACTTTCCTGTCAAGTAGCCAGGAACGTAATTCATCTGAATATTAATATCATTAATCCTACAACAACAACCCCCCCCCCCCCCAACCTAGCGACACCCTTTAAAACTCGAAATCGAAATCGGCTTTGACTTCGACTTTTTCTACTTTTTCCACTTTTTGACTTTTTTGGCTTTTTCGACTTTTTCGGCTTTTTTGACTTTTTCTACTTTTCCGACATTTTCGACTTTTTCGACATTTTCGTCTTTTTTTACTTTTTCGACTTTTTAGACTTTTTCGGCTTTTCCGACTTTTACGACTTTTTCGACATTTTCTACTTTTTAGACTTTTTTGAAGTTTGCGACTTATTCGACTTTGACTTTTTCGACTTTTTTTTGTTTTTTATTTTGACTTTTTTGACTTCATTTTTTCTACTTTTACGACTTTTTTGACCTTTTCGACTTTTTCGACTTTGTCCGACTTTTTCAGCTTTTTCAACTTTTTTGACCCCTTCGAATTTTTCGACCTTTTCGACTTTTCGACTTTTCTGAATTTACGACTTTCGACTTATTCGACTTTATCGACTTTTTCGAACTTTTGACTTTTTTGACTTTTGCGACTTTTTTGACTTCTGCATTTTTTGACTTTTGGACTTTTTAAAATTTTACACATTGTACGTAATAAATAACAGTTATGGATACAAACAATATGGATGGATGTCAAACAATACGATCGCCGCGATAGCCATCTAGAAAGTGGCCAATGTTCCCAAAATGACCAATTTCGAATTTTTCGATTTTCAGTTGTTTCTTTGAGTTTTTCCTAAATATTTTTTTTTGTAAACCACCCCTAAATCAAGCCAAACAAAATAAAAGAAAAATAATTCAAATCGGTCCAGACATTTCCGAGATCCTGCGAGACTAACGCACGGTGATAAATTTTTATATATAAGATAATATTATAGATTTAAGATAATTAAAATAAATTGTCTGCCATGGAACAGGCGGCAGCCTAGTTGGGTTATGAATTTTGTATATTGTATCTACTAATAATTGGAAATAATAAAATAATTTGAATTCGAAATTTGAATTTGTATTTAAATGTTTAATATACTGCGGCAATTCTAAAATTTCGATTGAGTTGCCTATTATTGCCTATTATTTATTTAACTTTCTAAACTTAAACTTTTGTACTTTTGTTGCAGAATGAAAATGGAGAATCTCTTGAAATGTGAAGAAATTTTGCTGAACATGTACAGAAAAGTGCACAAGGTAATTGAAATAAATCTTGAATGTTTTATTGTTAAATAAAGTTATTTTTACTTATCAGTGTGTCTTTTGGTTTACAGAAAGAGCCAGATGCATTACAGCTACAAAATTTAGACAAAAATACAAAACAACTACCAAAAGTTACAAGTTCCTCAACCAGAGATAAGGAAGAAGAAGATTCAGTGTCCACTCTCAATTCTGTTGTAATGGAGCCTTCTAAGGCAATTCCAAAATCACCCACTGTGAAAGGGGTTAATTCACCGACAGCATCCACACCCACAAAAGTCTCAAGTGTTGAAACAAGGGCTGATACTCAGACAACCGCTTATTCTCCTGTCTCAAAAACCACACCTGTCAAACAAAATGAATACAAGAAATCTGATATTAGAAAAAGTGATACTGAAAGCCACTTTGTGAATGAGCAACCTAAACCAATGAATTTTTACAAGGAAACAAGTAATAGAGACGGCGATGATAAAAGTAGTGACCTCGATAAGAGTCGTGCCAAGTTGAATTCCATTCGTGAAAATTTATCTCCGTCGGAATCGAAGGCACGGAGGGAGTATACGCGAGTGTTAAAGTCTCCTGAATCAGAAATCGGTATTGCAAAATTCAAAACGAGCAGTCCAATGAAAAAAGCTTATCCTAAGAAGATTATGGAGGAGGCTTTGTTTTATCGGCGTTCACCAAAGCCAAAGAAAAAGAAAGATGGTAGGAATTCGCCGAAACTATCCAGGAGTCAAAAAAAAGCGATGAGAGCATCATTTTTATCCAGGCTCGGTTCTAAAATCTCGAAAGGCGGTGCAGATTACAGCGACAAACTTTCAAAAATTTTAAACAGTTACAAGGGGTTAGATGCTCTGAAGTCGATTCGCGAGAAGATCGTTAAAGAATTACTCGTTGAAGAGGTGTGTGATATGGCTATTTCGACAACGTCCGAATCAAAGTCTACGAGTAAAGGTAGCTCGGAGCAAGAAGATGGCGAAATCATGGATAGCGATGACGATACCGATTTGATATATAATAATTTGCTCGGCGATACGGAAACTAGTCATGCTAGTAATAGTAAACTACCTTCTAAAAAATCGCTAGATCTCTCTAGACAGGTGTTCCAGGAACTGATAAAGATACAAATGTTGGCTACTGAAGAAAAGGAGACACCAAAGACTGACCCCAACGCGAGCAGAAGTAGTCAGAGCAAGAGTGATATCGTAGGTCTGCTTGATTCGATTCTTTCATCTGTTAATAAAAAACTAAACGGAGAGGAAAGTACGAAAGATGATGCAATTTCCAGTGCAGTTGAGCAGACAGTTCCTAAAAAAACTATTGATGATAAAAAACCAGTTAAAGAAGCAACCGTTGAAGCAACGACGCTAGAAAAACCAAGCACTTCGCAATCTGCCACGTTTATGGATCCAGCTCAACATATCATGAGACTGGCGAGCACTGTTGCGAATTCAGAGAAGCCGAAGCCAGAACCAGTAAAACCAAAAGGGTTGAATTTCGAAGAAGATATTCTCAGTGCTCTGAATAAAGAGACTCAAGGTCTTGAACTCGATAAAACCAATACGAAAAACCTGCTCTCTGGAGATAAGCATGCGGAGGCGAGGAACCGAGACTCGAAAACCTCAGATGGAATGCGGCGAATAAGCTTGGAAAAGTACAAAGAGAGTACCAGCGCCGTATCGCGTGGCCTCACTCTCAAAGAGCTCCAGCGTTTCAATATAAAAGTGAGCGCAGATGATTCCCCGATTAAAGGTCCGACAAAAATTTATCCGGCGATACCCCAAACACCGATACCATTGCTGACCCCACCTGAAGAGATGAATTCGTCACGCGATACTGTAAAATCTCCCGCTTTGTCCGACGTCGCTCGGTCGCCACGGCCGATGCAAAATGTCTCCGTCTCTCCAGTCGGACCGCCTTCTCTTATGTCACTCCCTTTCATGTCGTTCAAACCGAATATTTTCCCAAACGTCCACCCAATGGGTTTACCCTGTCCCATTATGAGTCCGCCGATAATTGTGCAAACACAACAAATGACGTGTAACCAAAACCAATTTCTGAGCCCAAATTTTAATCAGCACAACAATAACATTCCATTCGGTCACGGTGGTCAGTCGATACGAACTCCAGAAACTTCCTTTGATATGCCTCAGTTTAACTCCTGCCCCTCTCCTTTTATATCTCATGACAATGAAATAATGTCCCCGATATACAACCAGAATTCCACACCATTCGCAAGAAGCACTAGCGTAGTCCGCGGTTGTGAAATTGAACAGAATATTGGACCGTTTTCAAGAAGCAGCAGCGTAATTAGAAGCTGCGAAGTTGATCACAATATGAGACAATTTCCAAGAAGTGGAAGCATGATTCAGGGGACTGAAGTCGACTACAACATGAGAACTTTTGTGAGAAGTGGCAGCATTGCTCCAGGTTCTGAAGTTGATCACAATATGAGAAACTTTTCCAGAAGTGGAAGCATTGCCCGAGGTTCTGAAGTTGATCATAATATGAGAACTTTTTCGAGAAGCGGCAGCGTTGCACCAGGTTCCGAAATTGATCACAATATGAGAAACTTTTCAAGAGCTGGCAGTATTGCCCCAGGCTCTGAAGTTGATCACAACATGAGAAACTTTTCAAGAAGTGGCAGCATTGCCCGAGGTCCCGAAATTGATCACATGAGAATGTTTTCAAGAGGCGGCAGTGTTACACCTGGCTCCGAAGTTGATCATAACATCAGAAACTTTTCGAGATCCGGTAGCGTTGCCCCGGGCTCTGAAGTTGATCACAACATGAGAACATTTTCGAGAAGCGGCAGTATTGCCCCAGTTTCAGAAGCCGATCACAATATTAGACAATTTTCGAGAAGTGGAAGCATGATGCGAGGTTCTGAAGTTGATCAGGATATGAGACAATTTATAAGAAGTGGAAGTGTGATTCATGGGGGAGAAGTTGATCAGAATATGAGACAATTTATAAGAAGTGGAAGTGTGATTCAAGGGCGAGAAGTTGAACCTCTTTCAAGAAATGAGTTTATGAGAAACGGAATGGTTCCAAATCGCGACGTGGATCAAAGAGTTTTTTCACCGGAACAGCAATTTTACAATGACGATAGAATGGACTTGCGCTATAAAAACATACAAATGCAAGAATCAAATCGGATGCAATACATGCCATCAGAAGATAATCTAAGAAACTTTAATGCTTTTTCAAATTTACGTCAGCGTGAGTCTAGCGTTGGCCGTACTGTGCCGACCGAGCGCGTCCTTGAGCGTTCTAAGAGCGTGGGCCGTACGTTTGAGCGCGCAAAGAGCGTAGGCCGCAGCTTTGAAAGTGCAATAGATAGATATGAGTTCGACGGCAGAAACTCATATGACAGAAATTCGGGAAGAGCTCCGAGCGTCGGTCGTTTATCGAACATCGACGATAGATCTAAAAGAGCGCCAAGCCTCGGTCGGTTAAGCTGCGAAGATAAATGGAGACAACAAACAAAGTTGCAACAGGGCAGCAATATATGGTCTAAGGAGTCGACACTGCGACGCAATAGTACAAATGAGCCGAATTTCCGCCGCGCACAGAGTGTTGGACGTATGACCAGTTCTAAGAAATCGGAGGAGGGTGTGCGTAATTCTGATCCCCGACGCCAATGGAAAGAATCAGATCGTTCGATATATAGCCGCGACAGCCGGTCTAATGAATATAAAGGTCCTACCAGCCGTGATCCGAGGCTGCAACGCTGCGAATCACCTATAAAGACTAATATGAAAAAGCAGAGTCATTCAAAGGAACGCACCATTGATCTAACAAAATCATATAAGGAACGCAGCACTGCCAGGTCAAAATCATCTGATAGGGATCGCAGCACCGACAGAATAAAATTATTTGATAAAGAACGCAACACTGCCAGAACAAAAACTTGTTTTAAGGAACGTAGTACTCATGGAACAAAATCATCTAATACGCAACGCAGCACTGACAGAGCAAAATCATCTGATAAAGAACGCAGCACTGACAGAGCAAAATCATCTGATAAAGTACGCAGCACAGACAGAACAAAATCTTCTGATAAGCATAATTCACGTCATCAGAAGAGTCATCGAGATAGCATGATAAATTACTCAAAAAGTCAAATTGCCAAGAGTATTGAGAAGAACAAGTCGGGTATAGGTAATTTTAAAATTCCTAAATTGAAAAAGAATGAAACTGAGGGGAAAGAAATAAAAAAAGAAGAAAGGCCAGTTAAGGGTCACGGATGGATAAAGATTGATGAATATAAGAATTCATCAGAGAGCGATGAAGACGTCATTAAGAGACCAACTAAAAAGCAAAATCAAAAGACTAAAGTGAAGAATAAAATGGAAAGGAGCAGCCGAGTGGAACGAGAATCGGTTGTGGTGAATACAAAAGATGCTCAGCACAGGCGATCAAAGTCACGTGATACAAATGTTTCAGATAGAAAATCCCCACGTCTTAAGGTTAAGCAAAAGGAGTTGACTCCCGTTTCAAGAAGAGATCAATTAAGAGCTGCGGGTTCGATAAAACATGCCAAGGGACCAAAGACAAAAAAAAATACTATTATTGATACAGGCAAGAGTGAAGAAGATTCCCAACTATCGGATGATGAAATAATCGATGACAGAGATGAGAAGGATAAAGCAGAAAAGAAAGAGAACGATAGCTCTGATAATCAACAGAATATTGATAAAGAATGTCTGGAAACTTCCAATAAGGTATCCAGTAAATCAGATGATTTGTTAACAGATACTGAAGAAACGAACTTTGTGATACCAAAGAAAGAGGATATGCCAATTGAGAATGTTGTAACAGATGAGAAATCAATTAAAAAAGTAGACAATAAACCTACAATGGAAATTACTGATGAGGAACCAGCAGAAAAAACTTCACAAGAGAAAGAAAGCATAAGCAGCAAGTCAGAACCAGAGAAGGAAGTCGGCACCAACATTACTAAGTCAGTGCAAGAGAAAGAAATAGGCACCAATATTACTATGCCAGTGCAAGAAAAAGAAGCAAGCACTGGAATTATTCAGTCAGAGCCAGAAAAAGTGGTCAGCGCTGACGCTTCTAAGTCCGAGCTAGTAAAAGAAATCAGCACTAAAATTGCTAAGTCGGAGCGAGAGAAAGAAGCCGCCACTGCCATTGCTAAGTCAGAGCAAGATAAAGAAGTCAGCACTGCCATCACTAATTCAGATCCAGAGAGAGAAGTCAGTGCTGATATTGTTAAGTCAGTGCAAGAGAAAGAAATCAGCGCTATGACTGTCGAGCCAGAAGTCGTAGAAGCTATTAAAACCATTACACGCACTGATGGTATTGAATGGAAAAGTGAGATTAAATCCGAAACTGTCACTGAAAATTTTAATCCAGCCATTAAAGATATTTTACCAAAGTCTGATACTGATATTGTGAAAGGCAGCAATGACAAGAGTGGAACTGAAGCCATCTCTTCATCGACCATGAGTGAAAAAGTTGATATACAAGAAAAAATCAAAGAAAAAGAAGTTGAAACTTCACAAGTCGTACAGGTCGAAGTAATGCCTATTGTAGCTATTCAAAATACAGAATCTGTAATTGAAACACAAACTGAAATACAGAAGCCAGAAACGAGCAAAGATAATCAGAAGAAAGACGATGTCACAAATCTGCTATCACTATTAAATGATAAGTCTAAATTAATGGAAATGTTAAATCTTCTCGAGCAAACTGAAGACTCTGACAAAATTCGCAAGAAATTGCAGAAGTTAGCAGAGTCTGATGATGAAAACGAGCAGAATGTAGTGGTTAGTTCAAGCAATAGTAAAGCCGTCGAAGACCCTGTACCTAGTGAATCTAATGAAAAAGAGACAGAGGCACATGAAGCAATAGAAACAAACGATGAACCGATCGGTGTTCCCAAAAGAAGACGAAAGAAATATGCTCAGACTAAACGAAAAGTTTGCCGACCCAAAGTGATCTTGGAACCAACAGTGGGTCAAAAGAGAAAGCGTAGAAGGCGCTTTAAAGACATACCGACTGTAGAACAACGAGATCAAATAAAAACTCGATCTTCCAGAATTGCTGAACTGTCAACGAGCAACGAGAACTGTCAAGCAGAAGTGGTACCAGTTGCAGAGATACCTGCAGAAACCGCTTTAGAACCTGCAATTCAACCGGTAGTGGAAGTGGCAGCAGAATCTGCTGCGGAAACGCCTGCAGTAACTATACTGAAGACCACAGAAGAAACTTTAACCAAAACCGTAGCTGAAACTGCAGCCGAAACCGCAGTGGAGGTTGCAGGGGAAGCCGCAGTGGAAACTGCAGTGGAAGCCACAGTGCAAACTGCAGTGGTTGACACCGTGGAAACCGCTGTGGAAGCCGCAGTGGCAACCGTAACTGAAACCGTAGTGGAAACTGTAGCAGAAACCACATGGGAACCAGTAACACAACCTACAGTGAAGCCTACCACCAAACATGCTAAAAGAATGAATAGAGAATTATTGGCGTTACAGGAGGATATCAGGGATAATATCAGCGAAGATGTGAGGAATTTAAATCCGACTGGGATAAGAACGTGCCGAGCTGCGAAAGATTCCAGATTGGCTAATTTTCTAGCAAATGTAGACGTTTCGGAGAAAAAAGTTGACAGTCCCGATGAACCTACTCAAAAACCAGAGATCGATTCGTCAACAGTAGAAGAAATAAAAGTGACGCCGATTAAAAAGAAGCGCACGTACAAACGAAAGATGAAGAATGTCAATCTGCCGATAAATAAATTGCCTTGCGTTATTTTAAAGAAAGACGAAATCTTTAAGAATTCTTGGGTTACGAGTATACAAAAAGTGGACTGTTACGATTTCGATTCCGACAATAGTGAAGAGTTGCTGGCTGTGAGATACCCGAAGCGCGGAGCCGGAAAACGTCAGCCTTCTCCGGAAGTACCGTTTCCGGTCATTGAAAATGATAGCGAAGATGATTTACTAGTGTCTATTAAACCAGGTCCGAAGTCGAAAAAGAAACTGTTGCTGGCAAAGAGTAAACTCGCAGCGGCAGAACCAAAGAAAGAAAATAACGTTGATCCCACCCCTGCACCAGAAGCGCAAACCTCGGAAGACGAATCTTTATTATCTTACGCTAGCGCAACTTCTACACAAAGCAAAAAGCAAACCAAGAAGAAAAAGAAAAAAAAGAACTGGAGCATCGGCATTATAAAAAAGAGTAAAAAGAAAACGAAATCGTTCGACTTTGACGACTTGTACGATGCGGACAGAACGAACGATATCATGCCGAATTTGTTCACCGATAAACTCTATCACTTTGAAGAGGATAAGAGCGTGTATAACTGCAAATTTTGTGCATTCGTCGGCGAGGGTATTTTGAAGCATCATAAGCAGACTCATCCGCATAGTGAATTTACTTTGGCCCGATTTGACCCTGTGACTGCAAGCGACGCCATCAGTCAATCGCGAGAAATACTAACAAACAATTTCGTGAACCATTGCAAAAAGGGCATGGCCAAAACAACGTTCAAATGCAGATTCTGTAAAAGGGATTTCGATAATACGACAATTAAAAAGTTTTACGAACACGTCGTCCGAGATCATACAGGAGAATACGAAACACCATGTAGCATTTGCAGTGACGGAGACGGGTGCCAATATTCCAGTAAATTATTCTATCCTAAGCTTCCAGATGCAAGCAATTTACTTTTACTCGGATATATATGCCTCTTCTGCAATTATACGCAAATACACGTCGATAATGTGAACGCGCACATCGAAAATAAACATACAGAAAAAATAGAAGCGATACCGGTCAATTTGTGTATGTTACCGATCAACGAAACTAATTCTGCGTCTGTAATTTCGAAATTTAATAAAGCGCGTAGCCTATCCGTGACGGATAGCATACAAAATAAAATTTTGCAGCCGCTGAACGAGGATCACGCCGCTGATAGCGCTGCCAATGAAGAATGCACTGAAGTGTTGCGCCCTAAGTCGTGCGCGTTCGCAATCACAACCGAGTCAGCCCCCGAAGTCGTCGTTGTCAACATAAAAAAAGAACCCGGCGTCTCGTCCAGCAGGAGTGATTTAGAAACCCGCAACGAACGTAAACTCGCAAAAGGTTTTCCGATTCACGTGTCGGATTTACGCGTTCGTATTAAAGAAAACAATTCAATCGAATACAGCTGCTTCGTGCGCGACTGCTCAAATAGTTTCAATATAATTGCTGATTATTCGAAGCACTTGAAAAGTATACATTCGGCGGATGTTTGGAATGGAATATGTTCGGAATGCCGGAAAAATATTGGCGGAAGCGAACCGCTGTCGTACCATTGTGCACTACGGCACATCGTTTCTGTGCATATGGAGAATAATTCGGCATTAATGGTGGAGTTAGACGCTGAGAAAACGGAGCCTTCTGTAAAACCGCTGATACAGCTACGACCCATGTCGGATTTATTGAGCAAGCCGACCGAATCGAGCGACAATAACGACTACGGTATACGAATCGAAAACGTTATCAGTTTGAGTAGCGTCGACGATACACCGTTAGTGATAGAGCGGGAGAGCACCGTAAGCAAAACGCCGAATGCCGTAAAACTGAGTCCGACGCGAGCCAGCCCCGTGCCTGCCTTTCCCGGTAATAAAGAAGGCGAAGACGACGATCTCGGTAATAAAGAGGCGATCGGGGGTATTTGCAAAGAGCCGAGTTTACTCAGCGCTTTGCTCGAATCTCATAAATTGGCGCATTTGTTCGTTTGCGCCAGCACCGGCTGCGCTTACTCGACGAATTCGGGCGAGAGATTCGTGCAGCACGTGCGCAATCACGCCAGTTTGACGGCCGAGGATAAATACTACAGTTGTTGCATTTACTGCGGATATTCCAACAAACGGGGGCAGGCTCTCATGAGCCACATTTTAATAGAGCACGGCAGTTGTCAGTATCTGTGCAAGCTTTGCGTATTCCGCGCGGCGGCACCGGTTCAAGTCAAATATCACATGGATATGAAGCACAAGTCTGAAGAATCCGTCATCATTAGCATTCCAATCCACCCACAAGCGACGCAAATCACCACATCGACTTACAATGTTGCTGAATATATATGCAATCAAGGTAAGCTATCATTTATTTATTTTATTGTTATCTTATGGCCATTAAATTGCCTAGTTTGGGATAAATTAGAAAAGAAAAATGTGATCACTTACCAGGAGATAGGAGGGGAATATAGACTCTAATAATATTATTCTTAACCTCTGGGGCGCCAAAAAAGCTAAGTAGCCTTTTGCAGTGGCTGACAGATCCGCACGTACCGTTCGGCTGGCACCCATTATTATATAAATATATAATATACATAACAAGATTAGTCTTAGGTAATAAGAGAGAATTCATAAAAAAACAACCTAAAAGTTGCGGTGCCATTTTTGCATGCGAAGGCTGGCTTCCGTAATGTTAATTGTTAGTATTTTCGCTAATAGTAATGCGAATCCCATCACAATAGTATATTCCGTTTTTTTTTAGTCTTAGCACTGCGCTGGAGTGCGTAACCGAAAGGCTTTTTTCTTCTTTTCGTAGGTAACTGCCAGAAGGGCTTCGTCACTCGCAATCACTTCATGGATCATTTGAACCACGAGCACTCGAAATCGGCCGGTTACAGTTGCCACATATGCAACACCGTGTGCTTGAGGCCCGTGTTCCTGATCAACCACTACAAGAATCATATGTACTGCGTGTACCAGTGCGTGTACTGCGAATTCGGCAGCGAGACGGAGGGGGAGATCACCCAGCATCTCGTGGAGAAGCACACGTGGAAGACCCCGCAGGCTTGCATCAGGCACCTCATAAAATCTGGGGTGAGCGGTTTTCTCCTCGATGCTCCGTAGGGTTTTTTCGACTTTCTCTTTCACGACATATATTTTCAGGCTAAATTGGACGAGAGAGGGATACCCGTCATTCGACTCGATAAATCGGACCACTACAACGTGGTCGGATTCGCCGCGAGCGGAGAGGGCGATTCCGCGAGAGAGGACGATCCGTTCCAGTCGGTGATCGACCAGAGCCTGCGCGCGCTGCCCGTGCCGTTCGCGCCGGAGGGCGGCGAGGCCGGCGCCGGACGCATCCTCGAGATCCGGCCCGGCGGCGGCGGCGCCAGCGTGGCCACCGTGGCACAGCTGCTCGCCGGCGCCCCGCTGCCGGTCACCCGGGCCTCGGCCGAGAAGCCGCCGCGGCTCACCAAGCTCAAGGCGGTCACGCGGGCCCAGGCCATCGCCAGCGGCGCCAACTTCGTCAAGATCGCCCCCAAGCCGGAGAAGCGGTCGCCGCCCGCGCCGCCGCCCGCGCCGACGCCCGACGTGCCGCTCGTCGTCTACTCGTCTGTCACGCTGGAGCCCATCGCGGCGGCCCCGGCGAGCCTCGCCGCCCCGGGCGTCATCGATCTCGACAGCGACGACGAAGCGAGTCCCGAAAAGAAACCCGCCGAAGTCATATCGGTCTCCGACGACGAAGCCGACGCCTCCGCCGCGGACTTGCTGGTCGCGACGGAGAGCGTGCCGTTCGCTGCGCGGGAGCCGCAGACGGGCGCGCCCGCTCGCGGGCTCCGTGGGCCCGATCTCTACAAGTGCGGCAATGGAGATTGCGGATCGAGCTCGGAGACCCTGGTCGATTTCAAAAATCACGTCTTCAACTGCAAATCGATCGAGGGCACGTTCTGCTTCCACTGCCGGAAATCCTTCAAGAACACGTTCGGCCTGTTCATGCATCTGCCGATGCACGGCGTCGACCGCTGGCGCTGCGGCCTGTGCGACTTCAAAAAAGAGCGCAAAGCGTCCGTGATCTCGCACCTGAAAAACACGCACAAGGCGACGAATTACGACATAGTGCCCCTCGATCTCTCGAAGCGGAACGACAACGAGGACGTTTTCATTTTAAAACCGATCGGCGTCGAACCGAAGAATAGAATTCCGAAGGACGTTTCGCCGCGATTCCAACTGCCCAAGCCGCCGACTTCCACCAAAAAAACCTTCACTCCGACGGAGATCGAATTGCTACCGATGAATCTCGTGTGGGAGAACGAGCTGTACTGCGGGCTGTGTTCGTTCAGCACGAAGGTTCGTTCGAATCTGGTGCGGCATCTGATGCTGCACGCGGTGGAGATCCCGGTGCCGTCGGCCGCTCCGGTCAACCCGGTCCCGCACTTGGACACCAACGAGAAACACTTCGACAAGATGTCCAATCTCGCCCTCAGCTCCAACCTCGATCGTTTCAACGAGAGCGTATCCGCGACCGACAAGTCCACGGTGGATATCTATCCGAAGTACGTGGCGTCGAAATCGCGGTTCGTGTGCGGAGCGACGGGCTGCACTTACATGTCCGTCGACGAATCCATGCTCAAACACCACTGGGAAGCGCTCCACTCGAGCGAGAGCAATTACAAATGCTGTCACTGTCCGCCCAATCAGCAGATGAACAACGAGCGAGCGCTCACCGCTTCGAGAATCGTATCGCATCTTAAAATGCACGACTCCAAACTGTACAACTGTCCGTACTGTAAATATTACCATTTCCATAAACACTTGATCGACAGGCACCTGGTGGATAAGCACCCGAACCTGCCGAAAAAAATCGGCATCATTCGAGAGCTGGACGAAAATGTGGAAAGTGCTCCGACGGAGGAGACGCGGTCCGTTCCTACCATGGATCTGATGCCGTGGCGGTGCGGTCTCTGCTCCTACAATAACTTGCTCAAAGAAGACATCATGGCGCACTGTGACAAAATCCACAATCTTAAATCTCAATTCAAATGTAGCTTATGCGTATTTGTGACGTCGTCGAAACCGGCGATCGAATGTCACGTCGAATCGTTTCATCAAAATCAGACCAAAGAGATCACAGTGGTGTATTTCAAGGACGACCCGCAGACGTCGCAATCGCAGGACAATCACCCGCTTTGGTGGAAGCAGCGAAAGCGACCGTCGCAGTTCATGGAAGAAAATATCCCACCGGCCGATCAGCTGGCCACGCTCAAGAAGATTAAGGTATCCGATGAGCCGGCGCCGGACCAAACTAAGCCGAAAGAACCGATAAAATCGTCCATCGTTGCCAAGTTGAACAAATTGTTCGAAAGCGAAAAGTCTTTGGAGAGCGAGATTAGGATTGTGAGCGTCAAGAGCGAGGCAGTCGAGGTACTGGAACCAGAACCGGAACCTGAACCTGAACCTGAAATGGAACCCGAGCAGCAAAACGAAAGCGAAAATACTGCACGGTTGAAATGCACATTCTGTTATGCATTGTTCGGCAATTTAAACGATTTAAGAGAACATATGTATGAGGAATTCGGTTATCCAAGGTTAGTTAGTATAACTGATTAAAAATCTGATGTTTCCTTTATGGTCTATATTTGAAAACTCGCTATAGTCCAGCCACTAATTATGGCAACATACCCCCAAACTATCAAAAGACGAATACGGTTGGATCAAACAAAAAAAATCTTAGATGTCTTATCCTGTGCGTTAATGATCACATCTTATTCAGTCAGCATATACGGCAGCGTCCTGTGTATTTATGTCCCTCTTTGTAGCAATACCCTTTGACATATTCTAGCTGGCTACACGGCGGCCCTAAATCAAGGACAGTAGACTTATCGCCATGTCAAATTCCTTGCTGTTATTTGCGAGCCATTGAGTTATTTAGAGCCATCCCGCACAAACTGTATTGGGGGTTTGGACAGTACTGTCGGACACTTGTTGGCACGAGCCACTGAGAGGTTAATTACCTCGCGAATAACAGCAAGGACTTTGTCGTAGCGGTAAGTGTGCTGTCCTCGATCTAAAGCTGCCTTGCAGTCAGCTAGAATGTCTATCTTGGCAAGAGGTGCTGCTACAAAGGGGGTATGAACTATCCTCAGAATAGCTCCAACCAGCGAGGTTGCAGGTGTCTGGATACTCTGAAAGGCATTTAAATAAAATTTCAGCATATCTGGCGTCCAGTCGTTGCCTTCCAGTGCATCGGAGGAGGAATGCGAAAGTCCCCAATCGTCTTCCAGTCATTCTGGCGTCGAAGGCCAATAGCATGAACTGTACCGTTGTCGTCGTAATCTCCTCGCAGGAGACACTTCTTCGTGTCCACATCGCTCACGGTCGTACTGCCATTCCTCAGAGCGGTACCATTTTGGCTGATTTCAGCAAGAAATGTTTCGTGGAAGTCTGCACGGGTGTGTAGATCGTTCGATTCACTACGGCCACTTATTATGCGGTTCGATATTGCCGGATCCTCAGAATATAGAATCCCAATAATGATAAGAGAAAACCGTATAATGAAATCTAAAAAGTACAGCTCATTTTGGGATCGCTAACAGACTGTAGTTTCTAACGCATTATAGTACAAAATTAGTAACGAGTCTTTGATTATTTTTAGATGGTCGTGCTCGCACTGCGATATCTGTCTGTATTCAGAATCTCAAGGCCACCAGCACGCCAATCGCGTCCACCATAATATCAACTTCAGTATCTCGCAACTCCCGAAGAGCGCAAACAAGGAGAGACTGGTGGATTCGATGATAAAATCCATCAGCCGAGCGGCCGAGGAAGCGGAGTCCGGGCCGTCGGAGGAGGGGAGCCCCGCGGCCCGTCGGAGAGAGAGGCAGTCTTCGCGGTCGCCCGAACCCTGCGAAGATCTGACCGTCCACGAAGCGGAAAACCTGCTGGAGAAGCACGGACCGTACGGCCGGCCCGAGGGCCTGAAGTTTACGTGTCCTCTTTGTAAATACCAGAGCGTGTACAGACTGCTCATGGAGTCGCATCTTTGCAAGGAAATGATGTGTATGAGGTAAGCTTATTTTCAAATTTAAATAAAATCCCGCTCGAGTCGTCGATTGCAGGATTTCTTTTATAGCCAACGGGTCTGTTTTCTTCATCCCGGCCGTCCGTGACCGGGCATTTCGTTAAAAGCGGACGGTTTTCGTCCGCTTCGACGATGATTCGTTTAGATCGTCTCGCCGTCTAACGGTCCTTTCGACGACCGAAGGGTCGAGCGACGCGCTAGGCTCTCGAGTTCGTTCTAATATTCGTTCTAATATATGAGTTTGTTCGTTTGTAATATTTGTAATTGTCTTCAGATGGAAATGCAACCGATGCGAGATGAAATTCAGCGATGACGAAGTGGCCACGGACCACTGTCGGCGGGCGCATGCGCCCGAGCAGTCGGGCATCGAGACGCTCGGCGACGACGACTGGAAGGACAGCAGCGTCTGGCGCTGGATACAGAGCCTGCTCGAGGTGCAGCGGCTGCTCATGCCCAACGCCGACGACGCGCCCACCATTCGGCCCGCGGCCGGCGGCCCCCCCCCCGCAGCCGCACAAGCGGCCCGCCCGGGACGAGCCGCCCGGGCCCGCGCCCGCCAAGCGCACGCGCAAGCTCACCGGCCTGCTCGCCTGCGACTCGTGCCCGTTCACCACCTGGCTCAGGCCCACGCTCGCCAAGCACAAGACCAAGCACGACAACTTCGAGTACTCGTGCCGCTACTGCCGCTACCTGGGCGACGCGCCCACGGCCGTGGAGGCGCACTGCCGCGCCAAGCACCCGGGCCGGCCGCTGGCGCACGTGGCCACGGACCTGCGCCGGCTGGAGCGGCTCAACGCGGCCAACCTCTTCTGCTTCCCGTGCCAGCTCGTGCTGGTGCGCTCCGACGCGGCCGCGCACATCGCGGCCAGCCACCGCGGCGCGCCCGTGCACGTCACCAGCAAGAACAACATCCTGTTCGGCTGCGCCGAGTGCGGCTCGGCGCTGAGCGACTTCGTGCTGGTGGTGCGCCACTTCGCCGAGAAGCACCGCCGCTCGCAGCTGCGCATCGGCATCAACAAGATGGACGCCAGCGGCCACGCCTTCAAGTGCGAGCACTGCAAGAAGCTCTTCAAGTACCGCTTCGACCTGGACCTGCACCGGGACGCGGCGCACCCCGACTCCTACTTCAACAGCGTCGAGTCGCTGCGCAACCAGACGGGCGACTTGCCCGCGTCGGAGGCCGGCGGCAAGTCGGCCGCCTGCATCTCCTCGCCCGACTGGAGCGGGGAAATCGACTATTATCTCCTTTGGGGCGACGCGAGCGCCGCCGTCGGCGACAACATAGTCGACGTGACCGTCAACTGTGACAATTTGGACTCGTGAAAACCCGTTTATTGACACCTGTGATCTTACCTCGATAGGAATAAGTGAGGCTCCGCGTTTAACTTTTAGTATTTATTGTAAATAATTTAATACCGATATGCGAACTGACTACGTATTACGAAAATCATTGTCATTTTTTTGTACATTTTAAGGTTTAAATTTGATGACAGAGTCGAGTCATCTTTTGGCGCTTTTTCGAAGAAACGATGGCTTAGAAAAAACGTTTTGTTGAATAATAAATAATATTTTTTTCTGAAGCTAAGCGTTTTATTGTACGCACGAGCGTACCGAGTCAGTTGCTGAAATCGACGGATGCGTCTACTGAGCTATAAAAAACTACATGTTTCTTTGCACGCCGAACGAGTTAACCGAGTTATAACCTAACATTAAAAAATCCTATGTCCGGTCGCCGCTGGAATTTAGCCTACAGAACTGGACTTCCTATTTTGTGAAGGACATCGACCTTTTTGAGAGAGCGTAGAGACGCTTCCCGAAGCTACCGCAGACGCTAAGAAGACAGTCGAGTTACGAGGAAGGGCTACGAAACCTAAGACTTGTGATATTGGAGAAATGCAGAAAGCTCGTTGACTCGGTCAAGACCTACAGATTACTTTCGGTATGCTACAACTATGCTGATAATATACGAATGTATACATTCAATAAGAACTCGCATCTACGAAGAAACGACTTGTCGCTATCGCTGATCCGTTTCTCGATGAACCCACAGAAACATTTTCTGTCTTAACAGAGTTGTAGATGAGCAAACCTACAAACAGTGTTGAGTGCTAAGAACATTAATATTACAGAAACATTTTCTGTCTTAACAGACACTGATCATGTTAACAGAGTTGTATTCTAGCAAATCTACAAACAATGTTGAGTGTGTTAAGAACATTACATTAATTTAAAAAAAACAGACTGGAGTTTTACCAAATGTGATAAAGACTGACTGAAAATAAAATACTCAATCCGATATTGGCACATCAAGTTAGGCTGTTTATTAATAATAATAATAATAATAATAATTACTGGAATAAGTGGGTCGCCATTCTAACATCAGGATGGCTGGCCGAGTTATTATATTCGGACTAACTGGTACTCTTACTTGATGAAGACTAGCGTGACCAGGCAATGGACTTGGTACTAAATTTCTAAAGAATTAGAAATCTAAATTATGACTTGGTCCAGCCATTCTTGCAAGCTATTTACCGAGAATCTTTTAAGCCAAAGATAATAGGATTAATTGTATATAATCTGATTTAAGCATCGATTAGACTACATGATAAATAGGGCACTAACTCAGTGCCCTAAATCAGTGTAGTGTAATCGCAGTTAGCCAGTTAGGATGTTGATTTAAGCATCTGTTAGACTCACAATAAATAGGGCAGGACCCTAAATCAATGTAGTGTAATCGCAGTGAACCAGTTAGGATGTTGATTTAAGCGTTGGTTAAACTACACGACAAATAGGGCACACACTCGGTTAGGCCCCTAAATAAGTGTAGTGTAATCGCAGTTAGGATGTTGATTTAAGCATCAGTTAGACTATACGATAAATAGGGCACTGACAAAGATAATACAATAATTGGCACTAACTCAGTTAGGGCCCTAAATCAGTGTAGGCAAAGATAACATAATAATAAGTGTAGGTAGTGCAATCGCAGTCAGCGTTACATCGAACCGATTATTTTACAAAAACTGAAATCGCATCGCCTTAAAACTACGAGAAATTAAAAAAATATATTTTTTGCGCCTTTGGAGCTGAATCTAGCAAGCAACCTTGACAATCAATAAATTCAGCCAATCTGGTTCCGCTGTCGTGAAGGATGCAGGTTAACCAATATGAAGATGCGTGACACTAACGGCGAAAGAAGGCATAAATTCAAGTAAAAATTAAAGAATAGGGAGAGTTCAAGATTTACAAAAAAATGTAATGCTATCTATTGTATATTTTTTGGGTCCCATCAAACTTGCAGAAGGCAGATTTGCAGACGGCAATCTTGCAGACGGCATTCTTGCAGGCGGCAGTTTTGCAGAAGGCAATCTTGCAGAAGGCAGTTTTGCAAATGTCAAACTGACGTTTCGAGGGTCGGAATTTTTGCAGACGGCATTTTTGCAGAAAATGAAGTTAGAAGCAAAACATCGTATTTAAAATTTAGTGTTACCAGAGTAGAAATCGACAAAAGCCGCGTTTTCATATGTCAGGGTACGGAAACCAGTCCACTTCTTTGAGTGTCCTCTCCATCGCGGATCTCAGCAATCATCTTTCGATTTTAGGGAAAGGTAAACCTAACCTAACCTAACCTAACAGAAAAACTTAAAACATTTTTTAAAATGTTTAGTTTGATGTACTGAATCATCCACTACAAGGATGCCGGTAATTAATGTCACTTCGATTTTAGGGAAAGAAAAACCTAACCTAACCTAACCTAACAGAAAAACTTAAGACATTTTTTTTAATGTTTACTTAGATGTACTGAATCATCCACTACAAGGATGCCGGTAATTAAATGTGGAGAGGTAAAAATATTCACCACTTTAATTTACCCTGACATGATAATTTGCTACTTCTTTTTCTAAATTTAAAATTAATAACATATGACCGCTTTACTGCTTTATTTTTGGTTTGTAAAATAATATAAAATTATTTTATTCATGTAATCATGTCCTAATGCGCCATTCTCAAACGTTGCTAACTTCGGGTTTGTATGCAAGTTTGCTTTCTGCAAGAATGCCGTCTGCAAAAATGCCGCCTGCAAGGTTGCCGCCTGCAAGGTTGCCGCCTGCAAGGTTGCCTCCTGCAAATCTGCCCTCAACAGATTTGGAACTGTCAAAAGTGACATTTGTGCAAGACTGCCGCATGCAAAACTGGCGCCCCCCTATTTTTTCGACGCTTTTCGCGTCAATGTCGGTAAGCCCTCGATTAGGGATTTTATTGCTACGATTGCTAGCTTCCAATCGCTGTTTAGTGACAGAAGTGAGGGCTGCGTATTTTGGGCGATCTTCTCGTTTCAAAATGGGTGTACTCGGCACGATCAGCAATCTCGTTTTCAAGAGGACCTCCACTTTCTTAGTGGCCGTTTTGGCGAGCTCGTTCCTTTTCGAGCGAGCCATCGATGTCTCGTGCGACAGCATATACCGCTCCGTTAACAAGGGGGTGAGTACATGAAACTATTATATAACCCTTTGAGTAGTCGACTTGCTGGATAGGATACCTCCTTCTGAAGATATAGCAAAATTATTGAGAAAATAGAACAATGAGGTGAGTTTCATTTGGGCTCTGAGTTTCATTCGGTTCAAAATTCGCAGCGTGCAGTTCAGCAAATGTGTATTTATGCAGTTTAGCAAACTCTTCTATATTGAAAATGCTTTAATGTCAGCTTACTATATTCATCACACTGATTCCGAATCTGTGAATCTAGTTTTTATCTAACCTTCCTCCAAATAGTTTTTTCTGAATTGTTAAAAAAACAAACTAACCTACCGAAATGTAGGTGTTTGCCACTTCTTTAAATGCCTATATCTCTCTTATTCATTGAGTCTGACAAAAGATAATTGCAGTTTCGGAATCAGCATGGTGAATATAGTGAGGTGATGTTAAACGATCAAAAATGTAGAACTGGTAGCAATACCTAATAAATACCGTTTTTTTTTAACAATTCTTAATCCTTCAGGCCCTGGCCCCTCAGCCGATTGACAAGTTCATGTTCCAAAAAATTGCAGTAAAAATTAGTAAAAAAAATTGAATTATGACAGTTCCACCAAAACATTAATTACTGCCAAACCACTGTACCCATAATTAAAATAAAACATATTAACATAATAAAACAAATTAAATTAAAACGGGGCCGTCACGCTGAATAGTGTTGTGGCCCATATCGGCCAATCGGGGCTCTAGGGGTTAAAACACCTATATGTCAGTAGGTTTAAGCTAGTTAAAAATAATATGTATGAAGTTAGCTAAACTGCATATATTCCCAGCAAACGTCAGCACGCCAATCCGTTTGACCTATTTTGCAGAATAGCAGTCAATGTATGAAACTTGCAGTGCGGCTGTACGTTTTGATGTGAAAGCATGGTAGATCGATATGTAAATTTTACACAACTTCCATTTTTTTTAATATTTACAGTTTACTTGCTGTAATTATGCAACTACCTCATTTTCATAATAATAATTATTATTATGATTATTTTTTATTCTGGACAGGCAGCTTTGCTGATACGTCCGGATCATATATTGTAAAGCTAAACAATATTTACTATATATAAACAATAGGCAACATTTTCAATATTGACAAGTTTTTAGGTACAAATTGAGTCGTTTTTAAATTGATTGACAGACCTTGCACTAATCACTTCAAATGGTAATTTATTCCCCATGTCCACCACTCTATTTTGCGGATAGTTCTTAAGAGGAATAGATTTAAATTTTGTACTGTTTAGTTTTTGTTGTAACTTCAAAGATTTGTGTTGACGTTGAGTTTGTAATTATTCTCTAGCCCAGGTACTTCGTAATAATGTGTTAGAATTTTATATGTCTTAATCAGGTCCCCTCTTTGTTTTCTTTGTTTGAGAGTAGTCATTGCAAGTAATTCCAAGAGATCTTCATAATTCCTATTCTTCATGCCCACGGGTCGCACTTCGCTGCACCTTTTCCAGTACATCTACATATTTGCATAAGTAGGGGTTCCAGAGCTGATAGC
The DNA here is from genome assembly GCA_944548615.1 of Micropterix aruncella. Lineage (NCBI taxonomy): Eukaryota > Metazoa > Arthropoda > Insecta > Lepidoptera > Micropterigidae > Micropterix > Micropterix aruncella. Next base: position 10,060,534 of record OX155969.1, read on the forward strand.
CATACTCAAGAATAGGTCTCACATATGCCTTGTAGATCTTGTTAAAAACCTGTATTGACAGATGTTGGAAAGCCTTCCTTACTAGATAGAGTTGGCTCTTTTTAGCAATTATGTGTTTCTCCCATTTGAGATCAGTAATTGTTATTCCAAGATCTTTTTGTTGCTTAACAGCTTCTGATTGGGCGTTTGCCAGAAAATATTGTTTGTTGGGGTTGCTTTTCCCGATATGAAGCACTACACATTTCTCTATCTGTAAACACTGTTTATGATTATTTTGTTTGCGGATTGATGCTGCCGGCAATGACCAGAGATACCGCTGACGGCAACTCTGGTCATTACCGACAACTTAGCTTAGATTAAAAAGCATTCCATTAGGATGGTGCAAAAATCAACATCGCATTCCCCAAAGGATACGCACCTAAATTAATGAGCTTTCATAGACAATGAGCATATTCAGTGAAACCTATATCATTTTATAAAATTACTCCACCTAATTTTTGTGTTTATTAATTTTCAGAAACTATGGGATGACATCAAGCATAAATATGAAAATAAAGAAGAATAGATGTTGGATGTCAATACTACACTGATGTGATTTTAGGTTATTAATTAATAAATGCTCTATTGAAGTTTTTGTGGTTTTTTCTGGCTAAAAGTCTTTTATTTTCAATATGCCTCCCCTCCCATCTCCATAGCAACAACAAAAAATACAATTATAAAATCTACTTTATTTCCATAACTAAAACTATTTTTTTTGGTGTTCGGACTCCTCTAATACAGTCCACGGTTTCTCCGGTCGATACAGATCCCACGGATAAGGATGTTTATACGCCGGTGGCTCCTCCAGCTGAATTCCTCCGTCTTTAATACAGTCGAGGAATTTTTCGATCTTTCGGCCCGGGATCGATTTGATGTTGCAATGCATTTCGGTTATCCCGGCTTCTAGGCAGCGTCGCGCAAGCACTCTTCCTAGATTTATAAACGCAGACGTGTCAGTACCGCGATAGAGCTGCTTCTTAATCGCCCATTCTTGCGTGCTCGCTTTAATTACCGGTCCGTTGATGTAGTGCACTACTAGAGCGGTCGCGTGCTGGCCGGATTCATACACTTCTAATCTGGAAAAGAAAGATAAAACGTAGCCTTATTTAGTAATCCATCGGCGTTATCTTGTTTATAATCGTATTTCAATGAAAAAGGATCAAATGTAACCACCACTAGAAGGGAAACATGTCCACCGAAACGGCATCCAAATACCGCAAGCGAATGACGCTAAATACCTTGGGCTGTACCTGGATAGACACCTTACCTGGAGAAAGCATAAATTCACGAAAATAAAAGCGCTAAGTAAACAGCTTAGAAAACTACTGATTTATAGGCCGCAAGTCACAACTCTCGCTAGAAAATAAAATAGCAGTACAAATACATCCTGAAGCCTATTTGGATCTATGGATGGATTACAGCAACCAATTCCAAATTATAAAACCTGCAGTGGTTTCAAAACTAGATGCTGAGAATTATAGTTAATGCACCAGGGTATGTCACGAACGACCATTAGAAAGTCTTAATAGTGAAGGAGGAAATTACCACTAAAATTGTATCCTAAATCACCCGAATCAACTAGATTCAAAACTGATAAAAATCCGGGCTTTCCGCAAATTGAAGCGGAGAGCGCCCCCAAGACTTGCTAGCATAATAATGTGCCAACACCCATGATTACGGATGTCATTGGACACATACCATTCAAGTCCAGTCAAGTCAATCGAAGGAACGGCAGAGATGGAAATGTTAAAGAGCCACAACAATTGCTGAATGTCATATCTAGGACAGATGGCAATAACAAGGGGTTTAAAAAAATGTAACCATACAAAACTGAGGGCAATGCACCAGATAAGAATGATAATCACAGTTAACTAACCGTAGTTAAATCCTAAATTTGTTTGCACCACAAGCAGTTAAGCTAACGTTGGTTAATTTCCTTAACTGTGTCACGATCAGCAGTTAGCGTCCGTTAATCGGCTGTTAGTGAGAACTGTCACAATTTTAAGGTTAGGCTGTGCCTGCCCTGCTATTTATATGATCAGTGGCCCTGCTTTTGATTTTGATATAGTTGTGGCTATTGTTTTATATTATTATTGTTGACTATTAGTCAAAGTGGTTTAATTCGTACTTACGTGAACGCAAGCAATGTGTCAAGGTGTCAGATAATACTTCAGATACTATTGATGTCATTGCAGGTGTTCCACAAGGAGGAATATTGTCGCCTCTACTTTTTTCTCTATTCATCAACCCAATAGCTAAGGGCCTGACTACCAATTATCATCTCTATGCTGATGACCTGCAGCTGTACACCCATGCTACGCCCCAAGAGGTTAGTTCGGCTACCTCTATTATGAATATAAATCTAAACCATATCTCACGCTGGGCTAAAGGAAATGGTATCATAATTAATCCGTCTAAGTCCCAATCTATTCTAATTGGCAGCAAGAGACTATTATCATCATTTAATATTGCATGTGTCCCACCAATCCATATTGATAGTAATGTTATACCATATTCAAAGAAGGTGAAAAATTTGGGTATCATCATTGATCAATATCTCTCTTGGCAGTCACAGATTAATGAAGTCAACAAATGCATATTTGCTGGATTTCATAGTCTTCGGCGGTTGCAAAGATTTTTACCAGTGGAGGTTAAGAAGACCATAGCTCAATCACTGCTATTGCCTATACTAGACTATGCTGATGTCTGCTACCTTGACGTCACTGAAGCCATCCTTGACAAATTAGAGCGGTTGCAAAATGTATGCATTAGGTATATCTTCAATGCGAAAAAATTTGATCACGTCTCTGAGTATAGAAGCAGACTTCATTGGCTTCGAATACGTGAACATAGAAACATGCATATTCTTCTCCTTCTTTATAACATCCTCAACAATCCTACCGCTCCCTCTTACCTAACCGAAAAATTCATCCACTTAGGAAGTCATGGTCTTTCACTCCGTTCCAGTCAGGATAGTAAAATTGCGATTCCCACTCATAATTCTTCTATTTTTACTTATTCCTTCACCGTTCATGCAGCTAGACTATGGAACCAGCTCCTGCCAGACATCAGAAACGCACCAAAGGTTTCTACCTTTCAAGTGTCTCTGAAAAAGCATTTCATGTCCCTAAATTCCTAGTTATCCTAGGTCTCATCCCATCCTCTCCTATCCTTCGCTCCTTGCGAATTATTCCAAATCCTAATTTTATTTAAAAAATGGCATTTTTGTTACTTGGTTAATTTTTGTTATGTAATAAGTTTTTCTTCTTTTTTTGTAAATTTTTAATTTATCTTTTGGCACCTAAATTTTTACACTTCCACGAAGGTTGGCTGTAAGAGATTGTATTTTAGGCAATAAGTCCGCCTTTTGTATGTTTTTGGTTAATGTGCAATAAAGAATCTCTATCTATCTATCTATCTACTATTCGGCCCAGATGAGCCATTAATAGCGGTTGCTCCCATGGTTAATCAGGAGACAGCCAAAATCACCAATATTACAATCAAAATCCGTACTCCAGTATAAGAATCCAAATGGTCAAAATAAAAAAAAAGTAACGCAAAAAAACACTAATTCGAGCACTTGCAATGGCGGGTTCGAGACATATTGTGATTGGCTGGGAGTCGCATGAATGCTGTTCTAAAGCTCAGCAAAGCGATTTTGAGGTATCCAGTGCGACTAACCATGGTTAAAAAACCGGTGCCTGAACAAAATATAAACGGCTATTAAATTGTAAATCATAGTTAGCTAACGGCACAGACGACCCAGCCAGAAATCAAACCCGGAACCTTACAATGTAAGATCAGGTAATCTAGCCACCGGGCCGCCGTGTGTAATGCTGGGCATACACAGATGACCTAGCCGGGTATCGAACCTGGAACCTAACAGTGTAAGATCAGGCAACCTAACCACTATGGCACCAGGCCCGTGTATAATGCTGGGAATGCACAGCTAACCCAGCCGGGAATCAAACCCGGAACCTTACAATGTAAGACCAGGCGACCTAACCACTATGCCACCGAGCTGGGCCGTGTGTTATGCTAGGCATGCACAGGAACCTTACAATGTAAGATCAGGCGACCTAGCCACTACGCCACCAGGCACATAATGTAAAGTGGAGCGAACACGAATGCAGTGGTGAAGAAAGCAAATACTACTGTAACTTTTCTATGTTTGATGTTGAAACTATTCTGTAACTTGTATAAGACTTACTACATCTCCTGGAATTCGGGCACCTGGGATAGTCAAGGATCATCTCGAGACAATGCACTGGGGGGGGGGGGATTCCAATTGGATTACGAGGAGGCTGACTGTTGCAAAACTACCAACACTGGAAGCTCACTAGGCAGGAAAGAGGTGATCAAGCAGTGTTGCCACCAAGGTTTCTCCAAAATATGCTAAGCTGGTGTGAAAAAATATGCTAAATCCTGCAAAATATGCCAAAAAAATATGCTAAGTTACTTCAGTGACAAATTTTATGTAAATTTAATTGAAGATGCTTATTAACAACTTGGTGACCCAATCCGGCTTCGCACGTGTACACAAATAAGTACTAAATAAATAAATAAATACAAACGGAGCTGCCATGGAATTCACCGACCGGAGTCGGGCCCATCATAATACTATTTTTTTTACACTTCTGGGGTGTGAGCAGTGGATTCCGGACTTACGAACCGGCTGTGGTAGGTTTAGGACAGCTGTCTTGCCACATGTGAGCGTTCACCTTGCCACCCATTCACTCCCCCTTCGAAGCCATAGAATTTGATAACAAAAGGACTTTTGCGTAAAACAATCACTGTAGATCGAATATAAGAGTCATAAACACGGTGTTCTAAGCTTTTAGAGGAAAAAACATAGACATATTTTTAACGGCAGTCTTGTCAACTCACCCAACTACTTCAAAATATGCTAGAGCGTTAAAAATAGGCCAGAAATATGCTAACTTTATTTTTAAAATGTTAACATAATTTTGGGAACATCAGGTGGAATCAACATGAGGTGGGAACATCGATGGAGTTATCGATATTGACTTTTGTTAGCAGAAATATTGTGATTTACGTTCTTTTCATGCTTTTACAAAAATGGGCCAAATAAATAAGCTAAACAAGAAGCAAATATGCCAAATTTAGCATATAATATGCTAAATTGGGAACAGATGCTTGGAATAGATCACTAGAACAAATTGAAGTAAAAATATCAACCTGTTCTAGCTCAATATCATATCATAGCTAAAATATCAATCCTGCCAGGTGTGTCGAAAAAAATGGTAATTTTTAAAAATTAACTGATAAATATACTGTAAGTCACAAAAAGTTTAAGAAGCATTGAATGCTAAATTAACAGTTAATATACTTTTTATATATTTAGCATTTGATGCCACTGCTTTTAATAAAGGTTTATTGCCTGAGATAGCATCTTTGAATTAAGTGCGACTAGCACTTAGCACTATAATAAAGAAAACCTACAATTCACTTTTTACAGTGTTTACTGCGAGACGATTTCTTTTGTCTGTTCATGACGTTAAATATTCGTTCCACAAAAGTATCACATACTGCCTGATTTTCAACAAATTTGGTGCTGCTTCAATATATCTGCCCCTACTCTATATATCTGCACATATTAACCAGTTAACTGCGTTTGACGTGTATCCAAACAATCCAAATCTTTATTTTGGTCGGTCGATGTGTGATTTTTATTTTACACACACGGTAAAATAAAAAATTCCCATTTGATATAAAACACAATATTTAAGTAAGATACTACTGCTACTGAGTAAGGTACTACTGTTACTGCTGCTGCTGCGGCGGCGGCAGTTGCAACAGCAGCAGCAGCAGTAGTAGTGTCTTACTCAAATATTAAGTTTCTATATCGAATGGTAAATTTTTAGTATTATGCATTGAAACATTAACCGCATGTAAATTGAGAGGAAATTTAAATACAACTGAATTCCTAAAAAAAAAAATATTAATATTTTCTGTTTATAAATTTTATTATTTTTCATTTATGAGTTTTTAATAATGAATTATTAGTTTTTTATCCAACAGAAATCCTTGTCCTTTTACTTAGATTTTTTTCGTAAAATTTATTATGACGCCCATTTGTATTCTGTTCAACGTGTATACTCGTCATCCAGTTACGGACTTTTTATAATAAATTCCGCAGTTAACTGGTTAACCCCTCGAGCCTCAGAGGGACCGATCGGACTCAAACGTAAAAGCACAGTTGCGCCTCGTTGGGACCGATCGGACTCTAAAGTTAGTATTCTAAAGTTCTAATATGCAACAATTCTAAAGTGCAACAACGGTTTGGGAAAAATTAATATTTTGGTCGGCCGCCATAATAAATCTAAAATTTCCATAATTATACATAGTCTTTCAAAGGCATGCGCTTGCGAAATCTCGCGGCTTGAGGGGTTAAGGGGGTTGCCTTCAAGTGAAGGGAAAACACTTTAAAATGCAGCCAGTTCTTCATAAATGTTTACAGGCGGAGTTTGCTGCTTCCATCGAGATAATAACCGTAACTCAATTAATTGATCCAAGCGTAGGCAATCTTCCGTATTTTAGATCCAAACAACTAAAAGTCTTAAAATTGTTAGTTTCAAAGGGATACCCCTACTCTATATAAGCTAATGCTCTTCTGTAAACATTAGAGCGTTTTTAGTACATTATTTAAATTGATAGTTTGGAAGATAGCCTTTTCTTAATGTACTTTTTTTAATTTCTCATCGCCTTCTCTTAATTAATATTAATAATAATATACCTACTCTTTATTTGTTCTTAATTACAATACAAAGATACGATCTTATTGCCACATGGCAATGTCTTACAACTAACCTAATCAAAGTGGTTAATTATTGATTTAATTATTATCCGGTTTACAAAGATTTTCTTGACCTAAAGGCATAAAGAAAACTGGACTGTCCAGTCGAAAACCGTACGTCTGGCAACCCTATACCTAGCTACAGATCCACAGATGTAGGCGGCAGGCGCATCAGTAGTAAATACCTGCCTACAATAATAATAAATGTACTTCTGGGAGTTCTTGATTTTCATTTGAGTACTACCAAATAAACTTGAAAAATATGATGTAATTTCATAATAGCATAAATACAATTACGCTCACTTGTGCCACCAGCTAATATCGAAGCCATCCAAATGGTACCCTTGAGGTTTTAACGCCAGCCGCATTCGTTCCAGGTTACGAGGGTTCCTGTTCTGAAAACGCGGCGGGACTTCCGCAGGACCGGTGATCTGTGAAGCGTTTCTGGTTCCCACGAACGTCAGCAATTTTAAATGCTTCGTCGAGAGCATTGTTCATTAAAATTTAAAACAAAAATAACAAACTACACATCAGAAAAGATAACCTAAAAAGGGACTGTGAATGGACTGTCAGTCAGATTGCTGTTCATTTATGATCCATTATTTTCTGGCCTAAGAATATCCTGGTATTGTTTCATCGATAATAAATATAGCGCATTCCACCGTCAATCGAATAATGGAATATTTAAAATCCTCGCATTCCTCTACCTCACAGAAGAGTTATCCACCAAGGTTGAGCGTCTCCAAAATGTCTGCATTCGTTATATCCATGGCCTTCATGGAGTTCAGAGGGAAGCTTCACTGGCCGTCGACCAGGAAGAAAAGAGACATGAGAGTTCTTTGTATGTTTTTAAAGATCGTTGAGGGCGTCGCTCCCAATTATCTTATCGGCATATTTACTGCACTAGCGGCTCATGAACTCTGAGATCAAAAGATAACCCGCTACTCTCTATCCCTGGTCACAACATTGACTTTTTACATTCTCTTTCACCATGCATGGAGGCCGTCTTTGGAATGTTTTGCCGAAAAATGTGAGAGCCTCGCCAAGCATTGCATGTTTTTAAAACAGACTCAGAGAACATTTGAAATCTTCCACATACATTCCTTTTCCCTTCCCGTTATCCTCGTTTTAAAACCTTTGCGTCCTTATAGGTGTTAGTTTATTTTGGTGTCACATTTTGGCCCACAAAGAGTTAAGTCGGTATATATTTTTTTCCTTCCTCTTTTTTTAATTTGGTAAACTCTTTATATAAGTTAAGTTAGCAACTACTCGCAAACAATGTTCATGCAGTAGTATAGGTTAGCTATAAAATATTGCCTACAGTCAATAAGCTCGCATTTTCTTACGAATAAAGCGTTTTATTAGTATTATTATTATAGTTTTACAACAAGAAGTCCAAGAAACTTCGGTTGAAATATATAGACAGCTTTTAATGGCGTGTGGTCTCTATGTATTTCCTATGTAAGATCGAAGCGAAATTAACATGGTGTATTCGTATCGTAGTAGTTAATATAGAAATATACTGAGTCCACGTACGCAACGTATTAACGCTTGAATTTGCACGAAAACAGATGACATACACTTATGAGGCTGCCGGCACACTTTTCCTACGTACGCAACGTACGCAACACATTAATGGCACCTGTCCCTTGAATTTGCTTTGCGTAGGTGGGACAAGCGTGGCGCTGGCCCGATACGTAACGCTGTCTCATGCTTCACACGCAATGTCGATCTGCGATCTCCAGATCTGCATGGGAAGATGGAGGGAATGACGGCACGCCATCTCACGCGTAAAACCAGTGTGTTTCTAGAACGCGTTCGCGACGGGTCTGACAAACATAGAACGTCTGTATTTGCACAGAGAAAAGAACTGGTGCATGCGTTTTATATTTATTCTTTGCTTACGTTTTTGAAAATGGGAGATGAACATCTTCAACAGGAGATCTTTTTGTCACATTCAGTAATACTATGAGTATACTCATACAGTACTTTAGACATGCGGACGTACATAAAAAAATCGTTCTTCATCATATATCCCAATTTCCGCATTAAATTGTGGTATTCTTGTCTAGTTATCTCATCAATCCAATATTATTATATTATTTTCATAATTTTCTTTTTATGTTGGGAACATATTTTTATAAAACCGCGTATAGCATATCACTTGTGAGTGCGGTGCGTCGTTCACTTCACACCTTTTTGAGGCAAGTGGCCCCGCGATTGCCGCGGTATGTATGCAGTTTAGCAAACTCTTCTATATTAAACATATTTTAATGTCGTCTATATTCATCACATTGATTCCGAATCTGTAATCTTTGCTCTATTTCTATAATAAGCGATATATAGGCGTTTAATTAAGTTTCAAACACCTACATTTCGGTAGGTTAGGCATCCATATAGGCAACACCTATATGGCGGTAGGTTAGGTTTTTTTTAAAACCATCTTATACACCTATTTGGTTAGTTTTGTGTACAAAAAATGACACCTGCTAAAAGATTTGCGCATACATCCCAACTCTATTTGTATTTCCAAGACCAATTATTTTAATTCGATTAACAACTTTTGGTTTGCATTCATCCTTAAGACTTTCCCGGCAAGTAGCCAATGACTTGTTTCATCTGAATATTATTTTCATAAATAAAGTCGATGAGCAGTTGGCGAAAATTCCTGTTAATATGCAATTCCTGCAACGCAGTGGAAATTTGATTTTCGAACGCGCGTCATCTCATTCAACTTAACCCTGGAATGCTACCATGAATTTGCATAGCCGCACCCCAACGGCGTAATTTCACAGCAACCAAAACACACAGCCGCACTAACTGGCACAAACGCTGGTACCTACTGCCACCAAAGCTAACTATACGGCGCGGCAGTGGTGCAGCGCGCTATACCGCAGAATAGTGATTATTACAAAAAAATATGGGGTGCGGCCGTACCCCAGGTAGCCTAACAGGGTTAAAAACCAAATTGCAAACGCGGGTCGCCGCGAGTCTTCGAATTCGAATTTTGAATGAGCCACGCATCGCGAACGTCACCGCTTTTAAGGGCCTTATTATTTAATGAATGTAGGGCGGATATTAAATATTATTTCTGTATATGAGCTGTTTCAACCAAACTTTCACAATCTGATTTCGACCCAACAAGGCACCTGTGTACTGAATTTTAAGTCTAAGTAAAATATTTTGAGAATGAATTATGACTAGCGCGCTCTCTGGTGGCCCGATTTCGACAACAATATTTTCCAATCGTCGGGTCCTACAAATTTCACGCGGTAAATTCGTTTTCTATCCTATTTATAATATTTTCCAATGTTTTGTCATGACCAAATGATGCCTTCATGCCAAATTTTAGCCCAATCGGATGAAATGTTTGGACGCTATCTTGGACGCAGGCACACACATAGCCAGACACACACAGACGGACACACACACACACACACATACAAACTTCAGTCTGGATATTCATCTAAATCTCGAAAAAAATGCGCGTTCACAATACCGTATGGCCGCGCCAAATTCTTGGTCCCTCGCCCGCATGCTCAGATCACACGTATTGCATTTATTGAACCTCAGTGCACTGAAACCAAAAAGGGATGGAAATCCTTTAAATAATTGGGATTTCTATCTCTTTTTGGTTTCAGTGCATTGGGGTTCAGTAAATGCAATACGTGTGATCAAGCACGTGGGCGACAGACCGGGAAATCTGGCGTGGCCAGTGCCCAGTGGCGCAACTATAAATAATGGGCCCCGATGAAAAATTGAACGAAAGGCCCCTCCCCCTACTTGCTTACCATTCATTATTGCATAGGATGTAATGTTTGTGTAACTAACTGTATTACATATTTATATTAAAAATATATTATAAATAGGCGTATACATTAGGGGGAATTACATTGAACATGTTGCAGAAAAAATTCCCAACGAATTCAGCGTGACACTTGGGATCACAAAGAAACATTGTTGCGGGAAAATGTTTGAAACATTTGTTACAATGCTTTAGTGGTAATTTAATTACTGAATTATATTTGTCAAAAAAATGACGTCAGGTTTAATTACTTTTTTTTTGAGTAGAACAAGCAAGTTCGAAACTGGTAAGACTAAAAAATACCCACATAATAAAATTATTACAAATATACCTACCCATTTTTACATATCTTTCTAAATTAACTACATTGTATTATAAAAAATACGTGTGGCACTCGGGGACTGCCGCGGTAAAGCTATTGCATAGTATTTTTAACAACTTATGCTATTTCAATTATTTATTTATTTTATTTATTTATTTTTTTTCTGATTTTGGATGACTGCGCTCTATCGGAAAACGTTGAAATTATTCCGAATCATTTGTGGCTGCGGAAGCAAATGATTCGGAATAATTTAAACGTCTTCCGATAGAGCGCCGCGCACGAATTTGTTATTCAATAAAGCAAAAAAAACGGATTTTTCGAAAAAATCGTAGATAAAAAGATAGATAATTAAATTATCTTTAAAATAGTGCAGGTTTCATAATAATACGCCAGATAGTATTTGCGTAGTAGTCGTTTTTGTGTTCGGTTAGACCTAATTTCACAAATTAATTACACTATGTAATATAAACAAAATCTAAAATATTCAAAGCTAAGAATATTAGGAAAATGGGCTTGTTTAACATATATTTTTTTCGAATCGTAAGCAGTACTCGTTTAGACGTAATTATCAGTTTAAAATCATTAATTTTCGTTAAGAAAATTCTTCATTCGGTCGCCGCGCTGGCCTAGGCCCGCGATAAAAGCTATGCAATAGCTTAAAAATAATGTATGATAAAAATACATTTCTAGAATGGCTTTCGTGTCGAATTTCCCTCTGCAAAAACATACCTATATCAGTATTGAGACATCCATTTCTTCGGCTTCCAGCTTCCTAGCGAAGTTAGACGTCGCCTAGGTTGCCCGAAGAAAAAAGTACAATTTTGGGCCCCTAACTACCGTGGGCCCCGGTGCGCCGCACCGGCTGCACCGGATTAGTTACTCCACTGCCTCCTCGTCGGATGGTGGGCCAGTAAAGTAACAGTGCCACAACTTCGGGTATCGACTCGATACTCGATATCCCATGGATGTCGAATAAATACAGCGCTTTGTTATGGTTCTGTCATCGCGTGGGCTAGGCTGTCCGTCCGTTTTGCAAATTGTTTCTATTTAATTTAATACAACCGCGAGAAACGCGACCGCCGCGCGTAATTTATTCATAAATTCGTAATTGCGTTTGATAAAATTCGCTTTCCTCTCGTCGCGTCGGGGCCCCGTCGCGTGTTCCGCGATTTATGTACGGAGATAGTTTCGCCAGCGCAGCCCGTCGATCTCGCCAATTTGGGTCGTCGATGTCGACGAATTAACGATGTGATGTTCGCTTAATGGGATCGGCGACGAGCGATCGGTGCGATGTCCTTGCAGAAAAGCGCCAGGAGCGGGGGCGCGGGCGACAGGAGCGATAAAACGGACCGCACGGACAATACCTCCGTTTGCTCGTCCGTGGACACCCTCCACGATGGCTCTGTTATGTCCACGGTGCCCGACCGGCACGGATTCCTCGGCGGGACGCAGTACAGCCCTGAACCGTAAGGATATTTTATGAAATCCGTAATTACATGTGATCCTTGTGTGGTGAAAGCAATGAACACAGAAGGTTTAGGGGTAGCGAACGGTTTCCTGCAGCATGGGCCACGAGATCCACGGTGTACTCGGATCGCTCCAACTTTTGTTTCAACTCCTATTCAGAAGCTTCCCTCGCATCTCAGGCCTACCTCCCAGCTGGACGGTTTGCACACCTCTACTGGACGGTTTGCGCACCTCTACTGGACGGTTTGCGCACCGTTCGGCGACGCCAATCGGTTGTGCACACTGACTAATTGCTGAAGCAGTCTGGAGACTATGGTAATAAACTGTCTCCTAAGCAGTGGGGGTGGATGTTAACCTGTTGTCATGCCACTCATAAAACGACCTATGGGCCACCCGATCCCAGGTCCGCGATTAATTCAAACTGAATTACCGCTGTAATAGAACAGGTAGAGGCCGCGCAAGCGACTTCGGTTCCGTAACCAGTCTGGAGGATGGAGGTATCCTGAAGGTTAATTTCAGACGAAGATATACTGCCAAAACTGGTAGCCAGGGGGCAAGGTGGCCTATTGGTTTACCTTCCTAGTGCCTTGCCGTAAGGCGTTGGACTCTGGTGGGTTCGTGGCTTTGTTGGACGGTAGATTTGTATCATCTCAAAGTCTTATACGCTACCTCACGGGAGACAGAACGATCATTATTGTTAAAACTTCCTGAGTTGTAGTGCGGGCCCAGGAAGGACTCTGTGCCTGCGGGTTGGCTTTCCCTGGGAATCATTCTTCGGGTGCTCCTGGACGGTTTGTGCACCTTACGGCGTCAGCCAATTGATTGTGCATTCCGACATAACCGGGGGAGTCTGGAAACGGCTTTGTTTCCTATAGAGCGGGGTTGGTTGTTAACTTTGTGACAGCCGCTCTCGAAACGACCAATCGTCCACCCAATCCCGAGTGGTAGCCGGGCAATGGACGCCGAAGGTCTGCGAAAGATTCGGTTGATACCGAATCACGGCTAACATAAAAAGAAGACCGCGCAAGCAACCTCGAACCTGTTACCAGTCAGGAGGCCGGAGAAATCCAGCCATAACTGGTAGTGAGGGCGCGTCGAAGCCCGCCGGGTTTTTACCTGGCGCCACGCGGTTTGAAGATTCTCGCAGGCCAGTTGGTGGATTGTTTCGTCCACAAGTCTCCTACCCTCACCTCACGGGAGACAGAACGATCACTATTGTTAAAACCTCCTGAGGTGATGGGTTCGCCCATTGTAGTTGACAACTCCAAATGTAGGTTTGGATTAAGTAACTTAATAGCTCGACCACTAAGACCCATATCTCATTCTTGGGGTCAACTCAACTCCCTTTGCAGCTTCTGTCAATTGGCCTCCTCGAACGAGTGCTTATCCCGGGAAGGACCCTGTGTCCCAGGCTACGGCTGGTCGATCAGTTCCCCTGGGGGATGGCCCTCGGGTGCTACTGGGCAGTCTGCGCACTGTGCGGTGTCAGTCGTCTGCCAACTGACTGTCAGCCAATCGACATGCACTCCGGCTAACAACTGTAGGACTCGGGGGACGACATACGGTTTCCTAAGCAACGGGGGTGGTTGTTGACCTTATGTCAGCTAAATTACGGGAAACGACCAATTGGCGACCCGATCCCGTGGGGATAGTCGTGCAATTACCGCTAACCTACAGTCCTGTTCAAATTATTTGGAACAAAGAGTATTTTTCTTCAAAAAGTGCTTCATTGGACATGAGCATACAAGGTAGAGCGTACTGGTAGTTATAGAATGTTTTAATAAAGAATGTGTCCTTTTGCATTGATAATACCTTTCTCTCTTGTAGGCATAGAATTTATCAGGTTTTGACAGCGTCCTTTCCGTTCATCATTGTGAAACCAGACTGGTCATCTTATTTTCGTTGTACAATCCATCTTGGAGAGCCGTTTTTTGCAAATGGCCCAGAGGTTTTCGATCGCGTTGAGATCGGGGTAGTTAGAGTAATTTGGTTCTGTGTAAAAACTGTTTCATTATTTTCAAAGAACGGCATGTGGCGAGATCCTGTTGAAAAATTCCCTCGTTGGGAGAATAGACCTTATGGAGCTCCAGTATCAATTCGGACCAATATATTGACATCTTATTATTTTAAGTTAGTTTGAAATAACAGATAAATATCATTACTTGTGCAAACGGAAACGCGCGTATATGCAATGACTGCTTACATTATCAAACGATTGAAATATTAAATAATGATTATTTCATTTTAAACAGAAAATGAAGATTTGATGTTTAGAAAGATAACAACGGGAGTAGTTTTATCCCTGTATGTTGTTCTTTTGGGTAAGTTTAAATATAAAACAATTCTGAAACGAGTTTTTGCAATACAATTTTCATAATTTAAGTATTTATTCTCTATTTTTCATTATAAGTAAGAAAACAACCAATATAATACAAAATAAAAATTAAAAAAACCGACTGATTTTTTTTACAAGCGCAGCAGCCATGTCATAGTGGAACTGAGTAAGGGCTATCATAATTTAATGCATGTACAAAATTTCGTGTCTGCTGTTCACCGTTAAGGAGTTCCCTCGTTAGAAACCAACCCTGGGTTCCGCAGTCCTGTCGTGGTGAAACTTTAAACTGGCTGTTGTAATTGAATGCATATACAAAATGTAGTGTCTGTGCTGTTGACCTTTGAGGAGTCCCCTCGTCGGGATCCAACCCTAGGTGCAGCAGCCATAAGATGGTGAAACTTAGAACGGGTTATCATAGCTGAATGCGTATACAACATGTCTGGGTGTTGACCGTAAAGGAGTCCCCTCATTGGGAGCCAACTCGTTGTAGAATCAGGTCATGCTTACCATAAAAAATGCTTTGTCATCGGAACTGAACCAACATGTAAACTTCATATGATAATATTTGAGGAGTTCCCTCAATTCCTCATGGATCCCATCATCAGAACGGGATTTTGATATAAATGGGTCCAATCTGGAAGTAGATCCTTTCAAATAAACCAAGAATTTTTCAAATCAGTTCATAGAGTTCTGAGGTAAATGTTCGGAGGTAACAAAAAAAAATACAACCGAATTGATAACCTCCTCCTTTTTTGGAAGTCGGTTAAAAATTGGGTGTTATTCCAACAGAAAAACCTGATACCACGTTTTTACCAGACATTAAAAGTCGAATATCTCAGTTTTGTGTTATTTGACATAGGGTTTTTTTTAATGTTGCAGGAAACACACCCTCTCGGCGAGCACGATCCTCCGGCGCGAGCAAAAGTGGCTCCGCATGCTCAACAACTGGGAGGCGTTCATGAGCCGGAACTACAAGAAGGTGCGCGAGCGTTGCCGCAAGGGCATCCCGGCGTCTGTGCGTCCGCGCGCCTGGCTCTACCTGTGCGGCGGCCAACTGCTGCTCAAGCAACACCCCAATCTGTACGAGGAACTGCTCAAAGAGGAAGGCGACCCCAAATGTATGGACGACATCAAGAAAGATCTGCACAGGCAGTTTCCTTATCACGAAATGTTTATCAACGAAGAGGGCCCGGGGTGAGTCACTTCACTTATTACATTACAATTATTAGAAGAGTGGATTGTTAGATTAATTAGAATGACTACAGTACCTGGCTATGTTATTAAGAAATACTTTTTTTCTTGCACCAATTGAATTCTTGCACAAATTGGGGTGCAGCTTTAAGTCTTTGTGCAAACGACGGTGTGATGATGATCTATACATATTTAAAGCACTTGCGCGGTTCCGAATTGAAAGGTTAGGATCGTCACAAACAGACTGATTAACACTCTCCACGTTTTCTACCGTTCTTGATGATCTTGGTCGCCCATATTTTGGTTTTTCCAATGTTGTACCGGTCTCTTTAAACTTTTTGACCCATTTTCGAATAAGAGGTATGCTTGGTGCATCATTTATTTGTCAAAAACCTCAAATATTGCAGAATCTTCTACGCGCTACAGTCGCCGAATCATGTTTTTGTAAAACTCTCGCACGCACAGCGCCCGGTCCGCTCCCGAGAAGCGCTCCATAGCGACTGAATTCCCAAGAGCCAGGCTGCCGATTGACGTACCCCCCGCAACAACCGCCCCTCAGATTTGTTGCATTCACGCAGTAAAGTTAACAAATATAAACTTTCTTTTGAGACACCCAGTATTTATTATTTACATACTTTATCAAATAATTCAATGAATCACCACTCAAACACTAGGAAGAGAATATGATTTAAAATCTAGATAACTAGAACACTAGGTAGAGAATATGATTTAAAGTCTAGATAACTAGAACACTGGGTAGAGAATATGATTTAAAATCTTAAGAATATTGAATAATGTAAACCAGTACTCAAATGCATGGTGAGACTAATAGGATGGCCAGGTACTGATGTTCAATAAACTCTTTATTGAACAATTGTATCGAACAATGACGGGCTCATCACACTAAGATAATCTCTTACTGCCAACTATAGTTTTATTGAGAAAGCTGCCAGATGGTAGATAAAAACATATTGAAATAATATTTCAGTATGTTTTTATCTACCATCTGGCAGCTTTTATCTACCATCTGTATTTAATTAAAAAATATATTATATTTTTTAATTAAATACAAAACGAAACAATGACAAAGGAAAATAAGGATAAGATGAAAGAGCTACATTTGGTGAGACTGGAAATGCTTTTCCGGAAGTAACTTAAACCTAGAGAGCAACCGAACGCCTCGGATGTTGGAAGGAGCCAGTTCCATGATCGAGCTTCATGGACAGAGAAAGAGTGAGAATAGTATGGTGATATGGCTTGGGATGCTAATAATGTTAATGCTGATTTACAATGAGTAAGTTACTGACTTCAAATTCAAAACAAGTCATCGCTGACCCGGTACTGCCATTGTATAAATTGATTTCAAGTCAGTACAGCGCTGTCGCGTCAGTGCTGATTTCAATATTCCCGCTATATATTTTGAAGACAGTCGGCTTCCTCCACCACATCCGCCAGCGGTGCTGACCATGTGTAAACGCCAAAGTTAGTAGTTGATTAGTCGCTGGCACTGCGTTGTAGGGTCACACTTAACAGCGTACTGTAATTTTAGCAAGGGCTAGTGAGACCTGGACTGCCAAGCTTAGATGAAGCCAGGAATTAGAAAATGAGTACCTTGAAACACCTTGTTTCTTCCTGGGTTTCCTTCACTGGTCTGCTGATGGGTAGCTACCCAGACGCTGGTGTAGACCCCGACGTTGATGCTTTCCCGAAGTACACGCACTCGCAAGAAAGACTTTGTTACATTTCCTCTTACTGTCTGTGAAGACAGAGCGAGAGGAAATAGAATGCTCTGCCTGTGAAGACAGAGTGAGAAATCACGTAGTATTGCGCACACTCATGCAATACGGACGGACATGCAATACATAATGTAAGGGAATGAAACATAGTAGAATGAAAGGAATTTAGAAAGGATAGCAATTCAGGATACACCAGTATTGGAGACAGCACCTTCCTAGGGAATGCCAGCAGTGGTATCAGATAGATCAGTGATCGTGCGGGGTGTTTTAATACACTGCTTGCAGTATCTGAGACATGAATTGAACTACTTTATTGCCACATATGAGAAGTTATTGAAATGAATTGAATAGTGCTCTAATTGTAATTAATACCACCTCTATATATGCACTTTTTCATGCAGGCAACAAGAGCTGTTCTCGATTCTGAAGGCGTACTCCATACTGAACACGAAAGTTGGATATTTTCAAGCGCAAGCACCGGTTGCAGCATTCCTCCTCATGCATATGCCAGCGGTTCAAGCATTCTGGTGTCTCGTCAGCATATCGGATAAATACCTAGCCGGTTACTACAATCCTGGGCTCGAGGTAAGGGCAGAGCCGCCAGTATCAGTGCCATTTTTTCATTTTCTAACCCAACAAATTATTATCAAATCGAGTTGAGGAAAGCAACGTTCAGCCAGGGGACATCACCAAAACAACATCTTTAAAGCAATTTTTAGAAACTATAATTGTTGTTTTGCCCTAATATACAGGGCCGTCGAGGTAAATCCAGAAAACTGAATGCAAGTACTAAAACCCTTATCGCACAAAAAATATTTATTTCGTAAGCAACTTTGCACAATTATAGGAAATATGTTGAAAAATTAAATTATGCGATATAACCGCCATCAGCTTGTTTAAGCCTGGAACGGAACCATCAACTTGTTTAAGCCTGGAACGGAACCATCAACTTGTTTAAGCCTGGAACGGAACCGACCGCATACATGTCTCACCTCCTACAAGTCCATTTTGATCATAACCTCAGTAATGGTGACCCTCAGCACGTCCTTGGTATTTTGATATGGTGCATTTTCTTTACCCTCAACTATGCCCCAAAAGTAATAGTCAAGAGAATTGCAGTATGGGATAGACGGTGGCCACAAATCCGGTGACCGTGAAGCCACGTTTGGGTATTTCTGATTTGTGGGTTGGCGCTGAGTCCTGCTGGAAGACGTAGTCTCTTTCAGCGGCCACCATATCCATCCAGGATTTCACTACCGTCTCCAGGACATGGATGTACCCATCGGCGTCGATTCTGAGGCCTTCATCCAAGAAATGGGGTGGCATAACATCCTCTTCGCTGCTTATGACCTCAAGGACCATTACCGCTCCTGGAAATTTGGTGTGCATGACGGTGGGTGTTTCTGAAGCATCCTGACATAGCCACAAGTCTCTCAAAATTTCTTAAACTTGAGTTTTTTGGTACCCAAACCAGTCAATTATCATTTTCCGGCGCAATAGGACTCCAGGATTGCCGCTTTGCTGTCTTTTTCCCGGTTTATGTTCTCGACTCGCGATGATATAAACTACAAGTGAGATGTTGGGTCTACACCTAACAACCGCTAGAGGGCACTTCATAAACAAATTCCGGATTTACCTCGACAGCCCTATATAAAAATGCTAATACATGCTATGTAAGCATTGTGTTTTGTTACATAAGACTCAGAGATGAGAGCTTCATAATAAAATGTTCAAAATGTTCATAAGAAAATAGTGCTCATAATAAAGTAAGTAAATATTTATACATATATCAATTTTATCTAAATCGTTGCTATATTTTTAGGTTTTGCAGCGTGATGGAGATATTCTCACAGCCCTGTTGCGACGCACGGCGCCTCAGGTACACAGACACCTGACAAAACACAGGGTAGAACCGGTCCTGTACACCACAGAATGGTTTTTGTGTGCGTTGACAAGGACATTACCCTGGGACAGTCTGCTGCGTCTGTGGGATTGCTTTCTGTGTGAAGGAGTCAAGGTGAGTGGTGATGGTTAAAACAACTCTAAACACCATTTGGGGTAGATGCCTTGAAGATGATGATGATGAAATAGGGGATAGTCACAGACAGATCACAAGTCTCTCACTTTTAGGCCCATCGTCTTTACCCTATTTGTCCTGCAATCAGCTCACCTAGGGACTAGTCGCAGAATCCACGACGGATGGGAGCCATGGCTGCCGCACAGTGTCGATTACTTTCTCTCTTCTCACAGCCAAGGCTGGGCAAGTTGATATTATACACTCAACTAACACATCTTCTATTCTGCAACCCTGCAAACGGCGTCATGTAACTATCCGTAATGTTTGTTAATAAGTCTGCAGTGCCAACCGAGCAGTCCCCACCATTTCCTCAAGTGATCCCTGGAGAATTTCAGGCACTAACTTGTTAATTTTAGTGTGGGTTCCCACCTGTGCTTTACCTGGTGGGAGCTAATGGACCCTTGCTGAGTTGGCCTCGAAGACCCATTTGTTCAGGGTCGGTCACACTCACGGGTCAACACCCATCCGGCGGCTTCCACATGAAGCACAAGCCCGGGTAGGACTCTGACCTTCGGGCTAGTTTCCCCTAGGAGTCAACTTTCTGGCGCTCCTGGACGGTCTGCGCACCGTGCGGTGTAAGCCAATCGATTGTGCATTCTGACTAACAGTCGGGGGAGGCTGGAAGGAGTACTGTTTCCTATAGAGCGGGGGTGGTTGCTGACCTTACGGCTGCTCACATATTTCGTTAAAACTTCCTGAGGTGACGGGTTCGCTCGTTGTAGTTGACAGCTCTAGTTGTGCTTTACCTGGTAGCGAACGGTTTCAGTAGCGAACGGTTTCGTATCCACTGTGTTTCCGGGTCGGTCCGACTCACGATTCAGATCCTATTCAGTAGCCCCCTCTTGTGGAAGACTACCCCGGGTAGGATTCTCGCGTCTTAGGCTTAACGGCTGGTAGATCGGTTTCCCCTGGAGGAACGCCTCCCGGTGCTACTGGACGGTTTATGCACCGTGTGGCGTCAGCCAATTGGCTATGCACTCTGACTAATTACTGAAGGAGTGTGGAGACTATGGAAGCAGCGGGGGTGGATGTTGACCTGTCGCCAACCACTCTTGAAATGACCAATTGGCCACCTGATCCTTAATTCAGAGCCGGGCAAAAGATGCCTTTGGTCCGCGATAGATTCAAACTGAATCACCGCTGAACACACGGCAGGTAGAGGTCGCGCAAGTGACTTTGAACATGTGACCAGTCGGGAGAACGGAGGTATCCTGAAGGTTAATTCCAGACGGAGATATCCTTCCAAAACTGGTAGTTCGCCTGTTGTAGTCGACACCACCCTACCGTGCTTTACCTTTGGTTCCTAATAGTTCCGTGCGGTTTGGGTGGTGCTAGCCAAATTCTGTGGCATCTGGCCTGCCTAATTCACGGTTCAATTCCTATATTGTAGCCTCCTCGTAGAGGGACTTAACCTATCAGGGCCGCTGTGAGCTTCTGCCATGGCTGTAATCCTGGAGTTAGAGGCGGTTGGGATCAGAAGATTGCAGATTCAGGGAAATACCTCGGGTGGAACTGTGTACCAGGTTGTGTCAGCCATGTTTACATACATAATATTTTCGCGCTATTAACTTTATTGTAACTCGCTGCCAAATGGCGCTGCGGCACATCAACTATACCGCTCAACCAATCGCCATGAAAATTGATATACATAAGACATTTCAGCACACTTAATATTTTTGCACTATTTACTGTGTTGTAATTCGCCACTAGATGGCGCTGTAGCACATTAACTTATATACCATTTAACTGATAGTCATAAAAATTGATAAATAGATACATAGGTATTTGAGACCAGTTATAACACGGGCAACCACTAGTATTTATATAATTAATGCTTGCACAATTGCAATTTATTTTTGTTTAACCCTTGGAGTAAATGGGTATTTTCATGGATGCATCTGTCTCTTTTGCAGGATTTTCGGCGACATCGACTTAAAGTACTATAACTACGAAACTACTACACCAATCATAAAAAGAACAACTGCGCAATGATTGCATTGAAATTTCGAATATACAATATTGAAATATCATTTTGTAAAACAATTAAATAATTATGAATAAATATGAGAACGTCAAAGAAGTGAAAAAAACGCGCGACCAGATTTGGTCGACTCGTACTCAACGGATAATTGTTTCGCGACCAGATTTGGTTGACTCATACTCAACGGGTTAACAAGTTATCGAGAAGAAATTCGTAAAATCCAAATTGGGAACTTCTGGTCTAGAGGTTGTTAAAGATCTTAAATAGATTGAACTACGTAGTGCAGTGTTTCCCAATTAGTGGTACGCGTACCCTCAGGGGTACTCGAAGGTGCATCATGGGGTACGCATGGCAATCTCTTGACTAAGCACATTTTCCACAATAAACTGATTTTCACTGTCATTAACTGTATTTTGTTGGTACTAAATATATTAAAAAAAACTGATTTAATTTCAAACATCAAACTATTTTTATTTATCATTCCTACAATAAGGGGTACGCGAGTCTGAGGTCTTTCTTGAAAGTGGTACGCAGGAAAAGCTAATTGGGAACAACTGACGTAGTGGGCCCAATTGCGTTTCCTTGTGAACTAAAACTGAAATTAGTTCAACCTAACGAGATAGAACAATAAGTTAGAGCGGAATATGAAACGAACGATCGTCGATGAAAACTACCTGTCGAACTTATACTCGTCCAAATAAATTTCGTGCGGTGTTAGATTCAGATGGTTAAACTTTGATGGGTAGTTTTAATGCGAAAAAGTGACAACCTTTCATTTAACATTCCGCCCTAGCGTATTGCCCTGTCTCGTTCACACGGACTAATTTCCAATTTTAGTTCACGATGAAATGCTATCAAGCCCAGTGTGTGCATAAAAAAAAGTCATAAAAAATGCTTGAAACAAGCAAATATTATAATGAATTTTCATTTGTCAGATCTTATTCAAAGCGGCGCTGGTGATTCTGGCTGGCTGTCTCGGCTCGTCTAAAGTGCGGAAGAAAGCGTCTGGCCTCTGCGAAACCTTGGAAATACTGAGGCACCCACCCGAGAGTGTTCTCACCGAGGAGTACCTCTTTTATCACATGTCCCGGCTGAACCTCACCGAAGAAGACTTTGAGTTTGAACATCAGAGACAGACTGCGCGTAGAAGAGTCTTGGCCGCAAATAGGAGGTAACGCTTACATATATTTAAAGTTATTATATGAATAACAAATAAACAACCTTACACGCTAATCCAATTCGTTGTTTGATAAATTTATAATAATACACACGAGAAAATAAAAAATCGGTTGGGTCACCCTAAGCCTTTCCCGGCAAGTAGGTAATCCCCTCCTCCCCCCCTCCCCTCACTAATTCGTAGTATTTTCTGTGAATTCACCGACCGAAGTCGGGCCCATCATATGGGTCAGGACCAAATTCTTTGCATCATGTCACAACGGAGATCACAACGGAATGTGTCACACTGGAAAAATATATAGCACAACGGAATTCATAAAGGCATACTCACAGTATGCCAAGATGAACACCACTTATTGCTTCAAAACAAAGAAAAACATCCGAATTTTGCAATGTCACGCAGCGACCTTCAACATGCTCCCTCGATTGACAGATAAATGAAATGGCAGGGGGATTCCTGGGGGATTTAAAATCTGTTGCCAGCTTGAGGACTAATGCTCCCACAACAAATAAATAATGAATCGGCCGTTGCTCACCGCTAATTCCGACAATATCGCGTCGCACAATTGATGTCGCACAGCGGAACGAAATTTGGGACAAGCACAATTTGTTTTTTAAATAATAAAATATAATGTTTTAGCAAACTTATATGTCGAAATACTGTTAAATGCATAACAAAGTATATTATTAAAGTAGACCGCAAATGCTGCAGTGTTTTCTTTTATTTAAAACTAACCAAGGTGTATGAAAAATCGGAATGGGGACACTTAAAAGTTGTATGGGAGAAAAAACGATCGTAATTTTGTTTTTAATTTAAAAGTGTTTTTAATGCTAAGTAATTAAAATGTTAATCGACTTTTAAATGTAAAATACACTGAAGTTTTATAAATTAATTAATAAACAAACAAGTAATTTGGGATATTTTAATATTTAATTTTTGCTTTCAAACAAGAAGGACATGAAGTTCTGCAAAGAAGTTGGTCCTGACCCATATACTATTATTATACTTCTGGGGGGTGAGCGGTGGATTCCGGACTAACGACCGGCTGTGGTAGGTTTAGGACAGCTGTCTTGCCACATATGAGCATCCATCTTACCACCCATTGACTCCTATTCGAAGCCATAGAATTTAACATGCGAAAATCGCAGTTTTAGATAATTTTTCTAGGAAGAAGTTTTTATTTTTCCAAGGTATTTTCCAAAAATTACGTAGTATTTTCTTAAATATGGCAGGACTGTATATATTATTTGAGTCGCTTGTATATGAGATATTCCAACCAAAATTTCCCAATATGATTTCGGTCTAACAAGGCATCTGTGCCGAATTTCAAGTCTCCCAAAGTCCAATATTTCGAGATTAAAGTATGACTAGTGCGCCCTCTGGTGGATCGATTTCAACTACTCTTCAACTCTTGCCATGACCAAATAATGCCTGCATGCCAAATTTCAGCTGAATCGGATGAAGCGTTTGGGCACACATATATACACATCAGATTTCAGTCTAGAAATAGTCTTAATCGTCTCGGGTGTTTCAATTACGTCAAATAAAAATTGTTGTCGGTTAGTTATCTTCTTGTTGGGTAGTAGGCCGGTAAAGTAGAAAGGTAGAAAGCTTAGCATTTAAAAATATTCCCAAAAATAACTTCTATGTTCATTTTCAAAACTTGCAGTGAGGTTGGCGGAAGGGCAATTTGAGTGGTCTTGGCCACTAACGCCTGTATGTGCTAACTTGTTTCCACATAATGTGCTATATCACATTGACACATCACATATTTCGGATGTGCTAACACATAGACCACATCGAGTGATCTTGATCACTAACACCCATCCGTATGACATTAATAAGCATTTTGATAGTTCAGATTTTACTTTTCCGCCCCACCAAACAACAAGGAGGGGAAGTATTGTGAACGTGCATTTTTTTTTCCGAAATGAAGATGGAAATATATCTTTTGAGCCCCCGTGAGACGATTAAGACCATTTCCAGATGGAGGTCCGTCTGTGTGTATTCCTCCACGATAACGCCCAAACGCTTAATCCGATGAGTTTATATTTTGCATGCAGTCATCATTTCTGTATGGTAATGTTTTGCATACAGTCATCACTCCATTATTGTAAGAGTTGAAAAGGTTGTGTTTGAAATCGGTCCACCAGGAAGGAGGGGTCTAGTCATATTTCAATCTCTAAATATTGGACTTATAGACTTAAAATTTGGTACACAGATGCCTTGTTGGGCCAAAATCACATTGAATTTTCGCCGCTCAGTATATTTGCAAAAACGATTGAATCGAACGAGTTTCTCATTAACCGCGCTCGTCGCTGACTATCCTTTTTAATCAACCTCCTTTCTAATAGGACATCACGCTTAAAATCCAGGTCAACCTCCTTTCTGAAGGGACATCCCGCTCAAAATCAAGGTCAACCTCATTTCTGAAGGGAGATCACGCTCAAAATCCAGGTCAACCTCCTTTCTGAAGAATCATTACGCGCAAAATCCAGGTCAAACTTCTTTCTGAAGGGACATAACGCTCAAAATCTAGGTTAACCTCCTTTCTGAAGGGACATCATGCTCAAAGTCCAGGTCAACCTCCGTTCTGAAGGGATATCACGCTCAAAATCCAGGTCAACCTCCTTTCTAAAAGGACATCCCGCTCAAAATCCAGGTCAACCTCCTTTCTAAAGGGACATCACGCTCAAAATCCAGGTCAGCCTCCTTTCTGAAGGGACATCATGCTCAAAATCCTTCCAAAGTCCTTGGCTACTTGATGAAATTTTTTTTGTGGTGACAACCGATTTTTATACTTTATTAGTTTATATTTGATTTTAAAATTTCAATTTAACCAAAGTATAATGCTGAATTGACGTTTCATCATTCTCTTTATCTAATTTCTGTAATTGATCATTCTCATGTCATTATTTATTTATTTCCCAATGTTTTAATTATTTGTTTCCAACATTTAAGGTACATTTTTTATAATTAAATTGTATATATTTTGACGCATCCAAGAGTAGGAATACGTACCTAATTGTATTGTATATAAATAAATACAAACGGAGCTGCCATGGAATTCACCGACCGGAGTCGGGCCCATCATAATACTATTTTTTACACTTCTGGGGGGTGAGCAGTGGATTCCGGACTTACGAACCGGCTGTGGTAGGTTTAGGACAGCTGTCTTGCCACATGTGAGCGTTCACCTTGCCACCCATTCACTCCCCCTTCGAAGCCATAGAATTTGAGATGCGCAAATCGCAGTTTTAGATAATTTTTCTAAGAAAGAGTTGATTATTTTTCTGGAAAGGCCAAGATCTTTAAAGAGGTGAAATAGAGATTTAGCTGGCAGGCCACGAGCGCCAACTTCCACCGCGTGAAGGTGAACAGTGAAGCCGTTCCGGGTTACGGCATTTGCAAGATCATGGTATTTATTTAATTTGTACTCGTGGTCTTTTGGGATATTTGATTCCCATGGAACAGTTAATTCTACAATAAGAGCCACCTTCCGAGATAGAGAGTAAAGAGTTATATCTGGACGGAGGGCTGTGCATCCGAGACTTTCAGGGAATTTATACTGCTTAGAGACCGAATCAACCTCCAGAATCCAATCTGTAGCTTTCTCGATTATTGAGAAAGGTTTTGTAGTTGAATGTTTTTTGCCTTTAGAGCCATCCCGCACAAACTGTATTGGGGGTTTGGAGGATACTGTCAAACCCTTGTTGGCACGAGCCACTGAGAGACTAATTACCTCGCGAATAACAGCGAGAACTTTGTCATGGCGGTAAGTGTACCGTCCTTGATCTAAGGCCACCTTGCAGCCAGTTAGAATGTGTCTAGCTGTGCAAGGGGTATTGCTACAGAGGGGACAAGAACTATCCTCGGCAAAGCTCCAACGAGCGAGGTTACTGGGGTCTGGAAGTGTATGCTGAAAGGCATTCAAATAAAATTTCAGCATCTCTGGCGTCCAGTCGTAGAGCATTACCTTCCAGTGCATTGGAGGCGGAATGCAAAAGTCCCCAATTGTTGTCCAATCATTCTGGCATTGAAGGCCAATAGCATGAGCCATACTCTTGCTGTCGTAATCTCCCCGCAAAAGAGACTTCTTCAAGTCCACGTCGCTCGTGGTTGTACTGCCATACCCCAGACCAGTGCCATTCTGGCTGATTCCAGTAAGGAACTTTTTGTGGAAGTCTAAGCGGGCTTGTAGATCATTTGAATCACTACGGCCACTTATTACGTGCTTCGATATTGCCGGATCTTTGGAATTGCACAGAATCGAATTTTTGGTTATTCTGGAGTTGGCGTAGAGCAGAGAGGGCAGTTTAAGCGCTAGCCCAAAATTTTGTTTGGACCTGAAGAGAGTCGAGGGGTCAGCTGGTTTGGCTAAGGACAGCCAGGATTTTAAACTAGCTGTCACCAGCGCATCTAGACGGGACAGTTGGGTTTTGGTAAAATCGTAAATAAGAAAGGGCCATGACAAATGTGACATAATTGTCATAGATCCAGGCCTTACGAGGGCCAGAAATTAGCAAGGCATCTATTTTCGCCAGGCAACTTTTGAAATGCTCTATAACATGATCGCCCGAGACGTCTTTTCCCTGATGGGTGATTTTTCTGCCGAGGAATTTGAAATGATTGTTTGGGTCTATAAGGGAGATATTAGAGCCCTTATAGACCAATTTGGGGTCATAGGATGTAAATTTTGTGCCCATGCGGGCGAGTCCAAGGCAAAAACATTTGGAGGGCTTCACTTTTATACAGCCTGACCAGTCGCAGAAAAGCTCCACTTTCTGTAATAGCAGGGAAAGCTGCTTGGGGCTTCTGGTGATGAAAGTTAGGTTGTCGGCAAAAGCGAGGCACGACGAGGTGTATTGGCCGTTTGTTTTAAAACGGTAGCCCCACTTCCTGTCAAACTGGGTCAGGCTTTCCAGCAGTATATTAAAAACTATATTAAAAATCGTCGGGGAGAGGCAACAGCCCTGAAATAGTCCGATTGAATATGGTATAGAGCGGGTAGTCCATTCTTGCGTTTTAACATGGAAAGTCAGACAGTTGTAGTAGGAGGCTACAATGTCACGCACGACTGGTGGGAAGTTGTACCAGCGGAGTGCAAAGTGGAGGAGACTGTGTCGGACTGACCCAAAGGCATTCTCTAGGTCGAGCCAGCATACATTGATTTGGCGTTCGTGCTGTCTCGCATCCTTGATGGCAGCAGCCAGGAGAGAATTGTGCTCGAGGCAGCCCGAGACGCCACGCATGAAGCCTTTTTGAACTGATACTCCAAGGTACTCATTCCGGTGCATGAATTCGCTCATCCTCGTGTGGACTATGCTAAAAAAGATTTTGGCCACAGTGTCTGTGAGAGCAATGGGCCGAGCGTCCTTTGGTCCGGTGCAAACTGGGACCTTCGGAATTAAGATGACTGTCGCTCGGCCAAAATTCTGTGGGACTAC
The DNA here is from genome assembly GCA_944548615.1 of Micropterix aruncella. Taxonomy (NCBI): domain Eukaryota; kingdom Metazoa; phylum Arthropoda; class Insecta; order Lepidoptera; family Micropterigidae; genus Micropterix; species Micropterix aruncella. The sequence goes on from OX155969.1 coordinate 10,088,928, forward strand.
ACCGCTATTCCATATATTTCGGAAGATGGATCCTAAATATTGCAGAAGGCAGGGGCATTTTTTGTATACTAAATAGGGAATACCATCGGGACCCGGAGTAGAGCCCGACGGCTTCCTCTTTACTTGATTAAGAATCTCATCTAGAGATGGAGGTTGAGAAGCAAAAGCTACCGTAGGCAGGGGCGGAGGTGTAATGCCCGGCGGAGGGCTGTAATTATGGAGCCGCATTGGGTCCTCATACGTGGTCGAAAAATATTCCGTGGCCATTTCTTCCGGGATTTGGATTTTTCCCTTGGCGGCAGACAAAACCGTTTTGCTGTAGTTAAAACGGTTTTTGTCGAACCGGGCTTCCTCTTTGGATTTGAGAAATGCTGCCTTGCGCTTGTCGTTTTGCGTTGCTACGCTCTGTATGAGTTTTAGTATAGAGCGGTACGCGCGCGAGAAGTTGTGGCAGAGGGCTTTATCCCCGGCTTTCTTGGCTTCACGTAACTGGCGACGAAGTAGCCGCTTTTGCCTACGGAGCTTTGCCTTAAATGCGTTTTCTCTGTGAACCGGGTCGACATGGATACAGAAGTGGATAGTATCCGTATTGCTTGGAGTAGGTACAAGAACCTTAGGAAACAGGTTTATACTTTCTCTTTCAGTGAGGCCCTCATCTTCGCTTTCAGTGGTCAGCCTTTTATATTAACTCTTCCCACAAATGGCTAAACTTCTCAGTTCACCAGAATCTTAAAATAATGTTAGGTTAGGTCTGAATGAGATTATGATCTTGTTAGTCCTGAACAATTTTCCAAGGCCATTTTTTAAATATCTTTCTTTCTTTACAATCTGCCTTTTAGATTTGATAACATTCAGCATTTGTTGTGGCTCTTGAACATTTTCATCTGCCGTTCCTTTAATTGAATTGACTGGACTTGAATTGTATGCGTACAATGACACATCCATAATGGGTGCTGGCACATTATTATGCTAGCAAGTCTTAGGGCACTCTTGTCTACAATCTGCGGAAAGCCCGGTTTTTCGATAGCTTTCATGAAGCTAGTTGATTTGGGTGACGTACAATTCGTTTTTGGTAGGATACTGTTTTAGTCCTAATTTCTCCCTTCACTTTGAGATTATCCGGTCATAATGTAGATGGTTGTTCAGGACATATGATGGTGCATCAACTATTATTCCTAGTATCTTGTTTTGGAACCATTGAAGGATAGCAGTTTTATTTGACTATGATTTTTTTATTCCTTGCAGGACTCCGGACTGATCAAACGCCACAATGCACCGAATCAAGAAAATCATCGATATAATAAATAATAGTAATTAATAATAATTAAATAATATAAATGAGACCTAAAATGCAAAAAAAAGGCTGGTACAAAAGATTGTATAAAGGACTCCCGTCGCATGCCAAAATTGCAACAACCTATTTTTCTACGTACATCACTAATATATTAAAACTATAAAAAAAAAGAGTACAACATTCTGTCATTTCTAACTTTGCCAATTTTTCTTGTCGTTGTTGAGTCCGATTAGTCATCTAAGTGTTTGCACTAAGGAAAAGACTAATGAAAAAGAAACGAATATAAATAAGGTTGTGTGGGTTTTGTGAGTGTGTGTTAGTTTGTTTTCTTTTCAAAAAAAATATAAAGAAAGTTTAAACTGATCAGGATGAAAGGCCATATTTGATCTCGGATTGGACGATTTGTTTTGGAATTTTAAATATTGTTGTTTTGTTGATTTTCCTAGTGGTTTACGCTTTACGCAATATGTTGTGCAATTCACATCGCTTAGTTTAATATTCTCTTCCTATTTTCGTACCTTCTCTTAATGCTACATTCCTAGAAAAGTATTCATCTATACCCCGTTTATTTGTATATAGGTTAGGCTTAATTTCTCGTAACTCCTCGAAATAACTACTTTCCACGGCCGATCATTCCTTTATAAATGAAATCCTATTTTGTATAGATTAAAAAACACTTTGAAGATATATTTAAAGCACAATTTTGTAGTATAAATAATTTAGAAAATAAAATACTGTCCTGTCCTCATCTTTCCGGCCAATTTATGTAACGTCATCTTCCATTCTTGTTAAAAAATACTAATTGAGAAAAATAAAAAAAAACCTAACCAAGGCCTGGTTAACAATTTATAGGTTAACCTGGTGCAAATCCTATCATTTGTTATAACGTATTGAAATGTTGAAGTATGTAATGTTACGTGTTGTCAATTAATTAATGTATATTTAAGAATATCACTTGATTTTTTTATTATTACGGTTCGATAGGTTTGCATTTGATTTATTTATTAAATAAATGTCGTATGAACTGAGTGTTGATTTGCTTATTTATTGCTCCCGATTGAAACTAAATATGGATTGAGATAACCAGCAAAGAGGCGCAAAGTCGGTTTCGATTTATAAATATTTTTGTAAAATAAAATACAAAGGGAGCTGCCATGGAATTCACCGACCGAAATCGGGCCCATCATATACAATTATTACACTTCTGGGAGGTGAACGGTGGATTCCGGACTAACGACCGGCTGTGGTAGGTTTAGGACAGCTGTCTTGCCACATGTGAGCGTTCACCTTACCGCCCATTCACTCCCCCTTCGAAGGCATAGAATTTGAGATGGGGAAATTGCGGATTTAGATATTTTTTCTAGAAAGGAGTTGATTATTTTCCTGAAGAGACCAAGATCTTTAAAAAGGTGAAACAAAGATTTAGCTGGCAGGCCACGAGCGCCAACTTCCGCCGCGTGAAGGTAAACAGTGAAGCCGTTCCGGGTGACGGCAATTTCGAGATCATGGTATTTATTTAATTTGTACTCATGGTCTTTTGGGATATTTGATTCCCATGGAACAGTTAATTCTATGATAAGGGCCATCTTCCGAGGTAAAGAGTTATATCTGGACGCAGGGCTGTGCATCCGAGACTTTCAGGGAATTTATACTGCTTAGAGACCGAATCGACCTCCATATTCCAATCTGAAGCTTTCTCGATTATTGAGAAAGGTTTTGCAGTGAAATGTTTTTCACCTTTAGAGCCATCCCGCACAAACTGTATTGGGGTTTGGAGGATACTGTGGAACACTTGTTGGCACGAGCCACTGAGAGGCTAATTACCTCGCGAATAACAGCAAGGACTTTGTCGTGGCGGTAAGTGTACCGTCCTTGATCCAAGGCCACCTTGCAGCCAGCTAGAATATGTCTAGCTGTGCAAGGGGTGTTGCTACAAAGGGGACATGAACTATCCTCGGCATAGCTCCAACGAGCGAGGTAACTGGGGTCTGGAAGTGTACGCTGAAAGGCATTTAAATAAAATTATAGCATTTATGTGTTCCTTTTATGTGCGTAATATTTTATTAATTTATTCATGATATTAACCTTTTCTTTATTTTTTTATGTAGCAAAAGCATTGAAATTACTTTGTTTATTAGTTTTGAAAGGTATTCGTGTTGGCTGTGCCTTCTATGAGTCACATTTTTTTGGGGAATGAAAAAATGCATTATTTAAAAGGCATACAAAGTGAAGGCCGTTTTCTCTTGCAAAGTAGGTAAACAAACTGGCAAAAACGCAATGAAATGTATTATGCAAAAAGCAGGCAAGGCAATGTAGATGTTATTAAAAACCGAAATTAAATTAAAAAACAATATCTCTATTTATGGAGATAAAAGACAGACACAACCAGGGAGAATAAGATCTCTCACCATCTCGAAGTTCCATCATTAAGCGATCCAGTGGGTTGAGGGCGAAGTACCAGTGTAATTGCCAGGAATATATTAGGGGCCATCCACATATTATGTAATCACGTTTTTGGGATTTTCGGACCCCCCCTCCCCCATGTCAACAGGCGTAATCAGCAGCCTGATCACCCCCCCACCCTCCCAAGTTTATGTAATCAACCGAATTTGCGGAAAATATGAAGAATCGCGAACCCAGCGTTTGTAAAGTGCTTTTAAAAATATGCTTTATTAATTTAAAGTATTTACAAAATCCCAAGCTCTTTGGTTTATTTTACAAATCCCAATCTTCAGACTGCAGCGCTTCCAGGAACGTTCAAGCCCGGGCGACTCAATCGCAGACGAGCGCGTGGAGTACCTACACACATCGCACGTGCGGGGGGGGAGGGGTATCTTCAGCGTGGCACTGCGATATTTCCGTGCAGGTTTACAGGTTTAGACCAAAAAAAATGCAATGCGGTGACTAAACTTGATTACGTAATCAGGACGGGCACCCCCCTCTTCTACGTAATCAAGCGTAAGCCTCAGCTCCAACCCTCCCCTCCCCCTCGGTGATTATGTAATATGTGGATGGCCCCCTATTGGTTTTGGTAGAAATACCTTCTTACTTGCCGTTCGGGGCATTCAGAGGTTTCGCTGCCTACTAATTCTGCATACCCAGATGGGCAGGGGGGCATTAATAAACAAACAAGGATTTGAAGAAATGCCTCGAGCTTATTCCCGAAAAGTACAAGATATCCTTTAGGAATCAAATTTTAACTAGGCGAACTACCGATTGTAATTCAGTTGATGAGTAGATTTAATATAAAACAATTTGTGTTCACTTGTATGTTAAAATATAAGGTTGAATGTTTAAAATAAAATATATTTTATTTGAATATTGATTGCTATAACAATCTATATCCAGCTATGATTGCTGAAAGAAGCCATATACACGTTTTAAAAAAATACCTATAATTTAGCATGCAATTTTTTGAAGCTTTTTTCCTCAATGCTAACTTGTGAAATTAGTTGTTCTATAATTCAGCATGCACTTTCTGAAGCTTTTTTCTCAATGCTATTTTTTTATTTGTTGTTTGGGGCTTTTCTAAGGTCTTTATGAGCCTTGGAACACTGCGACCATTGCTGATCTATTGTGTTCGCTGCCTACTATAGTTCTGCGATAAGCCTCGTGTCATTTAAGAACTGCAACAGGCTTTTGGCGCCAGATTGGTTTAGCTCCTCAGGTTTGACAGGTTTGAGGTAATGACCACCGAAGTGGGTGTATCTTTTACGCATCAACGGGCCACACTCGCACATGAGGTGCAGGGGAGTTTCCTCTGCCCCTTGGCAAAACCTGCACATTTTTGTGTCTCAGAGCTTGAGGTTGAACATGTGTTTGTTCAGTTCACCATCTGGCTACGTCACAAGCCCGTAAGAGGCCAACGCCTTAACCGTGAGATAGCCAGGAATGTTACCTGGTGGGCCGACACTCGCGCCCTTACTTCCAATTGTGACCAGATTACTCCGGTCTCTCGATTGGTCCCGAGTTCGAGGTCGCTTGCGCGGTCCTCTCCCTTACGAAGCGGTGAAACGGTGTATACCGAATCTATCGCGGACCACAGCGTCCTTTGCCCGGCTGTTCACCCAGGATCGGATGGCCGATGGTCGTTTCAAGAGCAGTCGCCGTAAGGTCCGCAACCACCCCCGCTCTATAGGAAACAGTACTGCTTCCAGACTCCCCCGACTGTTATCCAGAGTGCACAGTCGCTTGGCTTACGCCCGCCGCACGGTGCGCAGTTCGTCCAGGAGCGCCAGAAGTTTGATTCCCAGGGGAAACTGAAACTTTCGGTACGCCACAGTAAGGTTCAGGGCCGTATAATGATCCCTTTGCTCCCGTCTTAGCAAGTTCGTCGGCGTTTTCATTTCCCTCGATTCCTGCATGGCCGGGAAACCATCTTAGAATTACCGGGAATTAGAATAGGGAATTCAGTAGTGATACGCAGTTTTGCACTAGCTTTGAATTAATCGTATTCGAGGCTAGTGCCATAAGAGCTGCCTTACTATCCGAGTGGATATAGATACGGTGGTTGGCGTAGTCCTTATGGAGGTTGATATCCGTACATTCCTCCGCTTGGAATATGGAGGTGTCTTCAAGTTTACACTTCTTTCGAAGTTTGGTCGCTCTCCTTATATACCGCAGTCTACGTCAAGTCCCGATTTGGACCCATTAGTATACCTTCTCAATGCTAACTTGTGAAATTAGCTTTCTAGCAATTGCATTTAGAAAACCATTCTTTACAAGTCCTTTATAAAAAACCATTCATTATCAATATTATTATACATGGCCAATCAAATTGCTATTAGTTTCGCTGAACATGGCATCGCCCTACTATTATGGCATTGAGCTATCCAACATCCCATATAATCATTAGCGGCATCCACTGATCATCTAACGAGCGGCATCGAAAACTGGTATTTGTAATTATTTATGTCATCCAGCCAAGATCTGCATTGTAGGGTGTTTTGATAGAAACATATGTAGTGAAAGAGTTTTGGAAAAGCCGATACTTTCAAATCAGGCAGTAGTTCGGTTCAGATCTGGGCATCGATATATTAGCTAGATATGCCCTCACATTCAAATAACTTGGCTCCACATTCCCTTTGCTCGTAAATCATAATAATAATAATAATAAACTCTATTTTAAATAAAAAAGGCGAGCTTATTGCCTTGCAGCAATGTCTATCAGCTAACCTATAGCTTAAGTTTATAACAAATTTAGAACATTGGCTAAGCAGAAGAACAATAAAAACACAAATTATAAAAAGAAACAAACAGAAACTAGAAAGAGACAGATAATAAAAAAAAGTAAAACAAATGACTAAAATTAAATAAGGACGCAGAGAAAAGGAAGGAGAGGAAGGAAGGAAAGGGAAGCGAAAAGGAGGGGGGAGAGGTGGATTGGTTAATTTATGGATTTTAGGGTTATATGCTCCTTGAGCCTGGCGTTGAACGAGGAGATGCTGGGGGCTGTTCTCACATCATTTGGTCAAGCATTCCAGAGTCGTGCAGCTTCCACGGAGGAGTATGAAAAAAACACTTCTATGATCAGGGATCGATAACAGGTTATTGCCCTCTGATCTCAGGGGACGGCCGTGCGCCGATAACGCGGTGAACCTATCGGCAAGATAAAGCGGCACGCCATCCACGAGGATTCTATATAAGAGGCAGAGAGTTCTAACCTGTCTCGTCTCCCTGGTGGTAAGCCACTGCAGTCTGCTACGATATTCCGTAATATGGTCATATTTTCTGAGGCCAAAAATGAAGCGGATACAGACGTTCTGTAGCCTTTCCACCTTGGTGGCCAGCTCTTCTGTCAGATCGTGGAAGGCGGCGTCTAACGAAGAAGTGGAAGAAGCAAAGATTGACAGATTGTCTTTTTACTTTTCTCCGGGAGGAAATTTTGGAGCTTCTTCAGCGATTGACATCTGTTAAAGATCTTTCTTCTCATCTCACTAATTTGGTGCTGCCAGGACAGATTCTGATCGAAATGGACACCAAGGTTCTTCACCTGCATGCTATAAGGAATCTCCTCCGTCTCAATATATATTTTTGTTATAGAGTGCATGTCGATCCTCGAGGTGTAGAACCTGCTGATGTAGAACCCGAGATGTAGAATCATGTGACTGAGAGAGCAATAAATTAATCAGTATGCGAGAGAATAGCGCGCCGATATTCTTCGCTCCAGCTCTTACACTGGAAACGGTCCACTGTCTGCCAGCGGACTGCAGACTGCGACTACTACTGGTCGGCTTTCAGTAGCGCTTTTGAAGAATTTATTATCGAGCGCAAAAGGCCCATCTAGGATATCATATATAGAAGGATCTGGGATCAGACAGTAATAAGAGGCGTAATTTTTATTACTACCCCCAAAGTGTTTTGGAAAAGTACAGTTCAGTACAGTGGATGCAATAAAGAACTCAAAATATAGGTATGGTCAGACTGTTTGATAATGGAACGCGTGGCGTCATCTCGATGACGATGACGGTCACACATCGGTCTACTGCTGCGCAATTTCATGATATGGAGATGCTGACGTTCGATTATGAAGCAGTCTGACCATATGTTTCGAGTTCTTTATTGCATCAACTGGCTATTGATGAATTTTCAGCTTTTCCAAAACACTTTGCGGGTACTGATTAAATTACACCTTTCCTAGTACGCCAGCGCCAGGTGTCTCGGAATCTAGTATAAAATATCAGCTTTTCCAAAACTGTTGCACTTTTTTGTCGCTGGCTTGTGGACTAATTCTCTTGAAAGCAAAAAAAAAAAACTTCAGTAAAAGAAAGAAATAATTTATTATTCCACAATTCGTTCCATATTTTAGGCATTCTGATTTGTCAGATATATACGGAGTACCCAAAAATAACGAGATTTTTTTCTGGCAGGCGATAGTTTAGATTTCTCCCAGTAGATGCCTTTACTAGACAGTCATTGATCAGTCGGCTAAGTGTCTTCCTTTGCTGTAATTGATGTTTTTGGCAATTTTTTCGATCATTTTTCACGTTCCTTTTTCAATGTTTCTGGCAATTTTGTGGGTTTTATACATTGAGGTCAAACAATAAAGGTAAGGACAGACTAAGTAACGTATGCAACGCATTACAACAAAACACATGACTTAGAAATATACTTATCATACGCAACGCTGTCATACAACATTTTTTGTTGAAAAAAATAGTTTTTTTTGTGGGTTTCCCAAAAACGTTTATGAAAAGTTGCTCATTTGCTCGTACTGATTCACCCACTTAAATGGATGCCACTAATTAAAAGCCCGCCTTGTACTTACACAAGTATACGACTTTTGTTATTATAACCGATCGACAGAATTTTAATGCATATTCATTAATTTTATCCCAAGAGAAAAAATTACCCAGCCAGGGTAAGTTACATATTCTAGTAAATTACATATTCTTGAAAAATATACTATGCTAAATTTGTTTTTGGCCTGTTTAAATCAAATGGACCATAGACAAATTTGGCAGGCAAAAAAATCAAGAATTACCCCCCAGGAATGGAACTTGGAACTTTAAGGTGGGTATCCATTAGGTTCGCGCATCAACTTTGCTCCACGCATCTGCAACTGCTCCATTAGTGGATACGTTCGCGCTCCTGAAGCGTGCAACGTTGAACGCTCCGCGTCGAGCGCTCCAAGCGGTGGCGGTAAATACACACAAAGTGGTGCGCAGTGTGTTCGTGGACGCGACTAAAGTGAGACGTTGGTGGATACGTCTCGAGCATCACGTTCGACGTTGAGTAACGCGAATCCATAACTATGAAGTGGCCCGAAGAGAAATGTCTAGCTCTAATCGGGGGTACCGAAATTATACAGTGCTGTAGGATCCGAAGGGTGTTAAATTTAAAAATAAATTCTGGCGACATGTTCGCTCAATGTTCGAATAAAAACTGCGGAGCACTCTCGGTTCTTGAGTTAATGCGTGAACCTAATGGGCCTAATAACCTTCACAATGCAAGATCAGGCGATCTAACCATCGTGTCACTAGTGTTAGGGTTTCTATAAGTACGGCTAAAAAAGAAACCGCCCCTAGATAATTTTAGGCTATCTGGCAGGGTAAGAATTCAGCGGATACACTTTTGACAGGGTGCAAATTGAGCACCCTCGAAATTGTGGTGGGTGCAACTCCAGCAGACGCATAGGTACCCATGAAGTATGTGAGAGGTGGTCACCCTTATTGTTTTTATTGTTTTGTTTTTATAAATCAAACATTTAAAATATTACTCGTCACTTTTGGGTACCCCCCCCCCTCGTACTTAGCCAGATAAACCGAACGAAAACGCTTATACACTTACATACAAAAATCATTGCAACAACTTCGATCAAATCAAATTTATCATTAGGTAATCTAACATAGACCGATTTCAATCAACAATATGTACAAAAATACAAAAAAAAAAACAACTGGACAAATGTATATTCCATAAACAAGTTATTCAATAGAATAACCTTTTCATAAATGAAGGAGTAATTATTGCCGCGTCGAAATTATAATAATAATGATTGTCTACTTGAAATACAGTTAAATAATAAATATATTGCAAAGTAATCCGCTTATCGAAAGACACCAGCTCTTAGGTTGTACCGTATGAGGTGTATTCTATAAATCTAGCGAAAAGGCAACTATGTACGGTGACCTGGTTGACAGTGGATCAGCAAAACACAGTGAATTCCTCAAATATCAAACAAATACAGGGTGAGTTTTCAATTAGTGGCACCTTGAAGTGGGGGTATCACTACGAGCAAATAAGCAACTTTTGGTTTTTTTTTTTTTGGAAAAGATAAAAATGTTTTTTGTTTTTGGTAAATTTGAAAAATATGACTGATAATTAAAACGTTGAGTGCGCTGCACTATCTAGCAATAGGTAAAATATTGCGAATAAACAATATTTGCAATATTTTACCTACCGGGAGATGGCACAACGCGCTCAATTCTTTTCATACTGTTTTTCAAAACATAAACTTTTGAAATGTTGTTTTTTTTTCTTTTCACAAAAATGTATTAAAAGCTGCTAGTTTGCTCGGACTGATTCTCGAACTGATACTGTCAATCGATCACGGATGTCACAAATTAAAAACTCACCTGTATACAACCAAACATTGCATTTATCTAATCATTTGTACTCAACGACCACGACCACGACCTGTACATCCACGAAAATTGCTACTCGCCCAAAAGCGCGTGACATTGAGGAAAATAAAATACGAGGCTGCAATTTTGAATAATAGGTGTTTCCATTAATAGAGTCGGTTTTTCTAACAGATGGTTTCGAACAGTTGGTATAGAGCAATGACAGCTATGACGTTTTGGAGGGTAAACATAAGCCATCATAACCCACTATGTTATTGTCCAAGAAACAGTTTTCTTTAGCATCGAAAATGGCGAATTTTGTACCAGACAAATATGTTTTGTACCAGTTTAATAACCTTCTTCCATTTAAAGAAAACTGCTGCTGAAAGCCAACGATTGCTAGTGAAAGCTTATGGTGATCATGCTCAGCCTGTGAACGCTGGTTTCAACGTTAGTCTGAAAGATAAAGAGCGTCCCGGTTAGCTAAAAAAATTGAAGATTTTGACTCTACTGGATGAAGATTTGACTCTAACTTTGAAACAAATGGCAGAAACATTGAAAGTTGGAGAAGCAATTATTTCCAGACGCTTAAATGCTCGTGGAAAGATTCAAAATGAAGGAAATGGGTGCCGTATGAATTGAAAGAAAGAGACATCGACGAAAAACCACTAGTGAAATTTTGCTTGATCGGTTTGACAGTTTGACTGGGCTTTTTTCCCGCACTTGACCTCTTGATTGGGCCGTGCCGTTGTGCGTTTGCTTGATCGGTACTAATAAAAGTAATTTTTCCATCGAATTGTTACTCAATGCAGCACGTATTTTTGGAAAAGCAATTTCATTTTTACAAAGAAGTGAAAAATTGGCGTGATGGATGGTTAGCCTCAAAAAACGAGAAGTGGTTCTGGGACAGAATCCATCAATTGTCAGAAAAATGGGAGAAAGTCGTAAGTAACAATGGCCAATACTTTGATTATTATTTTGATTACTTGATAACTTGATTATTACCCTAAACAAACACCTGTTTACCATAGGTGTGACAGACAGCCCTATATGCAGAGGATGCATAGAGGGAGAAGAAACGCCACAGCATGTGCTCATGGAATGAGGAGCGTGGCAGAGCAACGGGCAAGAATACTACAATCTCCAGCATCTGTCCCGGAGGCCTGTAGCAACCCAAACAGGCTGCTAATCTTCTGGGACAGCCTGGGTTGGCTGGAGTAACATAAATAGAAACATGAGCCACGCACAACGGCCCAATCAAGAGGCCAAGTGCGGGAAAAAGCCCAGATAAACTAACTAACTAACTAAATTGATTATTATGTTCATAATAGATAAAATAAAAGCACAAAGTTTAAAAAAAAACAACTAGTAATGGAAATACCTATTCATTTTGTTAACCCCTCTTATCGCGGGGTAAAAATTCAGCCGTCACTTCTGCATGTGATAGTTTATATTGGATTATCATTCCGTATTCAGTTGTATTTTATTTAAATGCACGATGATATTTGTATCATCGTGCATTTAAATAAAATACAACTGCATACGGAATGACACGAAAAACCCAATCAAATCACTTTTCCTGGACGCGTTCAGTTGACTTCGATATCGAAGTAGCGGGGCTTGAAGGGTTAAGGGATTTAGGCGCTTGTGGCCTGCCAGCTAAATCTCTGTTAGATCTCTATAAAGATCTTGGTCTCTCCAGGAAAACAATCAACTCCTTTCTAGATAAAATATCTAAAATTTCAATTTCCGCATCTCAAATTCTATGGCTTCGAAGGGGGAGTGTCCTATTGTTAGTCCGGAGTCTACCACTCACCCCCCCCCCCCCCCAGAAGTATAATAAAAATATTATGATGGGCCCCGATTCGTCAGTGAATTCCATTGCAATTAAGGCCACCAGAACCAGAGTGGCCTAAGTGACATTTAGGTGATTTTGAGTTTAATCATTATTTACAAATCCACAGTGGTCCAAAATTGATATCTTCAAAAAATCATAGATGGCACTATATAAATAGTTTTGTCATTGTAATTTTATAAGCAATATTTTATATTTTATAAGCAATAAAGACTACATTTTACATTTTATAAGCAATAAAACCACAGTGGCTCAGGTGATTTGGGCCACTCTGGCATTGGCATCAGTGAACTGTCACATACATGTTGTCTTTTGACATTGTCGAAAAAAGTTGATGAACCTGTTTCAAAATACAAATTTGAAAAAATATTTAACGAGAGGTTCAACCTCTTTCCACGCTCCTATAACCGGCTCGTGTAAGAGATGACAATTTAAAAGAAAAATATGCTTTTGAAAACAATGAGTTATCTAAGAATAATGATCTAATCATTAAAATGGAACTACATTTGAGGAAAGCAGAATCTGCTACGGGAAACATAAAACTTGACACTCAACATTATAAACAAAATAATGATACTACCGTCATAATCCTCAATTTAATGAAGACTCTATCCACACCAGTCATTTCAACTGGTATCTGCTATTACAAACGTCAGTTGTGGACATACTGTTTAGGTATTCACAAGGTTGGTGCCGACGATGTTTTCATGTATATATGGGACGAATCAACAGCTTCAAGAGGACCGCAAGAAATAGGCTCACATATGTTAAAATTTATCAAAGAACTTGTACACAGAAATAAACTAATAATGTACTCGGACCAGTGCGGTCAGAACGGAAATATAAAAATTGCAGCTTCATGTATGTACATTACTTCAAGTCCACTCTATTTAGTTAAACAAATCAACCATAAGCTTACTGTCAGCGGCCATTCGTATTCGTCTTTTGACAGCCTTTGGCTTAGTAGAAAAACAAAAGAGGTATTTCCCAAACATTTACATTCCCGAGCATTGGAACCCTGTAATATTAGCTGCGAGAAAAAGAAATCCTTTTAAGATTATGAAAATGAAACGAGCAGACTTTATATCCACGAGTCTTGGAAACTAATATCAAAAACAAAAGAGTAGCCGTTGATCGTTCTAAACCAGAATGGCTAAAATACAGTGGATGCTTTGCAAATACAGTGGATGCTTTGCTCAATGTTTTCAAATTCTCCAACAATCCACAAGTTCTTTTTACAGAAGCCAATTTTAGCAAGAGAACATCTGAGGATACTGCCAATTTTGAGCTTGATATTTTATACGTTGACGGGAGAAAATCAGTAAAAAAAAAAAAGAAAGACCTTATATGCCTTTTAGAATATGTGCCACTTGTTAATCACCATTTCTATCAACAGCTTTCAGACTTCCAATCTAAGAAATAAACTAGATGTCGCAACAAATGATTCTTTAACTGAGTAAAAGACGTAAGTATTATTTATAGAATAAGAACATTGAAATTTAGCAGATACAATACTAAGGTAAAATAGTAAAAGTTTAATTTGTTCTTTATTAAGTATACTGTAAGTTTAATTTTGATACATTTAATTCAATAAAACTGATTTTATTTGTGCATTTTGGCCTATTATAAATATTTTTTTTCATGGATATTTCTAAATGGTCAATGCCATAATGGTCCACTAGAGAGTATATCACACTCGTTGTCCCAAGCCCGCAGAACGTTCTCTTCACTGGAAAACTGCCTACCTTTTAACCCCTTGAGTATGATACGACCAAATCTGGTTCTGAAACAATTATCCGTTGAGTATGATACGACCAGATCTGGTTCCGCTTTTTTTTCACTTCTTTGACGTTCTCATATTTACTCATAATTATCTAATTGTTTTACAAAATGATATTTCAATATTCTATATTCGAAATTTCAATGCAATCATTGTGCAGTTGTTCTTTTTATGATTGGTGTAGTAGTTTCGTAGTTATAGTACTTTAAGGTCGATGTCGCTGAAAATCCTGCAAAAGAGACAGATGCATCCATGAAAATACCCATTTACTCCAAGGGTTAACTTCATTTTCACATGCGGGAACAGTGCAAAGTCGCAGGGAGCAAGGTCTGGACTGTAAGGAGGGTGCTCGAAAGTTTCAGTCCTTTTGTGGTCAAATATTCGGTGCAGGCTTTGACACGGTGAGCTGGAGCATTATCGTGATGGAGGAACTGGTGCAATATTGACTTTGACCGCAGGTTCTTCATAGATCCAATGACTTTAGGCAGGAACCGTTCAGTATACCACGTAGCTGTGACTGTCTTCTGTGTGTCCAAAACGACATGTTCCACAATTCCACTCGATTTGAAAAATACAGCTGTCATTTTCTACTTTACAAATCGGGGTTTTCTGACAACTACAAGTGCGTCCTCATTATCAAAGACCCAAACTTTGTTTTGAGCTTTGGTCGGCAAATCGTAATATTACAGCCAAGTTTCGGCTCGATGTTGTTCACATGCCTTATCAAACTTTTTTAGCATCTCCAGGCACCAAGTTAGACGTCATGTCTGCTCTTCGATCAGTCGATGCGGCACCCAGAGAGAACAAAGTTCCTTCACATGCAGAATCGTACGAATTGCTGTTGAATTTAGGCTTAAAGTCTCCTCTATCTGTTGGTAGGTTACTCGCCTGTCCTTGTTTAGAATTTTTCTCATAGCAGTAATCATCCCCCAGAGTGAAATTTCCCCTTTGGAATTCTCTATACCACCTCAATATCATTATACAACGTGGACAAACATCACCTAGTGCAAGAGTATTTTTTTCTAAGCACTGGTCTATGTTTAAACCACACACGAAATTATAACGCAAAACTGCCCTTATCTCAATTGGTGACCACGATGGCATTGCAAGCACTAACACTCTCACTGCTAATGAGTAACTGAGCCCATCGACCTGACGTGGCGGCTACTATGCACGTGTGAACATGTCTCAACATGCAGCAACAAGCAGCTCCCTTGCGACTCATTGTTGCGTTACATTGCAAAACTTTCCTAGTACCCTTTGGACTACATGTAGTTAAAATCCTACTAAATTTTAATATTTTACTGTGCAAAATAAAAACTATGTGTCATGCTATCTTTTTTTGCTATGTTCACTTAATAATTCCCTGTAACTATTATGGCCCATATCCACAAAAATGATTTTTGCATTTGGGCCACTCTGGCTCTGATGGCCTCAATTATATATGACAGGTATATATTTCCCTGACGGGTAATAGAGGCTCTACTGTATCAGTGTTTTTGCCAATTGTTTTTCTCTGCTGATAATCGCTAAATAATTAGGGTAGCAATCGAAGATTCGATTTATCAAGTAAATACTGATATGACCATATTCACAGTCGACACTTCAACTCAAGTACGTCGTTTTGTAATCAGTTGCATCCCTAGTTTTAAATAAGTAGATTAGTAAGTTAATTTTTGTAAAGTAACGAATAGATACTTCATTTAGTAATTCAGACTGTCATCAGAGTTATTCGTCTCCAAAAAAAAGTGATCCACTGTCCACCATGTCACCCTACAGTTTAGGACAGTCGCAAAAAAAAAAATTAACAGGGCTGATCACGTCTTTTGCTCAATGCTGTGATGCATTCGTACACTGAAATACTGATCTTACAATGCCTGAAGACTAAATAAAAAAAAAAATACAAACGGAGCTGCCATGGAATTCACCGACCGGAGTCGGGCCCAACATGATACTATTTTTTTTTACACTTCTGGGGGGTGAGCAGTGGATTCTGGACTAACGACCGGCTGTGGTAGAATCGAAGACTATCGCGGTTGTTTGACATTATAAATAGGATAGAAAACGAATTTACCGCGTGAAATTTGTAGGACCCGACGTTTCGGTGACGTTGCAGCCGCCGTTGTCTAGGGTAGACTGAAGAGCTGTCAGTCCGTTGTTTTGCGGGTAGGCCGCAAACCGCTGCCGCCACTGCGTAGGTTATAACGGTGGTGGGGGGCCGGGCTCGGAGCGCGGGAATTTTAAAAAAAAATCGGCGATCTGCGAACATATATTGGATAGCGGAAGTAACCACTGGATGCAGTTTCAAAATCCCATTGTTCTATCCAAGGAACAATTCTACTTTCCTCGCATGATCCGGGAAGCCATTGAAATAAGAAGAACTCCGAACTTCAATAGAGATGACGGCTACAAACTCTCTTCTACGTGGAACCCTCTTCTTAAAATGTTCCCGCCGCCGAACGCCGAACGCAAAGACGTAAAACAGGATACAGTGAGTGTTGTGTGCAAGACGGATTTTAAAAATTCCCGCGCTCCGAGCCCGGCCCCCCACCACCGTTATAACCTACGCAGTGGCGGCAGCGGTTTGCGGCCTACCCGCAAAACAACGGACTGACAGCTCTTCAGTCTACCCTAGACAACGGCGGCTGCAACGTCACCGAAACGTCGGGTCCTACAAATTTCACGCGGTAAATTCGTTTTCTATCCTATTTATAACGGCTGTGGTAGGTTTAGGACAGCTGTCTTGCCACATGTGAGAGTTCACCTTACCACTCATTCACTCTCCCTTCGAAGCCATAGAATTTGAGATGCGCAAATCGCCGTTTTAAATATTTTTTCTAGGAGAGTTGATTATTTTTCTGCAAAGACCAAGGTCTTTAAAGAGGTGAAACAGAGATTTAGCTGGCAGGCCACGAGCGCCAACTTCTACCGCGTGAAGGTGAACAGTGAAGCCGTTCCGGGTGACGGCATTTGCGAGATCATGGTATTTATTTAATTTGTACTCGTGGTCTTTTGGGATATTTGATTCCCATAGAACAGTTAATTCTACGATAAAGGCCACCTTTAGAGATAGAGTAAAGAGTTATATCTGGACGGAGGGCTGTGCATTCGAGACTTTCAGGGAATTTATACTGCTTAGAGACCGAATCGACCTCCAGAATCCAATCTGAATCTTTCTCGATTATTGAGAAAAGTTTTGTAGTTAAAATATTTTTTGCCTTTAGAGCCATCCCGCACAAACTGTATTGGGGGTTTGGAGAGTAGTGTCAAACCCTTGTTGACACGAGCCACTGAGAGGCTAATTACCTCGCGAATAACAGCGAGGACTTTGTCATGGCGGTAAGTGTACCGTCCTTGATCTAAGGCCACCTTGCAGCCAGCTAGAATATGTCTAGCTTTGACATGAACGTCAGACAGTTGTAGTAGAAGTCTACAATGTCACGCACGACAGGTGGGAAGTTGTACCAGCGGAGTGCAAAGTGGAGGAGACTGTGTCGGACTGTCAATCAGTGCATTTTTCCGACCGTGACACTAAGCAAAGCTTATTAGGTCTTACCATTGATTACATAGGGTATTAGATTGAACAATGCCATAATATGCTTTGGCAACTGGAATTTTACTACAAAACGCAACTCATCGTTTCAAAAATTGATTAATCTTCCTATATTATAAATAAGATAAAAAACGAATTTACCATGTGAATTTCGTGGCACCCGACGTTTCGGCGACGTTGCAGCCGCCATTGTCTAGGGCAGACTGTCAGTCTACCAGCTAGACTGGCGGTCAATTTACCCTAGATAACAGCGGCTGCAACGTCGCCGAAACGTTGGGTGCTACAAAATTCACACGGTAAATTCGTTTTTTACCTTATTTATAATGTTAAATAACCGTGATAGTCTCCGATTTCATACTTCTCATATGTTTAATATGGCAGCGTTCATAGTATAACATTATGGCAGCGCTCCTCAGATGGCGCTTTAAACATGGTTATATGGTATAAAATAATAATACAATAACAAACAAATTCTTCAATCACAGCTCTTATTTTTTTGTATTATTTACATGAAGATGTCAATTTTTTATTTTGATATTCAGGTTTCAATATGTAATAATTACGTTCTTTAATGTTCAGATAGACTACTAGATAGCATTCTATTTCTCCGTTTTTCTGTTATGTAATCAGCCTATACAGAAATGCGATAAATTACAATAATAATTTAATGTTATTGTTGTTATCATTGCACAAGTTATTGGGATTTTATAATCAACCAGTCCATCATAAAAAAACATTCATTACAGATAAAACCATTCATTACAGATAGCCAAATAAATTGCTATTAGTTTCGCAGGCTATCAATGCTATCAGTGCAAGCTGTATGTCAACGTACTATGGCATTGACCAATCTAATACTGTATATAAATGTCGCTGGGTACCTTTTCCGGTGTCTCGCCGTAAGGCGTTGGCCTCTAATGGGCATGTTGGGGGAGCTAGACAGTAGATTTGTCGTGTCTAAGTATTCTACGCTCATCCCAAGGCTGAAAGAACGATCATATATCGTTTTACCAGTCTGGAGTGACCGGTTCGCCCATTGTAGTCGACACCGCCCTGCATATAAATGTAATTCCCGTTTCTTGCAAAGGTCACTTTGAACTTGGATAGCTTTGGTTTGAGTTTGAATCACGAATATGATTAAATTTTAATTCAAAGCGATCCTTTTTAAAAATCAGTTATTAATTTGTGTTTCTGTCGTTTGTTATTGATCAAATATTTCAGTGCAGCTTCGTGCGGTCTGGCACAACCGTTAACGTGAATGTGTACTGCTAAGAATGTTTACAGTTTACAGCGAGCAGTAACAAATATGGAAGGAGTTGCGACTGGAAACTCTTTGGATTAATAGATTAAAATACACCTCAGTTTTTTAGTCGATTCGAGTGCCGATTGACGTAGGCTAAACCGCGTCGAGCTCCCGGTTCATATCTCCCGAAACTAAACACAGTTTCACAGTTTCACAGAGCACTAATATACTTGATCTTCCTTTTGAAAGCTGTCCTTAAGCACTGGATGGATTTAGCGTGGCTCTCCTTGATTTTCCTGGTGACGGTCTCTGGCCCGGGCCCCTCCAGTGCCATTTCCTCCACTTTGTCGTAGAGCGGTGCTTCCTGGCTTTCCCAGGCTTCCAATCGCTCATCCAGCGTCTTGGAGGCGGAGTTGATGTTGGCCAGGAGTTTAGCCGTCTCCGGATTGCGGTTCTCGTTGAGGGCCTGGCCGCTCGCTCGCTTCTTCGACTTCTTGCCGTGCGGTCGCGACAGCTCACAGCAGATTCCGCATTCGAAACTAACTACCGATATTAACTGAAAATAAACAAGCAAACTGTTAACCTTTTAGTAGAACATAATAACCGGTGGTCCGTCTACTGTTTTTTTTTTCTAAAATGTTTGAGTTGACATTCTACATCTTGTAAATTACATAAAATATTTTTATATAAATTTCAAAATTTGCAAAAAGTTTTGAAGCGACTAAATATAAGTTACAAATTTTTTTAAGAAATTCCAGCATCCTAATTTTACATAAGGTAACGAATCCGGGTAGGTTAGGCTATATCACCTGACCTTGGATCCACTCAACTTCCATCCGATAGCTTCCTCAAAGAGGGACGAACCTGGAAAGGACTCAGTTTCCTCTATATGAGTGTCGCGGACAGGTGGGATCGGACCCTCTGGGGGAAGACCTAGGGCGCTGCTGGACGGCTTGCGCCCATCAGCGCCGTATTAGTGACGGGCAAAGGGAGCAACGCTCCACAACAAATTCGAACTGAATTACCGGTAACATCAGGTAGAGGGCTGCGCAAGCGACTTTGAATCCGCGACCATACTGGAGGATGGAGAAATCTGACCAAATTTGGTAGTGAGGGAGTGATATCATCCTGCCAATTTCACTTTCCAGTGCCTCTCACGGGCTCGTCGGTAGAGTTAGACAGTGGACTGTCATTGTCCACCGAGGCTTGATAGAACGGCTTGATGTCAGTAAAACTGCCTGGGATGACAGGTTTGCCCATTGTATTGTCAGCCCCAGATGTTCAGATCGGTTGGTTCATGGCATATTTTCGCATGCTTGAATTACAAAGCGTCATATTTTCAAAGCGAAACATCTTCCCTAAGTATTCTAATGGGAGCTAATGGGCCCTTGCTGAGTTGGCCACGAAGACCCATTTGTTCAAGGTCGGTCACACTCACGGGTCAACACCCATCCGGCGGCCTCCATGCATGAAGTGCGAGCCTGGGCAGGACTCTGGTCTTAGGGCTAGTTTCCCCTAGGAGTCAACCTTCTGGCGCTCCTGGACGGTCTGCGCACCGTGCGGCGTAAGCCAATCGATTGTGCACTCTGACTAACAGTCGGGCGAGTCTGGAAGCAGTACTGTTTCCTATAGAGCGAGCTCAGGATGTTTTAACGATATTTGATCGTTCTGTCTCCCGTAAGGTGAGTGTAGAAGACTTGGGACGAAACAGTCCACTGTCTAATTACGCCGCTCGCCCGAAAGAAGGCAACGCCTTCTTCGCGAGAAACCGGGTGTGCAACCAGCGGGCCGTTCTTTGCGCCCTTACTTCCAGCTATGGACAGATTTTTCCCAGACTCAAGACTGGTTATGGGTTTGAGGTCACTTACGCGGTCTTCTCCCTTATTTAGCGGTGATTTGGTGTCTACCAAATCTATCGCGGACCACAGCATACTTTGCCTGGTTGTTCACCCGGTATTGAGTAGCCTATTGATAGTTTCAAGAGCAGTTGTCGTAAGGTTAACAACCACCCCCGCTCTATAGGAAACAAAGCTGTTTCTAGACGCCCCCGGTATCAATCGGAATGCATAGTCGATTGGTTAACGCTGCACGGTGCATAAACCGTACAGGAGCGCCCGAAGGACGATTCCCAGGGGAACTGGCTTGCAAGAGATTATAGTCAATATTACGTCCCATAGGGTACACGGCGCCAAAGTTAATAGTAGTTTTTCGTAACTTATATGGTACACGACACATAAGAGTTTCAAGATTAAGTAATAAAGTTGTACACACCTCTAAAAAGTTGACTAGAATCTCTAAGGTCTCCCGGCAGGCCCAGAACCTGTCTTCCGCCTCCAGCTGAGCGTCCAGCGCCGAGAGAGTCACTTCCAGGCTTTTTTCCACCGATGCGCAGCAGCTCTCGGCACATTTCAAAGCCTCGGAAAGATCGCCCCTCGCCAGGTGTGCCACCATTGAAAATATTGCAACGTACGTTTCTCTAAAAGGCAGCGGCGAATTTATAAAAGCTGCAACAGAAATCATTGTAATTTCACACAGTGGAAGATAAGACAATCAAAGAAACGGAGGAACTGAGTTTTTTTTTATATAAAGAACTCAACACTTCAGCCGGGATTTGTTAATATTATAGTGTGGTGACCCAAAGATGGAGGGGCTTCAAGCTCTTTTAACCAGCTACTGCTCTCCACATGGCAGTAGGGCGGTGTCGACTACAATGGGCGAACCCGTCACCCCAGGCTGGTATAACGATATAGATCGTTCTTTCAGCCGTGGGATGAGCGTAGAAGTCTGTCTAGTTCACCAGCAACCCGTTAGAGACCAACGCCTTACGGCGAGGCACCAGGAAAGGTAACCAGCGGGCAGCCTCACCCCCTAACTACCAGTTTTGGCAGGATATCACCGTCTGGAATTAACCTTCAGGATACCTCCGTCCAAGGCCTCACGGCTGGTGGATCGGTTTCACCTGGAGAATTGGCCTCCGGTGCTACTGGACGGTTTGTGCACCGAGCGGCGTCAGCCAATCGGTTGTGAATTACTGAAGGAGTGTGGTGGCTATGGAAATATATTGTCTCAGAGGGGGTGGATGTTGACCTGTTGTAATGTCACACTTGGAACGATTTAACAGACACCGATCCAGAGCGGTATGACGCGCAAAGGACGCCCAGGTCTGCGATAAATTCATATTTAAATTACCACTATAATACAACAGATAGAGGCCGCGCAAGCGACTTCGGTCCCGTAACCAGTCGGGACGACGAGGTATCATGAAGGTTAATTTCAGACAGAGAATCCTGCAAAAACTGGTAAAGCGAGGTGGCCTGCTTCCTAGTGCCCCGCCGTAAGGCGATGGCCTCTGGCGGGTTTGTGGCTTTGCTGGGCAGTATGTTTGTATCGTCCCAAAGTCGTCTACAGTGTACTCACAAGAGACAGAACGATCATTATCGTTAAAACTTCCTGGGGTTCGCCGGTTGTAGCCGACATCTCCAAGCGATCAATTGCCATAATTTGAACCAATACCCATTGAATATTGTTATTTCAATCCGCATCAGAACAAAAATCATAGCAAAAAAAGGTTTACCTATTAAACGCGAAGGCATAGGGCTAGTAATGCTAGATGGTCCAACGCATCGAGTGGTCTCTTTGGCTATCCTAAAAGCAGCCTCGAATTCTTTGATAAGTCCTTCCAAACAGAGCACCAGTGAAGTTCTACAGTTGGGGTCAGTCTCTTGAGCGACCTCGACAGAGGTCATTATATTCCTAATGAGGAGCGCCTTCAGTCTCACGTATTCCTTGTCCTGATCAAAATCGTTTTGCGCACTTTTCTTATGATTGTGGTTAGGTGGACTCCAATCGGGGAAGACGCCTAAGTCACGATCGTCTCTGTAAAGGAAGTAGAAAACCTTAGGTTGTTTATTTGCTTATTTCTCACCACGCATACATGTGCAAATTATCATACTGGAAACTGCAAGGATTTTAAAAAAAATGGATTTTAGGTCCCTGTACAAACTGTATAGTCGCTAAAAATAATAAATTAATAGTTTAAAAAAACACTAAAAACACGCTTTTATAAATGCACGTAAAAACCAAAGAACCTCGGCACGTTTCTCACCTTGGCTTGGGTGGGGATCTTTAACAACCTACTACCAGTGGCGTGCCCAGGGTTCGTAAATAGGGCAAGCCCGACATACCTTTTTGTGTTTTTTTACGCTTTTTATAGTAAAAAAGTGGTACCTCTTTACTCTTTAATCTTCAGTTTGAAATTTACTGCTTGGGTCGTACATTCAATAAAGCACACTGAAGGCATGCTACTGCAAGACAGAATTTAACATATACTTATCAGCAGTCGCATACCTCTAGTGGCTTTAAAGGAGTCTCTTGCGTCGTTGCGTCTCAAACGAGGTGCTGAGTTATTTTGTAGATTGTTTTCATAAATTTGATCAAATTCATATTGAAATTCAACACGTAACCAAGTCTGAAATTCCTTTATTTTGTTTTCCTTCATTAATTCCTATAACCCACATCGACTTGTGATTTTTGAAGAATGTTGTACAAGCTCTCAGCTTTTTCAAAAATTCGGCGGAAAACAAGGTGAAAAAATTTAAATGGAATGATCGCACCGAGTTTTCAAAATTCTCCGCTGCTAAAACCGTATCCCCGTCCCAGTCCTGCGGGTTGTTACATATGTCAGAAAACAAAATAATAAGAATACATTACTGACCACAAAGGACAATTTCCTCCATTTTTTATCAGGCACTAAAAACCACAAATCAATTGAAATTACACAATAAAAAATTAGCCCGACGTCTTCGCACATTTAAATCCAAACTAATTATAATGAAGTCGCGCTTTCTGTTGACACGTTCGCATTCACAGTTCGCATTCAACGTCATGGCTAAGCAAGCCCGGCTTAGCTCCCGATACAAAAGTTGTATATAGACATATATTGTTTAGCGTAATTTGCCACAGGTGCGAATGAGAGGAACACTGATTTTGAAAGCCGCATTGAAAGCCCAATATGTGCGAGCGAAACAGCAATCGCGCCCTGTAGATAATTATCGCACCTGTCGATAACAGTTTTTTTCTCGCGTGGAGCGAGCTGTGCGCGTTAGATGGCAGTAGTAGCGCTAGCAAAATGATTTATTTAATTGTTTTTTTTACGAATTGTGTTATTAATTTATTTAATCGTTAATTTGGAAGTATAGGCAAGCCAGGCTTTTCGGCTTATATGAAGAGACCGCCACTGCCTACTACCCTATTTACAAGTCAATATACATCGTAGGGTAGACCAGGGCTAAACGGATCACTTTACCTTTACTTGGTTATTTTCAAAATAATTGTAAAGACTAGACTTGTTAAAATATTTTTAAATTACATAATATATATTTGTTTAAAGAATGCCTTGAGGAAATTCTGGAAAAATAAAAAAAAATACACAGAAAAAAAAAAAATCGACACACATTCCAATATCCATTTAGCCCCCAATATAGGGGCTAAACGGATCAAGCTATGTATGGAACAAAAATATATGTTTATATGGATAATTAAAATAAAAAAACATTTTTTTCATAGGTACGATTTATTTAAGACCACATATAATTTACAAATCTAATCAGGGAGACAAACCACACAAACAAAATGGCTATCAAAAGCCTTCTTATCACTACAATTCTCGTGACACCATTCTTCACACCTGAAGCACTGTATCCAATCTTCCTTTGGAGGATGGGTGAATAATTCGCTGCAGTAGATGCAGTTCCAGTTACGGGAGGCTCCTGCCGAGCTCGAACCTCCAGCCGCGCTTGAACCTCCTGCCGTGCTTGAAGCTCCTGTCGTGCTTGAAGCTCCTTCCGAGCTTGAATCTCCTGCCGAGCTTGTAACAATTTTAAGCACGCGGTTTGCGTAAAAAGAATCAAAAGCCAAAAGAATTTTACCATAAAAAATCTACGTCATGCCGAATGAGAGATAAGAAATTTTGAGCGCCACATGGTTTTAGAGGAAAACCACGAAACTAAAAAATTACTACCGTCAAACAAAAAAACAAAAAACTAAAGTGAGGTTATCATAAAGAAAAATCACATCTCGAGGGGTGGGTGGTGGTTTTTTTTTTCTTGCACTGAATGAGGCTTATGCGTCGGAATGCCTGGAAACAAAAGCAATAAAAAGACAGTTTTCACATTGATGAGTAGTTCGTTTATTCTTCGTGAAGCTGTGACAGCAGGAAAAGGTGGCTGCCTTCTTCAGGTCAGCACGATGTTGAAAATTCTCAGAATCTCCGCGGTAATAACGCTGGTGACGGTTCTCAGAACGTTTGTTGCAAATGGATAGAAATTGGATTAAATTAAGTACCACTCCTGTGGGCAAACAGGAAAATCTCTGGTTATCTCAGGCATCATGGCGTATAACCTAGCTTCGAGTAAAATGGTTGACTCACCCCAGAAAAACACGAACTA
Organism: Micropterix aruncella; assembly: GCA_944548615.1. NCBI lineage: Eukaryota > Metazoa > Arthropoda > Insecta > Lepidoptera > Micropterigidae > Micropterix > Micropterix aruncella. The sequence continues at coordinate 10,114,164 of OX155969.1, forward strand.
AATTACATCATATTCTTGGCACCCCACTGACAGGTGCACTCTTCACCGCCGATCACGGCACTTTTTCACCTCCTTGACACAAAACCCTTCGCACCTTTTTTGCCATTTTGGAATCAAGTGAACAGGGCGGAAGTGTGACGTCACTTTAGGAAGTTCAGACCGCCAACATTTCAGCAAAACAACTGTTACCAACTCAAGTTAAAAAAAAAATGTTTTAACATTAATAAATATTCAACAAGGATTGTTAGCATATTTACCACATTTCTTAACATTGCTTTTAATATTTGCGTATTATTTTAACCGCGGGCAACGATCCGCTTCACCGGGTGCAAGAATAGCAACACTGCCTGTAGACCAACCTGAACAGAAGTTGACAGCTGTCAAACATCGCGGAAATGACAATGTTGGACTGGGAACTTGGAAAATGCGGTTTTTTATGCTTAGGTCCAATGGAGACGCCGAGAAAACATGGAAGATACATAAAAACATGCTTGGGACTTCTGGGCAACACGGAAGAACACGAAACAGGAGTATAACATGCTGGAAGACGAAGATTGCGCGCGATACATGTCGCGCGGCGTCATACACCAAGGAAAAGCTGGGAAACACTACATTTGTCTAGGAAATAATCGTGCTTAGCGTGTCTCAAGGTGTATTTCACGTTTCTGGACACTGTATGTCACGCAAAAACTTACGATTTTTGTTACAGCCTCTCCCCCTAAAAGAAATCGGAAGGACATGACGATTTCCTCGAGTCGTCCCGATTCGCACGTGAAACAAAATAAAACCTCACCTGAACAATAAAAACCAAAGTGAATAGCGTACACGAAACTACCGAGAAGAAAGAAAAAAATGTATCAAACATACTACTACTTGTCCTCGTTAACTAGAGAAAAGAAAACCGTTCGGCATGGTACTGCAGAGGTCAATTATTAACTTGTCGTCGCTCTTACCAAACCGTAGAGGACTAAAAACAACAAACACCACACAAAACTCCAAAAGAAAATCTCCAACTGCAAAATCAATTCACAACTTCAGGGAACCTGCCGGTCTCCCTGCCAAAGTCCAGGACAAAATCCTGGTGGCCTCATAACAGGGCCATAATAAATAGTCGAAGGGAAAACCTAACGACCTCACGACCCAAAAAAACATGTCTATGAAAGACTTCTTGGGAAACCCATAGAAAATTGTACCTCGACAGTAACCAATGCCTAGTAGGTAAAATGTGTAACGTCAAATATCACCTTTCATACTGATCTCTGATATACTTCCCTTACATGCGACATTCAAACCACAGTGGTGCTATACATGATTATTAGCACAACTGACACATACAAAATGATTTCAGTAATGGTAACCACCTGGTACCACACATTTATACATGACATTGTATTATGAAAGAAGATGGAACAAATTTTGTTTTATAAGTATGTTAACGAGGAACAAAACAAAAGAAAATTGAATATTAAACGGAGTCCTTGGGATTTAGTTTAAAATCCTTTATGTGCCAAGTGCCAATGTTCTTACCGTCTGCATTTAGCAGCTCATAAACCAACGGAGAGTGTTTCTTCACTATCTGGCATTTTTCATACCGCGGGGCAAATTTCGAAATAAAATAATTACCCGCATTGCTCAAATAGTAGGTTCTTTTAAACACCGTATCGCCAACGGCAAATTCAGCCGGGCGGTGCTTTCGGTCATAATAGACCTTATTGTGAGCATGCGATTGAACTAATTTCTTCCGCACGGTGTGAAAAACGCCAGGAAGTTCACTCAGATTCTGAGCGTAGGACATTCTGCTGCCGAAAATAACTTCGGCTTGGGTTTCCGGGGATTGCGTGTAAAAAGAACCGTCTAAAATCGGTTCTCGACCATGGACCAGGAAAAACGGGCTGAAACCCGTGGCTTCCGAAACAGCCGAATTGATCGCCATCTGAATGGCAGAAAGGTGAAGGTCCCAAGAGCGGTGGTCGTCTTTAACTGATAACGCCAACGCAGTTACGACTGCACGATTCTGCCTTTCAGTGGGGTTGACCTGAGGGCAATATTTCGGGTTCAAGTAAACCTTGGGAATTCGGTACTTGGTCATTAGACCAGTGAACTCCTTACCAATAAATTGTTTCCCATTGTCCGAAATGACATAATGCGGAACACCAAATTGCAGAAAGACCTTATGCTCCATAATGTGGCTAACGATTTTACTAGTAGCACGTTTCAAAGGAAAAAGTAAACAATATTTGCTAAAACAGCATGTGACTACTAGTATATGCATATTCCGATCTCTCGTCATCGGGTAAGGACCCAATAGATCGACGGAGATCATTTGGAAGGGAAAGGCACAAGACTTTGGATTACCCAAGTGACCCAATGGAGATGTATTCGGATGCTTGTATTGCTGGCACGTATCGCACTTAGAGACGAATTTAACGACATCTCCATGTAAATTTGGCCAATAATAGCGCAGACATAGACGACGATGGGTTTTAAAAACCCCAAAATGCATAGCCAGATCAGAGGCATGGTTCTCTTGTATCAACTTCTCTCTTAGGGGCAACGGAACCACTGACTTCCAGTCATAACAACTGGTGAGCTGGTACTTGCTCCGCGAGTAGCGATACAACTCACTACCCTTGACCTGGTAATTGGGATAAGCGGCAGGATTGCCGGATACCGCTTCAAACAATTCATTGTACTATGGATCGGCGACTACCGAGACAGCTGCAACAGGGAGTAAGCGCGATAGCGCGTCTGGAACCACATTTTCCACGCCTTTCTTGTGAATGATCTCAAAGTCAAAAGCTGACAAGCGGATTCCCCAGCGGGCCAATCGACCCGTTGGATTCTTTAGTGACAAGAACCACCTTAAGCTTGCACAATCGGTAAAGATTTTGACCTTGGGACCACCCTCGAAGTAGCCACGAAAATGCTCGACAGCATTAATCACACTTAGGGCTTCCCTTTCAGTTGCAGAGTATCGCGTTTCAGCGGGTAGGAGAGTCCTGCTCGTGAATGCGATAGGATGGTCGACACCATCCACTGTCTGCGTCAACATGCCACCCAACCCGTACAAAGAAGCGTCGCAATGTAAGGCGAACGGCTTTGAAAAATCTGGACACGCTAAAATCGGGCTCGAAACTAAAGCCGATTTCAATTTTCTAAAAGACTCTTCCGCCTCCGGTGTCCACGCGAACGCGGGGGCACCTTTGCGGGTACTAGTCAATCGAGATAGCGGTGCAGCAATACAAGAAAAATTCCGGATAAACCTTCTATACCATCCGGCAACTCCCAGGAAACTTTTCACCATTTTTGGTGAAGTAGGCGTAGGAAAATCTAAAATACATTTGACCTTATCGGGGTCGGTATGTAGGCCATGAGAATCTACAACGTACCCCAGATACTTTAACTCATGCCGGAAAAATTGGCACTTTTTGAAATTGATGGACAAATTGGCATAAACAAGACGATCTAAAACTCTACTTAACAAAGAGATATGTTCTTCGAAGGTCGACGAGACAATTACGATATCATCCAAATAACAAAATACTTTGTTGTTAAACGACGGGTCAAATAACTGATCCGCCAGTCTCTGCATGCACGCTGACGAGTTGCGCATTCCGAACGGAGTCACCGTCATTTTGAAGAATCCTCGTCCAGGGACAGTGAAACTGCACTTTTCTTGCGAGGCAGGCTCTAATGGAATTTGCCAAAAGGCAGCTGATAGGTCGATAGAAGACAAATAGTTTGCATCACGCAAACTGTCCAGAATGGTAGTTATTCTCGGGAGAGGATAAGCATCCGGTTTCGTTATCGAGTTTATTTTTCTACTATCAAGACAGAACCGCAAAGTCCCATCCGCCTTGGGAACAAAAATAGTTGGATTGTTCCAACCTCCCTGGCTAGGTTTAATAACGCCCAACTCTAGCATGCGATCAACCTCCTCATTCAACAACGCAAGACGAGCGGGAGATAACGGGTAATACCTCTGTTTTATGGGTGGATGATCACCTGTGTCAATAACTTGCGAAATTAAATTTGTCCGACCTAACCCTCTAACGTCAGTAGAAATCTTTTGGAAATTTTCGATCATCTTGTTGGCTAACGACTGCTGATTCTCAGACAGGGAAGTGAAAGGATGCAACACCCTCACTTCACTGACGGAGTGCCAACTAACATCACTAGACTCCATCCGAACGTATTTCAAAATTTCTGGAGCTAAATCAAATTCTCGAACAAAATCCATGCCTAAAATTAGTGAAGAACCAATATCCGGTGCTACTACAGCTCGGATAACTTGACAACGATTATTGAATTTAAACGGTAAAGACATGTAACCGATCGTCCTAACCGTACTCGAATTAGCGGTACTCAAAGTCAAAGACGGAGTCTTATGCACGGTATATCCGAGCTCAATTAAATATTTATGTGAGTCGGCACCTAAAATTGTGATACTCGATCCAGTGTCGAGTAGACCACAAACCGCTATGTCTCCTAAACATACATCTAGAAATGGACGACGGCTATCTTTTTCGTTTTTAAATAATGTCGAGACAGAGTGCACGAATGCGCTTACTCTGTCTCGAGTTGCACGTTTTTTGAATCGACTGAGTTGGATTTGGACGGTCTCAACTCCTTTGAACATTCAGGGCAAGTTGTGACCGTGAAATTGAATCTGCCACAACGGTAGCAATACCTCGAATATCCTCCATGGGTACCACCGCGAGCACCACGCGCTACACCGGAGCCTCCGCGAGATCCACCGACGTGTGTCGTGTTGCCTCGGGAGGAACCGCCCCTATGTGAACCACCTCGCGTGTTCGATCCTCGATAGTATTCCTGACTTCGGTGTGCGGAAGACTCCACTGCGGAAACCTGACTACACTGTGCACGCTCTTCAACAGGCATTTCCGGCATTACCGTACCGGAAAACGCATGTCCAACAGCATGCACAGCCTTCGTGGAAGAAGACTTGCCTTTGACTAGCGCTTGAGCAGCTGCATTGGATGAATTTATCCGTTGTTGGGCATTTTCGACCTTTTTTCCAAATCGCAACAATTCATCGAGAGAACGAATGTCCAACAACATGAAATGTTGTTGATAAAATGTAGTTATGTTCGAAAGGATGATACCTAATTGCTCCTCACATGACAATGGTCTAGATAATCGACTGAAATAGCTCAACATGACAGAAACAAAAATATGCATTTTCTCGTCAGGCCTTTGGATGCGACATCTGAGGAAAGCTAAAACCTCGCTGTCATAATCCGAACTTCCAAAATCGGATCGAAGTTCCGACACTAGTTGTTTCCAGGTGCGGATGCGCGAAGCTCTGGCACGATACCAGATGAGCGCCTGCTTCTCAAACAGCTCGCACGCTGACTTAAGCAATCTGGCCTCGGGAATATTTCGCGAAAAACGATTCTCCTCCAATCTTTCCAGGAACTCAACCACACAGGAAGTGCCATCGTAAGAGAAACCCAAATTCAATGGTTTGAGGATTCGTTCGAATGCCGGGTCATAGCTCTTCTCTAAAGGGACCAGTTCAGACTCAAACTTCCGTGGATATGGAACTGAAGACGCCTCCTGTGACGGAACTGTCTTATAGAAGATTGGGATCGGCTGCGGTCGAGGAACCCCGGCACTTGACGTCGACGGCAACGGTTCACATACTGGCTGAACAACCGGAACGAATAATTGGGCTGCGGAATCCCCTTGCTCAACTGCCGTATTTTCTGGAGCAAGATTGGCCGGTGGCTCTGTCGTCGGTCTTAACAAACATGGGCTGGGCCCTCTCGCAATCTCCGAAAACTCCTCCAGGATTTTAATTATTTCCGAAACCTCCTCTTTTAATGCGTCTAGCGGAGCATGACGTTCCATTGGGGGTATGGCTATTCTTGCGACCCGATAAAAAAGATGCGTGACCTTGGTGCAAATACGCTTGTATAATGGCCTAGTTTTATTCTCTATGAACTGTTCCATTAACTCATGAAGACAGGTCAAACGAATGGAGCATTCGTTATATTCCTGGTCCGGATCCAAATCCGTTGTCTCAATCGACTGTGGAGGGTATTCATCCAGCAACGCAATGAACTGTCGTCGCATCGATTCGACGTATGCTATGGGAGCACCACGAATGGTGAATTCATAGTCCAATTCGGCTTTGACTAAATGCGTGGCCGCATAATATGTTAAAATGTGCGAGGCCATCTTAAAATCCTAATCCAAACTAGTATGTTGGAAGTATAAATAAAAAATATTCGTACAAGCAACTCCAAAAAAATATTTCCAATTTGGAAAGCCGTACGAGAGAAAATAAATAGGCAGAGAGCGCCCGAAATAATAAATAAAGGAAAATTTACTTGAGATTCGGGGTGAGTGGTACTTAACCCAATTCCTGTTCCAGCACTGTCGAAGTTCTGCGTTCACCGCCGCGAAGATTCTGAAAATGCACAATTAGTGTTTAACAACCATTTACAACAAACAACCATTTAAATCGAAGATAAGATACCATATACGGTGTGCTCTTCGCACTTAACGGAAACCGTTACATAAAGAAACAAAAAGAAACGATTTAAATCGATACAAAATACAATATACGGTGTGCTCTTCGCACTTAACGGAAACCGTTACATAAAGAAACAAAAAGAAACGATTTAAATCGATACAAGATATGATGATAAACGGCGTGCTTATCGCACCTTCACGGCAACCGTAAGAAACAAAACCGCAATTAAAATGCCGTTTTCTAAAAATTTAAGAAATTTTACAAAATTAAAAAAAATAGCCACAAAAGACTACATAAAACTTGCTACTTTCATAAAAGTGTGGTATTTAAATACTACGGCACTAAACTGTCAATTCAAAAAGAAAAAATGTGTTCTTTTTTTTTTTTTTTACCAGAAAAATCCCACACATAAGCCTACATTTAGTTCATGCCCCACGTTGGGCGCCACTGTAACAATTTTAAGCACGCGGTTTGCGTAAAAAGAATCAAAAGCCAAAAGAATTTTACCATAAAAAATCTACGTCATGCCGAATGAGAGATAAGAAATTTTGAGCGCCACATGGTTTTAGAGGAAAACCACGAAACTAAAAAATTACTACCGTCAAACAAAAAAACAAAAAACTAAAGTGAGGTTATCATAAAGAAAAATCACATCTCGAGGGGTGGGTGGTGGTTTTTTTTTTCTTGCACTGAATGAGGCTTATGCGTCGGAATGCCTGGAAACAAAAGCAATAAAAAGACAGTTTTCACATTGATGAGTAGTTCGTTTATTCTTCGTGAAGCTGTGACAGCAGGAAAAGGTGGCTGCCTTCTTCAGGTCAGCACGATGTTGAAAATTCTCAGAATCTCCGCGGTAATAACGCTGGTGACGGTTCTCAGAACGTTTGTTGCAAATGGATAGAAATTGGATTAAATTAAGTACCACTCCTGTGGGCAAACAGGAAAATCTCTGGTTATCTCAGGCATCATGGCGTATAACCTAGCTTCGAGTAAAATGGTTGACTCACCCCAGAAAAACACGAACTAAATTACATCATATTCTTGGCACCCCACTGACAGGTGCACTCTTCACCGCCGATCACGGCACTTTTTCACCTCCTTGACACAAAACCCTTCGCACCTTTTTTGCCATTTTGGAATCAAGTGAACAGGGCGGAAGTGTGACGTCACTTTAGGAAGTTCAGACCGCCAACATTTCAGCAAAACAACTGTTACCAACTCAAGTTAAAAAAAAAATGTTTTAACATTAATAAATATTCAACAAGGATTGTTAGCATATTTACCACATTTCTTAACATTGCTTTTAATATTTGCGTATTATTTTAACCGCGGGCAACGATCCGCTTCACCGGGTGCAAGAATAGCAACACTGCCTGTAGACCAACCTGAACAGAAGTTGACAGCTGTCAAACATCGCGGAAATGACAATGTTGGACTGGGAACTTGGAAAATGCGGTTTTTTATGCTTAGGTCCAATGGAGACGCCGAGAAAACATGGAAGATACATAAAAACATGCTTGGGACTTCTGGGCAACACGGAAGAACACGAAACAGGAGTGTAACATGCTGGAAGACGAAGATTGCGCGCGATACATGTCGCGCGGCGTCATACACCAAGGAAAAGCTGGGAAACACTACATTTGTCTAGGAAATAATCGTGCTTAGCGTGTCTCAAGGTGTATTTCACGTTTCTGGACACTGTATGTCACGCAAAAACTTACGATTTTTGTTACAAGCTTGAAACTCCTGCCGAGCTTGAACTTCCTGCAGTGTTTTGTTCCGCGTTTTTTCTACCCTTTTTAATGGGAAGACCAGCAGTACATTTTCCTTTTTTCGATGAGCGAACATTGATTTTTTTAATTCTGCCTTTTCTTTGAGATTTGTAATGTTCTCCGGTGAAGTAAGATGGAAAACCGGCGTTTTAGGTAGACGTGGTTTTTGCATTGTAGTTTTCTGCCTCTTTTCAGGTGTAGGCAGAATTTCTTTTAGGATGTCATTAGACACAGCACTAGTGGAAGCTGTAGGGGGTTCTAATTCTTCCGATGGATGACCAGACACGAATTTGTAGCTGGGTATTGCATTTGGATTTAAAGGATATAGTCCTGTGGCCTCGAAACCTTTCACAGCATTCCCGACAGTTGCCGCTAAATTCCATGCACTCTTAAAAATCCCACCGAATACAACCTTAGATATGCCGACGTTGGGGTGACTATGTTGCCAAGTAGTGGCTTGCTGGTTATAAAATGTCTTCAGTGGTTTGAATACACACACGTCCAGTGGCTGAAGAGCTTGTGTGGTATGAGGAGGCAGCATAACCAGCTCTATGTCAAAGTTTTCGCACAGGTCAGCACTGGCCAAGGATGTGTGGCTACGATGTCCGTCTAAAATCAGGATGACCTTTCCTGGCGTTCGGTGTTTATTAAAATGGTGTACCCATGATATAAACGCTTCTTCAGTAACCCATCCCTTCTCTGTCATCGCTACTTCTGTTCCTGGAGGCATACCGACCATGAAATCGTCCCTCTTTCGCACTCCCTTAAAAAGCACAAACGGTGGAATGTAGGAGCCAGTAGCATTCATGCATGCGATTACGGTTACATTTTTACCCCGTTCTACACTGGTCATGCTTACCACCTCTCGGCTCCCCTTTTCAGCAATGATATTCGGTGGACGATTATTCATAGGGAGGCCAGTTTCATCTTGGTTATAAATGCATTCAGGCCTCCCCTGCATATTAAAGCTTTTAATAACCTCTCCCAACACTTTGTAAAATTCGGCAACTTTTCTGGTTGCATTCCATTAATTCTTGCCCTCGATAGCCCCTCCGGTTTTCTAATAGATAAATTGGTATTACGCACAAGGAATCTGTGGAACCAATCTTCGCCGGCCATTTTCTCTTCTTTGTTAAAGTTGTGAGCTATCCCCAGACGTTCACAATATTTGTATGCATATTTTCTAACATTTTTCGGCGTCAGTCCAAATCCACGCTTTGACAAATATATTAGTCTATCTGCAAACGTCTTTTCAGTTCCAAGATCCATCGTAGTTTTAGCACCCATGTTCTTGATTACGCCTGTCACTGAAGAAATTCTCCTTTGAAGAGAGGTGTATGGCACTGAGTAGCAATCGGCATCTTCCCGCAGAGTCATGGACTTAGATCTCACTTTTTGAACTGCTTCCGCCATTGCCACTTCTGACCATGAATGCCGAGAAGTCTTGCGAACATATGTTCAAACCATCTGAAACAAGAAAACCATAAACAACCGTAACAAACATCTTTCACGACCTCGCGGGGCTAGACGGATCATGATCCGTTTAGCCCCATCCTCCGCGATCCATTTAGCCTCACATATCAACATTGAAATAAAATCAATGAAAAAAAATAACCTCAAAAAGGTAATGGCATCTAACTTTGTGATATCATTATTCAACAGCTGCTACAACTATTAGCCAACGTAAACAATGATAATATAACGTACCTTGAACAGAAAAGTGCACTGGCATCGATGGTAAAACTATATCGTCGATGAAATATTACTCATACGGCGCAGCGGAGTTCAGACGTATGCCTGCCAGTAGGACCGCGGTGAACCTAGCCGCTTGGTTTAGTTGTTCATGCAAGCGCGGATAGATGGCGCTCTCAGTATTAATTCTGCTAGAGCGCCAAAACTAACGTATACGATCGTAGCAGCGAAAAACTTTAGCATGATCCGTTTAACCCCGTGATCCGTTTAGCCTCGGTCTACCCTATATAGATATATCAATATTATTCTATTTACACTCTCCATGTACAGGTCTATATACATTTTATACAGGCATCTATGTCAATATTTACACTATTTACACTCAATATTTACAAGTCAATATATAATAGGTTTGTTATAACCTTGAAACCTGAACGTGGTCAAAGTCCATTACGTGACCTTTCTCACAAGTTCAAACACGGCTATGATACAATATTCCATCATGGAATGCCAGTGCCTATCTTCCGGCTTCATCATCAGACCTTGAAACCTAATCGTGGTCAAAGTTCATTCCAATACTTTTCTAACAAGTCCAAACACAGCTATGATACGATGTTCCATCGTGAAGTTCCAGTTCATATCTTTCGACTCCATCATCAGATCAGTTCGACAGTACCATATTATTGTATTGTCATCAGAACTACATACAGCTGCCAATTTACATGACGCTACGATCCTTGGAAGATGGTTAAATTAGTTACCTTAGATTTTATTACATAGTTACATATAGGTCGACTTAATAAAAGCGTGTTAAAAAGCATGTTAATTACTGAATGTCCTCGAGTGTGACAGTTTGACATAGAATGTAGAGTTAAACAAAAATAATGTGGTATTAAAACACATCATACCCTAATTTATTCCAGTCTATTGTGCTGAAGATGACTGCAGTGGATTCGACGACGCCGATGATTCCAGTGACCAGCTGTGAATGATTTCCTTCTGTTGCCAGTCCCCCGCCGGCCAGTTCCAGCATAATTCGCTCCACAGCGCAATACACCCGATGCAGAGAATTTCCGAGACGCTGCCTAAAGTCCATCAGCTCACACAGTTTGGAAAAGGTGCCGTATTTGTAGGAGAAGGTTATGTAGTCACCGCTCTGTAAAAATATGAGTTTGTTATGACAATTGATTTATTTTGTTTATTCACTTATTACTAATCAACATAACAGTAAAACCAAGGCATTAAGAAGTAAAATTAATAAAGATATTACCAAATAGAATGACACATAATACTAGCTATCATATATGAATAAATAATTAATAGCTTGCAATTTAAACAACTGAGGGTTGGCGGTAAAAATATCGAAATCTGGTGCTATCGAGTGAATTTCATTTAAGCGCCGCAAAGTTCCACCTCATAAGGTTAGTGCGCGAGAACGGCTCCGCGAAAAGATGGTGCGATCGAGCACGAAGATAATTATTTGGTATGAAAAGATCCACCTTGGCTAGTAAGCTAGGGTTATCAGTTTTACCACGAATTAGATTGAAAACATAGGACATGGTCAGCATTTCTATTCTGAGACAGAGAGAATTATAGCCAACCATTCCTGTGATAAATGCAGTCGGATACAAAAATGGATAATATCCGTACTGCTTGAAGTACAAAAATCTCAAAAAACACTTCTGTACCTTTTCCAGCATGAGGGTATAAGTATCTTCATGCGGATTCCAAATAGCTGCATTCGTTTCCATGCGAATTCTAACAATCGAATTCTAACAACCCGAATATTATTGAAGTGCTTGGATTGCCGTATCACAAACCCTAGATGCTTGAAAGAAGTTGTAGATAGTTGCCTAATGTGTTCCTTGAAGTTTAACTTGGGGTCGAAAAAAACTCCCAAGTCTTTGACTTCAGTAACTCTGGGAAGCACACATCCAGCGATGAAGTGATCAGATGAGCAGGCGATCTTGTGTATGTCATCACTGAACATCACATGACGCGAATCTACACAGACCTATAGCCATTGGTTTTATAGGGCAGCGTTTTCCTAAAAGTGGGTCGCGATCCGGCACTGGGCGACAAAAATAAAGAAACGGGTTGCGGCATTGTGTCCTTTGTGCCCTTGGTGTGGGAGCTAATAGGCCCTGTTGCAGTTTGCCCACTGAGACCCTTGTGTTCAGGGTCGGTCAAACTCACGGGTCAACTCATATCCGGCGGCCTCCACGTAGAAGTGCGAGCCAGGGTAGGACTCTGGCCTGCGGGCCAGTTCCCCCTAGGAGTCAACCTTCTGGCGCTCCAGGACGGTTTGCACACCATGAGGCGTCAGTCAATCAATTGTGCGTTCTGATTAGACAGCCGGAGGAGTCTGGAAACAGTACTGTCTCCTATAGAGCGGGGGAATTTGTTCACCTTACGGCAACTGTTCTTGAAACGACCAATCGGCTACATGATACCGGGTGAAGAGCCGGGCAAAGGATGCCGTGGTCCGCGATAGATTCGGTAGACACCATATCACCGCTACGTAAGGGAGAGGACCGCGCAAGCGACCTAGAACCTGTAACCAGTCGTGAGACCAGAGTAATCTGGCTGCGACTGGGGGTGCAAGGGCTTGCTGGGTGATTAACCTGGTTATCTCACGGTATGGCATTGGCTTCTTACGGGCGTGTGGCGTAACTAGACGGTAGACTGTTTTCGTCCCAAGTCTTCTGCGCTCACCGACAGAACGATCTAATATCGTTAAAACTCCCTGAGGTGACGGGTTCGCCCGTTGTAGTTCGCCCGCTCTAGTTGTGTCCTTGTCGTATAAATCAATCATTCTCTAAAGGATCAAATGGCGTGGCACGTCATTCATTGCAGCTCGATACTTCAGCTCAACGAGGAATATTGGCTAGGACTGGAGACTAATCTGAAAGAATATTTTCCTCCATCATCAGCAACCAAACGTGGATAAGAAACCCATGTTCAGTTAATATAGAATCCGAGACAGATGTATCGGATTCAAATATCGGCTCGTAAATTGAACTGTTGGACACAGCACTCAAAAACATATTCGAGAGAACATCATTGGTAGATTTTTGGATATCTTATCGTCAAGAGTATCCAGCTTTAGCAGAACAATCGATAATATTTCTAATATCTTTTATCACAACCTCTAAGTGTGAAGTAGGATTTTCAATATTCGTGTTTCTGAAAAATATATATAGAAACCGATTAGAAATTGAATGAGACCTAAGAATAAATCTTTAGGGCAAAGTTGGAGTTCCTAGTAGAAAATAAACAGCTTTATACTTCTCACTAATAGTAGTCAGCTAAAATAATTACAATGTAATTATTACATTATTATTATAAGTGACGGCTCCAATTATATTTATAATATAGCGTCAGTTTTTAATTAGTGACACTTGTGGTGAATCAGTAGGACAAAATAAGAAATATCAAATTTTTTTTTTTGTTTTTTTTTGTGTAGTTGTTTTTATCTCCTGAAGAAAAGTTTGAGAAGTGTTGAGCTCGCTGCGCCATCTAGCAATAGGTAAAATATTGCTAACAAACAATATTACCAACATTTTACCTACTACTAGATAGCGCATCGTGCTCATTGCTTTTTATACTATTTTTTTTCTTCAAAGTAAAAAAAATATAATTTTGGTTTCCCAAATTTTTATATCAAAAGTTGCATAGTTTGTCGTACTGATTCCCCCACTACAAGGATGTCACTAATTAAAAACTCACCTGTATACTTCTATGTAGACATTCAAATGTGTTTTATTTTGAAGAAAAAAATAGTGAGTCACAAAGGGGAAGCATAAAAATAACCGGTTCAGAACAAAAATAGTTTGGAAAACGCTGATATAGGGCTGATCTCAATGCTCATTGTCTTACTACATTTTGGCAGTTAGGATTTTATCTACAAAACGCAACGGCCCTCATAGTTACAAACATACATTAATCTTCTCTTATATTCTGTAGCCCAACAGATGGGGTTCTAAACACGCCGTATCATTACTTATATCTCAAAACAAAAAATACTTTTTTGAGATACAATATTTTGAGATATGTAGGTGGCGCTGATAGCATTGTCCGGCAAAACTAAAATCAATTTAATTGGCCATCTATAATACCATTGATAGTTATTTTTAAAGGACTGATTGATTTAAAAAAAAACCATTATTGAACATATGATAGCAATAATAACATTAAATTATTAGTGCCATTGCATTTCTTCATAGGCTGATTACATCACAGAATATAGAATGCCATCTATTAGTCTATTTGAACTTAAAGCGCGTAATTATTACGTATTGAAACCTGTATACCAAATAAAAAATTGACATCTTTACGGTAATAATATAAAAATAATGGCCTTCAATGCCAGAATGACTGGACAACAATTGGTGACTTTTGCATTCCGCCTCCAATGCACTGGAAGGTAATGCTCTATGACTGGACGCCAGAGATGCTGAAATTTTATTTGAATGCCTTTCAGCATACACTTCCAGACCCCAGTAACCTCGCTCGTTGGAGCTTTGCCGAGGATAGTTCTTGTCCCCTCTGTAGCAATACCCCTTGCACAGCTAGACACATTCTAGCTGGCTGCAAGGTGGCCTTAGATCAAGGACGGTACACTTACCGCCATGACAAAGTTCTCGCTGTTATTCGCGAGGTAATTAGTCTCTCAGTGGCTCGTGCCAACAAGGGTTTGACAGTATCCTCCAAACCCCCAATACAGTTTGTGCGGGATGGCTCTAAAGGCAAAAAACATTTAACTACAAAACCTTTCTCAATAATCGAGAAAGCTACAGATTGGACTCTGGAGGTTGATTCGGTCTCTAAGCAGTATAAATTCCCTGAAAGTCTCGGATGCACAGCCCTCCGTCCAGATATAACTCTTTACTCTCTATCTCGGAAGGTGGCTCTTATTGTAGAATTAACTGTTCCATGGGAATCAAATATCCCAAAAGACCACGAGTACAAATTAAATAAATACCATGATCTTGCAAATGCCGTAACCCGGAACGGCTTCACTGTTCACCTTCACGCGGTGGAAGTTGGCGCTCGTGGCCTG
This sequence comes from Micropterix aruncella, assembly GCA_944548615.1. Taxonomy (NCBI): domain Eukaryota; kingdom Metazoa; phylum Arthropoda; class Insecta; order Lepidoptera; family Micropterigidae; genus Micropterix; species Micropterix aruncella. Next base: position 10,129,192 of record OX155969.1, read on the forward strand.
CCAGCTAAATCTCTATTTCACCTCTTTAAAGATCTTGGCCTTTCCAGAAAAATAATCAACTCTTTCTTAGAAAAATTATCTAAAACTGCGATTTGCGCATCTCAAATTCTATGGCTTCGAAGGGGGAGTGAATGGGTGGCAAGGTGAACGCTCACATGTGGCAAGACAGCTGTCCTAAACCTACCACAGCCGGTTCGTAAGTCCGGAATCCACTGCTCACCCCCCAGAAGTGTAAAAATAGTATTATGATGGGCCCGACTCCGGTCGGTGAATTCCATGGCAGCTCCGTTTGTATTTATTTATTTATTATTATTAATTATGGGAATCAAATATCCCAAAAGACCACGAATACAAATTAAATAAATACCATGATCTCGTAAATGCCGTCACCCGGAACGGCTATACTGTTCACCTTCACGCGGTGGAAGTAGGCGCTCGTGGCCTGCCCGCTAAATCTTTGTTTCACCTTTTTAAAGATCTTGGTCTCTCCAGGAAAATAATCAACTCCTTTCTAGAAAAATTATCTAAAACGGCGATTTCTGCATCTCAAATTCTATGGCTTCGAAGGGGGAGTGAATGGGTGGTAAGGTGTACGCTCACATGTGGCAAGACAGCTGTCCTAAACCTACCACAGCCGGTCGTTAGTCCGGAATCCACCGCTCACCTCCCAGAAGTGTAATAATTATATATGATGGGCCCGATTTTTGGTCGGTGAATTTCATGGCAGCTCCGTTTGTATTTTATTTTATTTATTTCTTTGAAATTAGTTTGGTTTAAATAATAAATTTGCAAAATTGTAAAACATTTTGTACAATTATAGTAGTTATTATTATAGTAATTGTATAGTATTAAAAAATGTTAAATTATTATTTTATTTTGAGATGATACCGCAACGGCTCGTTTAGAACATATCTACTGGGCTACTGAACATAAGAGAAAATTAGTCAATGTTTGGAGCTATGAGTGCCACTTACTCGTTGCGTTTCTTAGTATAATCCTAGCTACCAAAATGTAGCATGGCATTAAGCAATCTAACACCCTATATAATCAATGCTAATATCAATCGTGCCACTTACGTCTTTATGGCTATGAGCAAAAAATTTCAAGGAACTATCCAGCAAATAGCTGGTTTGCGTGTGGAGAGCCGTAGTCGGAAGTCTTGCACAGTGCAAGTAACCCAAAGAATCCAACTGGATATGTTTTACATCTAGAGTGTCATAAATTGCTTGAGCACCATGTCCGCACCCTGAAAAAAACAAATACGAGTACAAAAATGCACAAAAATAAAGAATGGTTACTTATCCTCGTTGCGCTGACCAAACCTGCTATGCGTACTTTTTTGAGAAAACAACTTTTGGATACAGAATGATGGGAAAAACTGCTATGCGTCGACTGGCGCATTTCTGCTATGATCTGATGGGCCAAAATCATGCCACAGCACAACAACCAAATCTGCTATCAGAACTAGACCAGATAAAATCTGCTATGTGTGCATTTAACACATTACAACAAATTTTAAATTTGACACATAGCAGGTTTGGTCGGCGCAACGACGTAATGCTGAATATAAATATAGTAGAAGTAGCATTACAGCCGACAGTCATTATGTAAGAAAATAAAAACAATATTGGGCTCGATTGCGTTTCTTCGTGAACTAAAATCGGAAATTAGTCCGCATGAACGAGGCAGGGCAATACGCTAGAGCGGAGTGTGAGATGACCGGTTGTCACTTTTTCGCATTAAAACTGCCCGCCAAGGTCATATCTTACACCGCACGAAATATGCTCAAATTTATTCGGACGAGTATAAGTTCGGCAGGTAGTATTTATCGACGATCGTTCGTTTCATATTCCGCTCTGAGGTATTGCTCTGTCTCGTTCGCTTGGACTAATTTTAGTTAAAAAAGAAACGCAATTGGGCCCATTGTCTTCATTTATAATCCAGTACCTATCTCAGTATCAAAGGTGTCAGCTCTCATTTATTGGAATGAGAGAAAAAAAAATATATATTTTTTATACGAGGGGGTATCTAAAAGTAACAAGAATGTTGTTGCAGCTCCGCCTCCGAGTTGGAGCGGGAGAACACACGACCATTCCTACTTAGTATAGGGCCCTGTGAGTCAGCACGTATAGCCTTGTCGCTGTGAATGCACTAGAAGTGGCGCAGTGTTTTTTTTGCAAGCCTTGTTAACCTATGCTAAATCGTGCGAAAAGAACAACGGGTGTGTTTTAGGGTTTTGCTTCCTGTTGAAAAAAGCTGCAGTTTAGGCTCACGAAATGCTTAGAGAAGCCTATAAGGCAGGGGTTTACGAACTTATTGACGCCGCGACCCACTTTTTAAAATCACAATATTTTGCGACCCAGCGAGAACTTTATCAGAAAAGTTAGTGAGTGGTTTGATGTAAAAAATAAACATTTCATTTGTAAGTATCATAAGGAAGTCTTTATTTTGTAAGATATTGTACACATACCTACCTACCAATCTACTTTGAAAATCATAGGGTAGGTATGGCGAAATAATTCAGCGTGACGAATGAGCTTGCTTTCTATTTTTCAAAATTACAGCTTCTGCGTCAACTTTAATGCGAGATATTTTTAAGCGCAGAGAATTGGACAAATCTAGCTTGTTCCTTTGTCTTTATACTTGTCATAGCAGAAAAACCTACTTCACACAAATACGACGTTGTGAATGGGAGTAGAACTTTTACTGCCTCAGCATAAATGTGCGGATGTGTAGCACGTAGAGATAGCCAGAATTGTGTCAAGCGTTGGCGATTGAATGTACTATTCAAGTACAAGTAGGTATCTTCTGACAAGTGGAATAACTCTTCATCTGCATTAGTTGACAGTCCAGTTTCAAGGTTGCAAGTTTTATATTCTATTATTTTCAAGTGCTATCTTTATTTTATTTAATTATATTGTCTGTAGGCATCCCAAATACACTTAGACTCCTCAATCTATCTCGTCGTCTATCTGCCATATTATACCCTACGTTCATACGTTGTGTTCGCGACCCACCTGGAATCGGCTCGCGACCACTTTGGGAACCGCTGCTATAAGGATAATGCAACGAGTCGCGCACGGGATTATGACAGTTATAGTACGAGGGTCATCCAGAAAGTAAGGTTACAAGCGCTCCTGAGGCCGATGAATTTTTTTAAATTTCAAAGTTGGTGCACCTGGCGTGTAGTGGGTGTCCTAACTGTCAGTTTTATAGGTCCCGCATATTTGTGGGCCATTTCGTTCAATCATAGTAAATTAATTCGAAGGAGAGGTAGTCGCGCGCTCCCGCCACCTCCCGTCCGTGCGAGATCCGCCCGGTCATCCATTTTTTGATTTTGCAGAACTATACCGCAGCGAATTATTATCGGATGACTGGGGATGAGACGTGGGTGTGTGACTGCATGCCACAATCCAAAAGACAATCACTTCAGTGGCATCATTCATCTTCCCCAGCCACCAAAACGTTCAAGACGGAGAAGTGACGGCATCTGTTTTATGGGTCCGTAAGGGGATGCTGTAGGTGGATTATATACCTAAAGGCACTATTATTAATGCAGCGGCTTACTGTAATACCCTGAAAAGAGCAATTCAAAACCGCAGAAGGAGAATGCTGACCCATGGAGTCATCCTTTTGCATGACAATGCCAGGCCCCACACTGCGCGAGTTTTAAAGGAGCTGCTGACATCGTTTGGATAGGATATTGTCACCCATTCCCCCTATTCATCCAAGTGTTCGCCTTCGGACTATAATCTTTTCACTCAACTAAAGGAGTTTTTGGGTCGGAAAAGTTTTTACAAAGATCAGGAAGACGAGGAAACTGTGAAGAATGGCGGAAAGAGCTGACGGCGGAGGTCAACGATACTGTCATACAAAAGCTGATGCCCCAACAACAAAAAAGTTTCAATCACGACGGTAATTATATTGAAAAATAGCTTTATATATTTGTGACGTCTCCTGCGAATTTTAATTAAATTAAAGCATTTTTCGATCCTGCATAAATGTTGTAACCTTGTACTGTCTTTTTGGAGGGTACTGTCAGACCCTTGTTGGCATGAGCCACTGAGAAGCTAATTACCTCGCGAATAACAGCAAGGATTTTGACTTGGCGGTAATGTACCGTCCTTGATCTAAGGACACCTTGCAGTCAGCTAGAATATGTCTAGCTGTGCAAGGGGTATTGCTACAAAGGGGACATGAACTAGGGTTGTCGACTACAGCGGGCGAGCCCGTCACCTCAGGAAGTTTTAACGATTAGTCGTTCTATCTCCCTGGAGTGAGCGCAGAAGACTTGGACAAAACAGTCCACCGTCTAGCTCCGCCACAAACCCGTAAGAGGCCAACGCCTTAACCGCGAGATAGCCAGGAGTGTTACCCGGCGAGCTTACACTATAGCCCTTACTTCCAATTGCGACCAGATTACTCCAGTCTCTCGATTGGAATATTTTATCATACTAATTATTTTTTTGTTAATTTCCAGATGTGAAGGCAATTATCCTGGTGAGGTAAGCAGCCAAATAAAGCAGAGGTGCTCCAAGCAGTTAGAAAAGTTAGTCCGTTCCATTTATTTTTTTATTTTATTTTGGTTTTTATTTTTTTTGGTGGGATTTAAAATATATATATACATGATGGCGTCTCCAGCGATAGTGTATTATGCTGCGTCACATTTAGTAAAGGCAGAACTCGATTATGAGTTCACGATTCGGGAGGTCACTCCAACCAATGTTGAAGCGATGAGAAAACAATTTAATTCACTCTTAAGGGAGTTTCCAGCTGAATCAATTACCTCAACGGATTTAGATCCGGATTCAGAATTTCAAGAATGTGCGATTAGACTTTCGTGTCTCCAAGAACTTATAGAGGAATTTATTAATAGCAAACAGAAACTTTTATATAAACGAATTAGCACTAAAACTGCACATATCTTTCATAGAATTTCACGCATAAATCCTGCTAATTCAGACTCCAAGAAATTATTAGATAATTTAAAGGAGGAAGTTTTGGAAATTGTCATTTTGTTAGAAAAATATTTAGATATTGTTCGTTCGCCTAGCCCGTTACCAAATCCTATAGTTCTTCCGATACCTTCTACTTCATTGCACGAGGGTGAGAAGTCAGGTCCAGCTAAGTATTTGATTAGTCCTGAGGTGGTTCCTTTGGGAATAAATACAGAAGTGACGTCAGCTCCGTTGGTACATCATGTCGATTCGAAACCAGTTCCGTTCGACAATAACTTTGTGATTTCTGACGAACGCATTCTTAAACCTTTAAATCTTGGTTTTACATTTGACGGCGATTCCTGTGTGGTCGAGTTCTTAGAACGATTGGATGAGATTAGGTTTTCGCGGAATATCTCGGATGCCAGGATGCTGAAATCGGCTTGTGAACTATTCCAGAAACAAGCGCTTAGTTGGTACCGTGCTAGAGCTTCGAGCATTTCCAGTTGGAAGCAGTTAGTTGCTGCACTCCGCTCCGATTTTGGCAGTTTAAATTACGATGCTGAAGTTTTGTCGTTTGTACGGGGACGTAAACAAAAGTCGGACGAGAGGATGCATATTTTTGTTTCCGTCATGTTGGGTTATTTCAACAGGTTGTCAAGGCCATTGTCTGGTGAGGAACAATTAGCAATTATCCTTTCAAATATCTCAATTTCTTACCAACGACATTTCATGCTAGTTGATATAAATTCAATCGACGAACTTCTGCGTTTAGGAAAAAAAGTTGAAAATGCACAACAGCGTATCAACGCATCTAATGCAGCCACTCCTGCCCAAGCTAAGGTCAAGCCTTCTGGCTCGAAAGCAGTTTATGCGGTCGACGAGTCTCCTACCAAATGTGCGACGGAGGAAGTGAAAGTTGAACAGAAGTTCAAAGAGTGTAACGTTTCTTCTGCTGGTCCATCCCATCGTGGTGGTTTTAATCGTGGTGGTTTTCATCGTGGCGGTTTTAATCGTGGAAATTTTTCCCGTAATAATTGTTCTAATGGTAATTCGTCTTCTGGTAAGGAGGGTCAACCAAGGAGCCAATAATAGTTCGCGTGGTTCACGCGGTGGCACGCATCATGGCTATTCTAAATATTGCTATCGTTGTGGTAGGTTTAACTACACGGTAGCCACTTGTCCGGAATGTTCTAAGAATAACCGGCCTGGTAATTCCCCGGTTTCAGAGCCAAAAAACTCGAAAGGCGGGGCAGAATAGAGGATTTTCTACATTCTGCCTCGATATTGTTTGCAAATGAGAAGGATAACCGTCGCCCTTTCTTAGAAGTTTCACTGGGTGATATAACGGTTTGTGGATTACTCGACACTGGATCGAGTGTTACGATTTTGGGTGCCGATTCACATAAATATTTAGTTGATATCGGTTTTACTCTTAATAAGTCTCCGTTGGTGACTTTATCCACTGCTAATGCAAGTTCGGTTAAGACGATTGGGTCTATGTTTCTTCCTTTTAAATTCAATAATCGTTGCCAGGTTATTCGAGCCGTTGTAGCTCCAGATATAGGTACTTCCCTTATTTTGGGAATAGATTTTGTCCGAGAATTTGAGTTGGCTCCGGAAATATTAAAATTCGTCAAGTTTGAGTCCTGCGATGCAATTGTTTGGCATCGAGTCAGTGAAGTGAGGGCCTTGCGGCCTTTTGCTTCATTGACTGGAGACCAACGATCGCTAGCAGACAGAATGATCAATAATTTTGAAAAAATTTCTTCCGAAGTCAAAGGTCTCGGTCGTACTAATTTGTTGTCCCAGGTCATTGATACTGGAGATCATCCTCCAGTGAAACAGCGTTACTATCCTTTGTCTCCAGCTAGATTGGCGCTGTTGAATGAAGAAGTTGATAAGATGTTAGAGTTAGGTGTTGTCGAACCTAGTTCCGGGGGTTGGAATAATCCAACAATTTTTGTTCCAAAGTCAGATGGTACTCTTCGTTTCTGTCTCGATAGCAGGAAGCTGAATTCTATTACGAAACCGGATGCGTATCCCCTGCCGAGAATTACAACTATCTTGGACAGTTTGAGAGATGCAAATTATTTATCTTCTATCGACTTATCCTCTGCCTTTTGGCAAATCCCTTTGGATCCTTCTTCACGAGAGAAGTGTAGCTTCACTGTTCCTGGTCGAGGATTCTTCTGCTTCAGATCTTGCGCCTTCGGCCTGAGAAACTCGCCGGCGTGCATGCAAAGGCTGGCTGACAAATTGTTCGATCCCTCTTTCGAAAACAAAGTTTTTTGTTACCTAGATGACATAATTATTGTATCTGCTACTTTTGAAGAACATATAACTTTGTTAAACAAAGTATTAGATCGCTTGTTGTATGCCAACCTTTCCATAAACTTCAAGAAGTGTCAGTTTTTCCGTCAGGAATTGAAGTATTTAGGGTATGTAGTTGATTCTCACGGTCTACATACCGATCCCGAGAAGGTAAAATGTATTCTCGATTTTCCTACTCCAAATTCTCCAAAAATGGTAAAGAGTTTTCTTGGTATGGCCGGTTGGTATCGTCGGTTCATTAAAAATTTTTCTAGTATTGCTGCTCCCTTATCTCGGTTGACAAGTACCCGCAAAGGTGCTCCCCCTTATGAGTGGACGCCCGAGGCGGAAGAGGCATTTCAAAAACTGAAATCGGCCTTAGTTTCTAGTCCGATTTTGGCCTGTCCGGATTATTCAAAACCGTTCGCTCTTCATTGCGATGCATCGTTGTACGGTTTAGGCGGAGTTTTAACCCAGGAAGTGGATGGCGTCGATCATCCTATCGCTTTCACGAGTAGAACACTTTTACCCGCTGAGACGCGATATTCGGCAACCGAACGCGAAGCCCTAAGTGTTATTCATGCTGTCGAGCATTTTCGCGGTTACTTGGAGGGTGGTCCCAAATTCACTATCTTTACAGATCATGCCAGCTTACGTTGGTTTTTGCGCTTAAAAAATCCTACCGGCCGTCTGGCTCGATGGGGTATTCGTCTATCTGCTTTTGATTTTGAGATCGTCCACAAGAAAGGTGTCGATAATGTGGTTCCTGACACGTTATCTCGGTTGCTTCCCGTTTCCTCTCTGTCTGTTGTTTCCGACTCATGGTACAACGATTTGTTTAAGGCAGTGTCTGAAAATCCCGCTGGATATCCAAATTTCCAGATTAAGGACCATGAATTGTTTAGGTACTCTAAAAGCAAGTATCAACTCACCAGTTGTTACGATTGGAAGTTAGTTGTTCCGTTGCAGCTTAGAGAAAAGCTTATCCGAGAAAATCATGAGTCTGATTTGGCTATGCATTTTGGAATTTTTAAGACACACCGTCGTCTTTGTCTTCGTTACTTTTGGCCTAATTTACACGGAGACGTCGTTAACTTTGTTTCTAAATGTGAAACTTGTCAGCAATACAAACATTCAAATATTTCCCCTTTGGGTCAGCTAGGAAATCCTAAGTCCTGTGCCTTCCCGTTCCAAATGGTCTCGGTCGATCTGTTGGGTCCTTATCCGATGACGAGGAACAGGAATATGCATATTCTCGTGGTGACAGATTGTTTTAGCAAATACTGTTTACTTTTTCCGTTAAAACGTGCTACCAGTAAACTTGTAAGTTATGTCGTTGAACATAATGTATTCCTTCGCTATGGTGTTCCGCAGTATTTAATTTCAGACAATGGAAAACAGTTTATCGGAAGGGAGTTCACTGAATTGATTGCGAAATATAAAATTCCAAAAGTATATTTAAACCCGAAATATTGCCCTCAAGTTAATCCAACTGAGCGTCAGAATCGTAGTGTGGTCACTGCGTTATCGTTGTGTGTAAAAGACGATCATCGCAGCTGGGATCTTTATCTTTCTGAAGTTCAGATGGCCATTAACGCGGCAGTCTCGGAATCAACAGGGTTCAGTCCATTTTTCCTAGTCCATGGTCGTGAACCGATTATGAATGGTTCTTTTTATGCTCAGACGCCGGAATCTCAAGCAGAGGTTATTTTTGGTAGTAGGTTGTCTTACGCTCAAAATTTGAGTGAATTATCTAACATTTTTTATGTAGTGCGGCAGAAATTGTTAAAATTACATGCACATAATAAAGTTTACTATGATCGTAAACACCGTCCTGCGGAATTTCAAGTAGGCGATATGATCTATAAAAAGACTTACTATCTAAGTAATGCTGGGAATTATTACATTTCCAAATTTGCCCCAAAATATGAAAAATGTAAGATAATTAAAAAACTCTCTGCGTTGGTATACGAGTTAGAAAATGCTAAAGGGAAGAATATAGGTTCCTGGCATATTAAGGATTTCAAATTAAATCCTCAAGGTTCTAAATAGTTTTGTTGTATTACTCTTTTTTTTTTTTCGTTAACATTCATATGAAAAGTTTTCATAGTAGTCTGACTAGTTCGACTCAAATGTTTTGTCCTTTACAAAGGTGTGGTACCGATTGGTTACTATCACTGAAATCATTATGTTTGTGATCAGTCGTGCTAGCAATCTTGACTAGCACCACTGTGGTTTGAATAGGTATCGTGAGAGGGAAGTATGCAAGGAGATGGTATACAAGGCAGTAATGGACAGTATTCATATTCCCTAGTAGGTATAAATTTTGTCGAGGTCTAACCATATAGTCATTGTAATATTTTTTGTATCCACAACAAGTTTTGTGCTTGATTGCTTGGAAGTTGTTCGGTGCTCCTTCAGTGAGTAAAGTTGATTTTGTTACGGAGGTGAGGACACCGGTTATTGATTTTTGTTCTGGTAACATGGGCCTTGTGCGTCCATGACTTTGTATTTTTTTGCTGTAGTAATGTTGTTTTTCCTCTACGGTTCGGTAGAGAGAGTTGAAAATGGCAGTTGACCTTCGCATTAACGTACCTACCAGGTTTTCACCTATAGTTAACGGGGAGAAGTTTTTTTTTGTTTTAGTATGTTCTTATGTTCCAGTTGGGTCGTTTCCTCCCTAAGAGAGGGAGAGTTTTTCCTTCAAGTGATTAAACAAGGAGTTTTCATATTGCTTGTTAGTTGATGCTTTGGCGTTTTTGTTATCCTATAGTAGGAGAGATTGAATCGGGACGATTCGTCTGAAATCGTCGTTGGCTCTTCCGATTTCTTTTTTTGGAGGGGGCTGTAACAAAAACTGCCTATTTTGTTGTTTTGTTTTCGCGCCTTTGTGCTGATTATGTTCGCTGCACCCGTCTTTCCATGTTTTCCCCGTGTTTAGTCATGTTTCCTGTTGGTTATCGCTGTTTTTTTCATGATTTTCTCCCATATTTTGACAATTAGTTGAACCATTTACGAAATTTCGTAAATGTCAAATTTTTGACAGATAGAGCTGTGCGGTCATAATTTTGACATTTACGAAATTTCGTAAATGGTTCAACTAATTGTCAAAATATGGGAGAAAATCATGAAAAAAACAGCGATAACCAACAGGAAACATGACTAAACACGGGGAAAACATGGAAAGACGGGTGCAGCGAACATAATCAGCACAAAGGCGCGAAAACAAAACAACAAAATAGGCAGTTTTTGTTACAACAACAAATTTTAAATTTGACACATAGCAGGTTTGGTCGGCGCAACGACGTAATGCTGAATATAAATATAGTAGAAGTAGCATTACAGCCGACAGTCATTATGTAAGAAAATAAAAACAATATTGGGCTCGATTGCGTTTCTTCGTGAACTAAAATCGGAAATTAGTCCGCATGAACGAGGCAGGGCAATACGCTAGAGCGGAGTGTGAGATGACCGGTTGTCACTTTTTCGCATTAAAACTGCCCGCCAAGGTCATATCTTACACCGCACGAAATATGCTCAAATTTATTCGGACGAGTATAAGTTCGGCAGGTAGTATTTATCGACGATCGTTCGTTTCATATTCCGCTCTGAGGTATTGCTCTGTCTCGTTCGCTTGGACTAATTTTAGTTAAAAAAGAAACGCAATTGGGCCCATTGTCTTCATTTATAATCCAGTACCTATCTCAGTATCAAAGGTGTCAGCTCTCATTTATTGGAATGAGAGAAAAAAAAATATATATTTTTTATACGAGGGGGTATCTAAAAGTAACAAGAATGTTGTTGCAGCTCCGCCTCCGAGTTGGAGCGGGAGAACACACGACCATTCCTACTTAGTATAGGGCCCTGTGAGTCAGCACGTATAGCCTTGTCGCTGTGAATGCACTAGAAGTGGCGCAGTGTTTTTTTTGCAAGCCTTGTTAACCTATGCTAAATCGTGCGAAAAGAACAACGGGTGTGTTTTAGGGTTTTGCTTCCTGTTGAAAAAAGCTGCAGTTTAGGCTCACGAAATGCTTAGAGAAGCCTATAAGGCAGGGGTTTACGAACTTATTGACGCCGCGACCCACTTTTTAAAATCACAATATTTTGCGACCCAGCGAGAACTTTATCAGAAAAGTTAGTGAGTGGTTTGATGTAAAAAATAAACATTTCATTTGTAAGTATCATAAGGAAGTCTTTATTTTGTAAGATATTGTACACATACCTACCTACCAATCTACTTTGAAAATCATAGGGTAGGTATGGCGAAATAATTCAGCGTGACGAATGAGCTTGCTTTCTATTTTTCAAAATTACAGCTTCTGCGTCAACTTTAATGCGAGATATTTTTAAGCGCAGAGAATTGGACAAATCTAGCTTGTTCCTTTGTCTTTATACTTGTCATAGCAGAAAAACCTACTTCACACAAATACGACGTTGTGAATGGGAGTAGAACTTTTACTGCCTCAGCATAAATGTGCGGATGTGTAGCACGTAGAGATAGCCAGAATTGTGTCAAGCGTTGGCGATTGAATGTACTATTCAAGTACAAGTAGGTATCTTCTGACAAGTGGAATAACTCTTCATCTGCATTAGTTGACAGTCCAGTTTCAAGGTTGCAAGTTTTATATTCTATTATTTTCAAGTGCTATCTTTATTTTATTTAATTATATTGTCTGTAGGCATCCCAAATACACTTAGACTCCTCAATCTATCTCGTCGTCTATCTGCCATATTATACCCTACGTTCATACGTTGTGTTCGCGACCCACCTGGAATCGGCTCGCGACCACTTTGGGAACCGCTGCTATAAGGATAATGCAACGAGTCGCGCACGGGATTATGACAGTTATAGTACGAGGGTCATCCAGAAAGTAAGGTTACAAGCGCTTCTGAGGCCGATGAATTTTTTTAAATTTCAAAGTTGGTGCACCTGGCGTGTAGTGGGTGTCCTAACTGTCAGTTTTATAGGTCCCGCATATTTGTGGGCCATTTCGTTCAATCATAGTAAATTAATTCGAAGGAGAGGTAGTCGCGCGCTCCCGCCACCTCCCGTCCGTGCGAGATCCGCCCGGTCATCCATTTTTTGATTTTGCAGAACTATACCGCAGCGAATTATTATCGGATGACTGGGGATGAGACGTGGGTGTGTGACTGCATGCCACAATCCAAAAGACAATCACTTCAGTGGCATCATTCATCTTCCCCAGCCACCAAAACGTTCAAGACGGAGAAGTGACGGCATCTGTTTTATGGGTCCGTAAGGGGATGCTGTAGGTGGATTATATACCTAAAGGCACTATTATTAATGCAGCGGCTTACTGTAATACCCTGAAAAGAGCAATTCAAAACCGCAGAAGGAGAATGCTGACCCATGGAGTCATCCTTTTGCATGACAATGCCAGGCCCCACACTGCGCGAGTTTTAAAGGAGCTGCTGACATCGTTTGGATAGGATATTGTCACCCATTCCCCCTATTCATCCAAGTGTTCGCCTTCGGACTATAATCTTTTCACTCAACTAAAGGAGTTTTTGGGTCGGAAAAGTTTTTACAAAGATCAGGAAGACGAGGAAACTGTGAAGAATGGCGGAAAGAGCTGACGGCGGAGGTCAACGATACTGTCATACAAAAGCTGATGCCCCAACAACAAAAAAGTTTCAATCACGACGGTAATTATATTGAAAAATAGCTTTATATATTTGTGACGTCTCCTGCGAATTTTAATTAAATTAAAGCATTTTTCGATCCTGCATAAATGTTGTAACCTTGTACTGTCTTTTTGGAGGGTACTGTCAGACCCTTGTTGGCATGAGCCACTGAGAAGCTAATTACCTCGCGAATAACAGCAAGGATTTTGACTTGGCGGTAATGTACCGTCCTTGATCTAAGGACACCTTGCAGTCAGCTAGAATATGTCTAGCTGTGCAAGGGGTATTGCTACAAAGGGGACATGAACTAGGGTTGTCGACTACAGCGGGCGAGCCCGTCACCTCAGGAAGTTTTAACGATTAGTCGTTCTATCTCCCTGGAGTGAGCGCAGAAGACTTGGACAAAACAGTCCACCGTCTAGCTCCGCCACAAACCCGTAAGAGGCCAACGCCTTAACCGCGAGATAGCCAGGAGTGTTACCCGGCGAGCTTACACTATAGCCCTTACTTCCAATTGCGACCAGATTACTCCAGTCTCTCGATTGGTTACGACTTCGAGGTCGCTTGCGCGGTCCTCTCCCTTACGAAGCGGTGAAACGGTGTATACCGAATCTATCGCGGACCACAGCGTCCTTTGCCCGGCTGTTCACCCAGGATCGGATAGCCTATGGTCGTTTCAAGAGCAGTCGCCGTAAGGTCCACAACCACCCCCGCTCTATAGGAAACAGTACTGCTTCCAGACTCCCCCGACTGTTAGTCAGAGTGCACAGTCGATTGGCTTACGCCGCACGGTGCGCAGACCGTCCAGGAGCGTCAGAAGGTTGATTCCCAGGGGAAACTAACCATAGGGTCAGAGTCCTACTCAGGCTCGCACTTCATGCGTGGAGGCCGTCGGATAGGTGTTGACCCGTGAGTGTGACCAACCCTGAACAGAATGGGTCTTCGTGGCTAACTCAGCAAGGGCCCATTAACTCCCAGGGGACATGAACTATCCTCGACATAGCTCCAACGAGCGAGGTTACTGAGGTCTGGAAGTGTGTGCTGAAAGGCATTTAAATAAAATGTCAGCATCAATGGCGTCCAGACATACAGCACTTTCTTCCAGTGCATTGGGGAGGAATGCAATACAATACATAGGTAAAATTAAAAATACGATACTGTATAGTAAAATTGGAGCGTAGGGGTGACTTTAGGTAGTAAAAACATGGTTTGGCTGTGGCCTTTTTGCGCTCGGTTAGCTGGGAATTCGGGTAATCAGGGCTCGGATAACCGCAGCCCTGCTGTACCTACTAAATACTTTTTTCAATGCTCAATTTTGCTTTTACTCACATCTTAATTAGGTAACAATCCTTTTAAATAAAAATAATAATTAAAAGAATTTCTAGCGGAAAAATAACGATTGTGTCTTACCTATAAAATGATACAGTTGTAGCGCTAGAAGTTTGCAATGGAAATTACTTGGACTTTTCTCCAACATTGTCTCTAAAAACCGCAACGAGTCTAACAGCAGTTTGGAAGACTTCTGTGCAATTGCTGAAACGAAAAGAAACATCGAAATTAATCAAAGATTAGCAGGAGTTGTCACAACAAACCGGATACAATATATGATAACCCGGATCTGAAGGAGGGGGGGGAGGGGGATTTAACCAGTTGGATGCCAACAATGCCTATACGGCCCGGTGGCATATTGGTTAGGTTGCCTGATCTTACATTGTAAGGTCCCGGGTTCGATTCCCGGCTGGGTCACCATTTTCCGTTGGGTTTAAATTAACGGAATTGCATTTTCAATTCTGTCGATCGAATGCAATAACAAGACACACTTACAGACATATTACACGCACACATACATATAACACGTCATAGTAGGGTTGGTTGTAAGAGATTGTCATATGACAATAAACTGTCCATTGTGACATTTTCACAATAAAGAGTATAAACAAAACAAACAAACAAACATTTTGCGTCGTTTTACAGATCCGCACATAGCCCTTTCAGCTGGTCCCCATGTATAATATTTAAATATATAATATCTATGACTACCAAGATTCATTATTAGGTGCGACAAGAGGGAATTCATGAAAAACCAATATTATTAGTATTTATCTGCAAAATCGAACAAAAAGTTGCAGCGCTTCCGACTGGTTAAGGAGGCGTCAAATTCGTGTTTGAAAAAAAAACTTGTTTCACTATGGCATTGCAAATTGTCATTTTCTTTGATACATAGTTATCAAGGCACTTTTGCATATGTAAATATATACTCGTATTATCATAATAATATATTTAAAATTTTTAAATGTCATATTATATGTATGTACTTATTTATAATAATTTTTATTTATATACTTTTAATATAAATTAATGTAAAGTTTATGCGATTATCGTATCTACAAAATGTATTATATTAGATGTAAGAATATTTATTTATTAATATTTGAACTACCTTCCATTTAATTTGGTCTCTTCAAAATTTTTCAATTTTAGAATAAAGTAATTACCTCCATCCTTGTATTATTAAATGTAAATACCATTGCAATATAAAGTTAAAAAAAAATTAAAAAATTAAATATAAACCTAAAAGCGGATATATCATGCTCTTTCGGCAGGCAATATACGATTTCTGTTGCTACCACCTCGATACAGGTTATTCCTAGTGAGGTGGTAAACCACAAACTATCATTTCTGAATCTCTTTCCGAGTTAGGAAGTAAATTGGAAAACTGTTCAATTAATTATAAAATATTAGGCTAAGAGAATGTTTTTGTAACTAAATGTATTTTTATGGACTTAAATAAACAAATAAACAAACAAACTAGCACAGTATACAAGACAGTAACTTCTCTTAGAACGAAATTGAAATCAAAGCGAATATGTCACAAGTCCTAAGGGCTCGGATATGGTCGCTAGATGTTTCGCTACTCGGCTTACGCAGATATCCGAACGCTTGAAAAAGTCGGCAGCCTTTACCTGCCCCTAATGCGTACTGTTCGAGTTCATCGTGACGAACCCCTCTGACCACATTGTTATAAATCTGCTAATGCTTGCATTTTAACTTTTTTTACGGATCTCTTCGCGGGTCGTATGCAGAGATGCTTGCCGAAAATAGAAAATCTAAGCGCTCCGACATGAAATTCAAACACGGATTCCTTCTTAGGCAAAACTCTTATTGTGTCGTCGCGGCATACGATTTGGAATGTATTTTTAGTATCCAAAATGCAGATTCCCTCTTGGTCCACCAAACTGGGTACTTTTGATCGTATTATTTTAATAAAAGCGCCGTGATAATCGGCTTTGTAAACGCTTTGAGTAAAACTGGCCCAGCGTTTGTCCAAAATGTCCGGGGTTTCCATGCCTCGCACCCTCTTCCCACATTGCCTTGTAGCTGTGGTCCGCGATAGATTCGGTATACACCGTTTCACCGCTTCGTAAGGGAGAGGACCGCGCAAGCAACCTCGAACTCGGAACCAATCGAGAGACCGAAGTAATCTGGTCACAATTGGAAGTAAGGGCGCGAGTGTCGGTCCGCCGGGTAACATTCCTGGCTATCTCGCGGTTAAGGCGTTGGCCTCTTACGGGCTTGTGACGTAGCTAGATGGTGGACTGTTTTCGTCCCAAGTCTTCTACGTTCACTCCAGGGAGTTAAAACTTCCTGAGGTGACGGGCTCGCCCGTTGTAGTCGACAACCCAAGTTGCCTTGTAGCTCGAGAGTAAAGCTACTGGGTGGTATACTGTGGTATAACACAGCACAGCCAGATACAGACTTTCTAGGTCTAGTTGGTTGTGCGATTTCGCTTCATTTCAGATAAGCTAGCTTATTTATATGCATAGAGCTATGTTTTTTTGGTATACTAATGTTTATTTTTAACGATTCTGCATGTATAACATTGGGCTTGATTGCGTTTCTTTGTGAATTAAAATCGGAAATTAGTCCGTGGGAACGAGACGGGGCAATACGCTAGAGTGAAGAGTGCGATGACCGGTTGTCACTTTTTCGCATTAAAACTGCGCGCCAAGGTCAAATCTTACAACGCACGAAATATGCTCGAATTTATTCGGACGAGTATAAGTTCAAAAGATAGTATTTATCGACGATCGCTCGTTTCATATTCCGCTCTAACGTATTGCTCTGTCTCGTTCGCGTGGACTAATTTTAGTTTTAGTTCACAAAGAAAAACAATCGGGCCCAATATGTATGTCCATGTCTTTTTTTGTACATTTCTTTATAAAATTAAAATAAATAGATAAATAAACAGTCTGACTTGTGCGTGGGTCTACACTGGTGGTTGTATGTGTAGGAGCCTACGGCCCTACATACCCACAACAAAAAGTTAATTTCACAGAACAGAAAACTGCAGACTCGCTCAAACTTACACGAGCAGCTGCAGTTAATTTCCAGCTAAATTTGGCAAATATTGCCCAGGCAAGCGACACATGCGTCGCCCCACTCGTAGCTATTGCATCACCGATCACTCTATAAAACGCAGTACATTGCATTCGATGATCATCATTCCTTTGGCAGACAGTTGCCCCTCTACATCATTACTTCGGCAGACAGTTACCGCGCTCTACACATCGTCCCCTCAGTGGACAGATATCTCGACTACACACTTCGCTCCTCGACTACACACGCACCGCCACGGCTTCACCTCGCGCCCACACTACAACACAACGGCGAAAGCAACTCAAGGCGTTAAGAACTGGCGACTTCGACTCACTTCTCTTCAATCTTCTGAATAAACTCTTCTACACGGACATCTGCGACTCTCATTAACGGAGCAACCTTCATGCTGAGAACCACCCTTCGCTCACAAGCAATTGGAGTCTAGTGAAGGGTGACCATCTCACATATGTATTCTATATTAATGTCACACATAAGAAAAAGTTATTAGAAAATACGTAATGAAGACTGCTTTTTTTAAAAAAAGGGTTTATATTCCGGGTCTATAAGGGTCACAAAAAATACCACCCAGTATTTTTGTTTGAGTTTTTAAAAATCAATAATCTCGCATGCTAGACAGCCAAAGGCGGACCGTGAATTTTTAGGGCCCTGGGGTAATATTACTTGGGGGCCTGCCTAATTAATCAACTAATTGCCATTTTGTCCAAAAACTTTTTTTGATAATGATGTCTAGGTCACTAGGTACACAATATAGGAAAGAAAGAGGACAATACAATATTTTATTTGTTTAATATGACAGACACACAAACACAACTGTAAGACATTTAACTTTTCACTAAAAATAGACAAATCGATTAGCTACTAAACAACTTTAATACTAATGCTAATGCTACTAAACAACATTAAACTAAACAACATTAATACTAATTGTAATAATATCTTAATTAGTAGCTTAATTAAGCAAGTATTGATATTAATTGTAAAGCTAGTTAACCCCTCCTCTCGCGAAGTAAAAATTCAGCTATCACTTTTGCGCGCGACATATTCGGTCGTAAAATCGACGCGAGTCGACGACCTTGATACAAACGGCCATAACTTGTAAACCACTACACCGATCATAAAAAGAATAACTGTAAAATGACCGCATTGAAATTTGAAATATAAAACATTATAACTTTATCTCGTAAAACAATTAAGATAATAATGAATAAATATTACAAAATTGGCGAACTGAAAAAACTCGCCTATAAAATCATTTTGATTTTTTTGTCACAAAATACGTAAAATATGCAAAAATTGTAAACACAGTTATGTTCTTTATTAAATGCTTTACCAAAACCATATTTTTTTTGACTTATTTGCATACAAAAATATTTATTTATTCAGCCAAGAAAAATTTTATGTATTCTCGTAAAAAAAATTTTTAGAAATTTTTAATTTGTGACTACTTATGGTATTTTTTATATGAAATTCTTTCAAAATAACTTTATTACTACATCACACTTCTTAGAAATCACACCAGAACTTTGAGCTTTGTCTGATATTACAGAAAAATCTAAAGTTTTGAGAGTTTGCGTCCAAAACTTAATAATAAACTTTGAATGCTCATAATATAAAATTCGTTAGATTTTTTCAATTATATTGTCTCATTATATACTTATTATATGCCTAATAACTAATTACTATACTCCAAAGAGTCACATTTCATCGAAAAACTATGGAAAATCGCACCTAATTTTCTCATAGTAATTATCAAAACAAGTTTCTTTGCGCGAGTCATATTAGAAAACAACATTTAATGTTCAAAATACGCCTAATTATGTGATAACTTAGGATGTAAATGAAGCAATACCTATTTTGTTAGTAAATTAAAGCGACATTACGTCCAATTTCGCGATATATCGGGATATTTCACAAACATTACAAAATAAAAACGGCCATTTTTTCGCGAGGGGTGTGTTGTCGCCTAAGTCTTTTGTTTAAAAATTCGTGAAAAACAGCAAATGGACTATCTCAAATGACTAATCCTCATTCAGAAACTACTTAAAATGCAAATTACTCACTGTTCTCCAGTAAATTGCACTCAAACACTGCACACCTACCATTTTTATCACCCATTTCGCGGAACGGTACGCGGCCGTGGGGGTTGCCGGCGGACACTGGCGTTTGACGTCTATGCTCACTTTTTAAATCGTCCTTCGATATTGTCAGACGGAAATCTTGAATTAAAGATATTTTGGCCATATCGTAGCGCCCTCAGAAAGTATATAGTACGGCGTGTCGAATTGTAAATTGCATTTTTCGCAGCGGCGAGCGTTTGGTCCCGTAACGAACGTTACGGAGTGTTAGACGGCCGACGTTTGGTCCCCCAGGGGATGTTACGGAGCGACCGGGTTAATATAAGTAAAATATAAACAAACATTCATTACTAGTTACCTATTGACAAGGCACTAGCCTCGGTAGAAACTCGGTTCACAATATTGTCCATTGTTTTCAATGGAGGCTGGGGCCCTTTATATCCACGGGGCCTGAGCTGCAGCCCAAAAAGCCCTTATATAGATCCGCCCCTGTAGACAGCCAACGTCTTTTTTGCCCCGTCTTGGAAAAACCGCAGATCCGGGGCCTGATAGTGAGATAATAGCTACCATGCAACATCGCCAAAACGTTAGGTTCTACAAACTTGAGGGTAAATCCGTTTTTGCCTTGTTTATAATGTCAAACAACGGCGATAGCCTTCAATTTCATACTGTCGAATAGTAACTACTAACAACAGTGACTAACTACACTACTCACCTATATCATAAGCGACGTGGCAAGACAGGACGGCGTATGCTTCCACTGCGCCGAAATCAGGAGTGGAAGTATCGGCATCCGTTGCGGGGACTGCCGCTGCCCTCGTGCAGTGCAACCGCAAAACCTGATGCAAGGCGATATGGTGGTCTGTCTGCATGGCCGCATGGGTGCCGCACGCCCGCGACAACTGCACCGCGGAAACATGACGGCGCATCTCTGTGTGCTGCGGGCATTTATAAACACAGGTACAAAATGATTGCATAAGTTATTGCCTGATATAAGGGTAAACCAACACATTTTAAATTTTAAAGACAGTCGTAATAATCATGTGTAGTCTTCATCTATACTAATATTATAAAGAGGTAAAGTTTGTGACGTTGTAGGAAGTAATCTCTGGATATACTAAACCGATTTTGAAAATTCTTTTACCAATAGAAAGCCACGTTATTTGTGAGTGTCATATGCTATATATTAATCCAAAAAATTAAAAGACTTTTTCTTGGTAGTCGGATTTCCAAAGTAAGTGGAAAAAAATGGTTGAACGAAAACGTTTCTAACGAACGCTGCCCTAATGATGAAAGATATATGATTAATTTCTAGAGAAAAGTTGTAGAGCTTGATAATGCCTACAAAAAAGTCAGCGACAGCATATGTCTAACATATTTAAGTCACAAAACTATATTTAAGTCACAAAAAGTAGTTTTTTATATTTAAAAAAATATTTAAATCCTTAGGTCATGTTTATTGGTCATATTATCAATAATAATGAATTCATATCAAAATAAGTAAATTTATCGTCTCAAGTGTTTAAAACAAAAGACTTTTCCCTTTTACTGCATATAATTTCACTTTTACTGCATAAATGGTTAAAGAGATAAGACACTCACAAATAAGACACTCACAAGAAGACACTCACAAATAACGGTAATATAGTCAAATTGGCATGCAAATACATACATACATATGCAGTAAAAATATAACCCTTCTTTTGGCAGTCAGTAAATAAATAATAGCACCCAGTACTAACCAAACCACACTCATAATTCATCACAAGTAAAAAGTTTTACCGCCCAACAAAGTGGGCACGGGTCAGCTAGTTCTTTTATATAATTGTATTTTAATGATCAACAAGCTTGTCGATTCCATATTTGAAGAAACTGGTTTTCCTTAAAAAAAGTTTATGAGGTGATTTTCTACAGCTTTTACGGACCTAAAATTTTCGAAATTCAAACTGTCTCATTGAGGTTACCAGATCAGGGGTGATCTCATTGAGATGTATCAGATCCTCAACGGATGTTGATAATTGTCCCGAGTTGCCTCAATCTTTAAGCGGCATCACATGCATCATCTGCGAGGTCAAAATTTTATACTTGAGAAAACAGGATTCCAAACCGATCCCAGAAAACAGAAACCGCACTGTGGACCGGTGGAATAGTTTACTTGCTGAAGTTTCGACTACTTCAGCGTAGTGTGTGGTGTCAACATATTCAAAACAGATTAAACAATACTGTTAACCCGCACGCACGTAACATCCGATTCGGGACATGTATGTCGGCCGCCTAAAGCACGTAACATCCGATACTGGATATCGCGCTCGCCGCTGCGAAAAATGCAATTTACGATTCGAAACGTCGTACTTAATGCTTTCTGACGGCGCAACGATATGGCCAAAATATCTTTAATTCAAGATTTCTGTGTGGCAATATCGAACGGCGCTTTAAAAAGTGAGCATAGACGTCAAAACGGCAGTCTCCATTGGCCACCGCCGCGGCCGCGTATAGTTTCGCAAAATGGTTGATAAAAAGAGTTTTTTGTGCAGTGTTTTGTGCCATTTACTGGATAACAGTGAGTAATTTGCATTTTTAAGTAGTTTAGGCATGAGGATTAGTCAATTGAGATAGTCCATTTGCTGTTTTTCACGAATTTTTAAAGAAAACACTTCGGCGACAACAAACGGCTCGCGAAAAAATGGTTGTTATTATTTTGTAATGTTTATGAAATATCCCGATATATTGCGAAATATGACGTAATGTCGCTTTAATTTACTAACAAAATAAGTATTGCTTCATTTACATCCTAAGTTATCACATAATTAGGCGTATTTTGAAAATTATATCTTGTTTTGTAAAATGAATCGCGCAAAGAAACTTGTTTTGATAATTACTATGAGAGAATAAAGTGCGATTTTCCATAGTTTTTCGATGAAATGTGACTCTTTGGAGTATAGTAATTAGTTATTAGACATATAATAAGTCTAGGTTAAGACAATATAATTGAAAAAATCTAACGAATTTTATATTATGAGCATTCAAAGTTTATTATTAAGTTCGGACGCGGAAACTCTCAAAACTTTAGATTTTTCTATAATATCAGACAAAGCTCAAAGTTCTGGTGTGATTTCTAAGAAGTGTGATGTAGTAATAAAGTTATTTTGAAAGAATTTCATATAAAAAAATACCAGAAGTAGTCACAAATTAAAAATTAAAAAATTTTTTTTTTACGAGAATACATAAAATTTTTCTTGGCTGAATAAATAAATATTTTTGTATGCAAATAAGTAAAAAAAAAATATCGTTTTGGTAAAGCATTTAATAAAGAACATAACTGTATTTACAATTTTTGCATATTTTACGTATTTTGTGACAAAAAAATCGAAATGATTTTATAGGCGAGTTTTTTCAGTTTGCCAATTTTGTAATATTTATTCATTATTATCTTAATTGTTTTACGAGATAAGGTTATAATGTTTTATATGTCAAATTTCAATGTGATCATTTTTCTCTTTATCTTTTTTAAATCCATTTAGTGGTTGATAAGTTATGATCGTTTTTCTCAAGGCCGTTGACTCGCGTAGATTTTTTGCCCGAATATGTCGCGCGCAAAAGTGATAGGTGAGTTTTTACTTCGCAACAGGAGGGGTTAACAAACTTTAGACATATCAGTGTTAAATTCGGACATATCAATAAGTATGCTACCTGTCTGGAAAACACAATAATTAAAAAAAAGAAAGAAAGTGACCTTCAGTATTTATAACTATGTTATTACGGTTTTTTGATAAAATAATTGTGGCCTATGTGTTTATCCATATATATATATATAGATGTATATTTCCGGAAGGTACTCAATCAGACCTTTCATTTGACACTAAACACGATATATTTATGTTAATTTATTGTAATTTAGAAAACTATTTACAGTAGAGCGTCGATTATCCGAACGTCGGTCAACCGCTTAAGCGAACTGCTGCGGCCGCAGACTCTCGGTTAAAAACAGAACTCGATTGCCATGAATGTGATGAAGAAGACGTTCAAGAATGGATGAGGGTTGATGATGCAGATTCAGGGTACTAAATCATGCAGGACAGCGATATTGTAGACCTCGTGACTGATAATGCTGACGCCGCCAGCACCTCATCGACTAGTGAATCAGAAAATGAAGATGAAAAAATACCTACACCTTCTGAAGCATTTACATGTCTAGATACTGTCTTGCGATGGTTTGAAGCTCAAAATGAATGCGACCAGTATCAGATATCTGTACTGAAAAAAGTGCGGGAATTAGCTGCTCATAAGCGGGTAGGCTTACTTCCACAGACAAAATTAAGGACTTTTGTAAGCGTTAATTCGTTCCTCTTCATGTACGTATGTATTACATACACACATATCTATTTTGTTCACTGGATTACTACTCACTATTGTAATAAATAAAAAAAGTTAAAACAGATTACATAGATAATACATAATATTATTATGTCCATATATGGTTTTATTAACCCTTCAGGCCTCGGCCCCTCAGCCGATTGATAAGTTGATGTCCCAAAAAATTTTAGTAAAAATTAGTAAAAAAATTGAATTATGACACTGTCTCACCAAAAACATTAATTACTGCCAAACCACTGTACCCATAATTAAAATGAAACATATTAACATAATAAAATAAAGCAAATTAAATTAAAATAAAATTAAACCGGCCCGTCACGCTGAATCAGTTTGTGGCCGATATCGGCCAATCGGGGCTTGAGGGGTTAATACAGTTTTTTATACAGTTCAATTATCCAAATAAATCGGTTTTCCGAACACCCTTGTCCCCTAATTAGTTCGGATAATCGACGCTCTACTGTACTTGATATTTGGACAGTTAACCCCTCGCGGCCCGCGGTTTGAATTTTAATGTGTGCCTTACGGCCCGTAAGAAATTCGCGAGTCTCAAAAAAAAGATGGCGTTTCAGAAAAAAAACGATTACTCCGAAACTGTCACACCGATCGTCTAAAAAAGACCTGTTTCATGTTCCTATTGAAATTTGCTATTAGATATTTGTAACGTCGTTATGTAAAGCAATAAAGATTATTCATAATTATTAGTCAAAGTTGTACTAACATAATTAGCGGTCGGCCTCGCCTGGCCATTTCGGGCCGTCTGGGGTTCGACGGTAAATATCAATTCTGGACGTTTCGGGCCGTCTGGTACGCGAGGGGTTAAGGTACCCTATGACACTCGGGGTGATATAACGATTCTAACATTATGACACACTTCTAAATCGGTTCAAGCGTTTAGAAGTTATGGTGGAATAAAGAAACGAAAAACATACATAGTGTAACAGAAATTCCTTTTTTTTGCGCTTGTGTCCCGAATTATCATTAAAGGTTACTTCTCAGGGTTTTCTATAACCTTTTTCTGTTCCGAAAATGTTGTTTATTGTTGCTTTTTGAAATCATCCAAAAATTTTCCTTAACAGCTGTCAGATGACATTAATGTTGCTATTATGGAGATATATTTATTAAAAGATAAATAAATAAATAAATGAATGACAACTAAAAAATTATAATATTAATTAAAAAGAAAACCTACATAAAATTTAACTTTGATTAAAAAAAAAAATTGGAAGTAAATCTACACTCTTTGCCATAGAGTAGAGACATTCGTGTTTCTGGCAATAATGAGTTGTCAAACGTGTTCGGTTAGACTCATTTCCTGTTTTAACAATGGCGGGGAGGTGCTGTTGCTCCGCCGAGGGAGGCAGAAAGTAGATTAAACAAGAAAGCCGTAAATTAACCGCCTGGCGGTAAAATTTGTGATGTGAAGTGTGTGTGATTTATCTGCTGTCGGCACCTCTGGTTTTTTTTGAATAATTACTGCTGCTATATAAGTGACGAAATCGTCGCTAAATGTGACGGGAATTGCCTCCACGTCAAGGAATTTACATTCATTTCTGGAATTCTGTTATTTTTATTTGGATGAGCACATGTGACACGCCAATAAGCGGAATTTGAAGAAGGGTGCCTGCGGGCGAATAAACACGGATACTTTACATACTCTCGTGTTTCTTTTTGTGCTGTAGTCTTTTGTGTGTCTGAGGAAAAGGGTTTTCTGAGGGCCAAACCCAATGCTCATTAATATTTGGCCCACTCTCTGAGATAGTTTTTTGAGGTTAATTTTTTTCTTTTTCAAAATTTCTTTCGGGTATCTTTTTTTTTAAATATAATTAGTTTCCTTCTTTTTCTTTAAAAGGAGGTGGCGTCCTTTTACTTTGATTCTTTTGGGTTTTGGTAGTTTCTACCGTGTTTCTTCCAAACACGGAAATTAGTATTTTGCGGTTATAAAATTGGCGCCCAACGTGGGGCCTATAAATTGGATTTTGGCTTTTAGGGTATTCTTTTCCTCAGCCATTGAAGCACGATTTTTTAAGCACTTTGTTCAAAAATTGTATAAAAAAAATTAGAAGCATTTTTTTTGTTTTTATATAATTTTTATTCATAGCGATTACCGTGAAAGAGGCTTGTAAGCACCGTCTTGTTGTTTTTGTATTTAGAAGCAACTTTTGTCATTGAATTAAGCGGTATTGTGTACTTGCAGTTTTGTCGGCATTAACAGCATTTTTTGTAATTTAAAGCGGTTACCGTGAAGAAGTATTTTGTACTTGCCGTTTTTTATGGTTACTATATTTTTTTGTCAGAATCTTAGATTTAAAAGCAATATATTAATTATTGTTTGAATACTTGGCGTTGCTTAGCAGCAGTTTGTTTATTTTAAGGCGGTTTCCGCGAAAAAGTTTTACGCTTGCCGTTTAAGTATTTTATTTTATCATACTAATTATTTTTTTGTTAATTTCCAGATGTGAAGGCAATTATCCTGGTGAGGTAAGCAGCCAAATAAAACAGAGGTGCCGCAAGCAGTAAAAAAGTCAGTTTATTCCATTTTATTTTTTTTATTTTTTATTTATTTTGGTTTTTATTTTTTTGGTGGGATTTAAAATATATATATACATGATGGCGTCTCCAGCGATAGTGTATTATGCTGCGTCACATTTAGTAAAGGCAGAACTCGATTATGAGTTCACGATTCGGGAGGTCACTCCAACCAATGTTGAAGCGATGAGAAAACAATTTAATTCACTCTTAAGGGAGTTTCCAGCTGAATCAATTTCCTCAACGGATTTAGATCCAGATTCCGAGTTTCAGGAATGTGCGATTAGACTTTCGTGTCTTCAAGAACTTATCGAAGAATTTATAAATAACAAACAGAAACTTTTATATAAACGAATTAGCACTAAAACTGCACATATCTTTCATAGAGTTTCACGTATAAATCCTGCTAATTCAGACTCCAAAAAATTATTAGACAATTTAAAGGAGGAAGTTTTAGAAATTGTCGTTTTGTTAGAAAAATATTTAGATATTGTTCGTTCGCCTAGCCCGTTACCAAATCCTGTTGTTCCGATACCTTCTACTTCATTGCACGAGGGTGAGAAGCTTAGTCCTGAGGTGGTTCCTTTGGGCAGGAATTCTGAAGTGACGTCAGCTCCGTATATACAGCATGTTGATACGAAACCAGTTCCTTTGGACAATAACTTTGTCATTTCTGACGAACGCATTCTTAAACCTTTAAATCTTGGTTTTACATTTGACGGCGATTCCTGTGTGGTCGAGTTCTTAGAACGATTGGATGAGATTAGGTTTTCGCGGAATATCTCGGATGCCAGGATGCTGAAATCGGCTTGTGAACTATTCCAGAAACAAGCGCTTAGTTGGTACCGTGCTAGAGCTTCGAGCATTTCCAGTTGGAAGCAGTTAGTTGCTGCACTCCGCTCCGATTTTGGCAGTTTAAATTACGATGCTGAAGTTTTGTCATTTGTACGGGGACGTAAACAAAAGTCGGATGAGAGGATGCATATTTTTGTTTCCGTCATGTTGGGCTATTTCAACAGGTTGTCAAGGCCATTGTCTGGTGAGGAACAATTAGGAATTATCCTTTCAAATATCTCAATTTCTTACCAACGACATTTCATGCTAGTTGATATAAATTCAATCGACGAACTTCTGCGTTTAGGAAAAAAAGTTGAAAATGCACAACAGCGTATCAACGCATCTAATGCAGCCACTCCTGCCCAAGCGAAGGTCAAGCCTTCTGGCTCGAAAGCAGTTTATGCGGTCGACGAGTCTCCTACCAAATGTGCGACGGAGGAAGTGAAAGTTGAACAGAAGTTAAAAGAGTGTAACGTTTCTTCTGCTGGTCCATCCAATCGTGGTGGTTTTAATCGTGGTGGTTCTCATCGCGGTGGTTTTCATCGTGGCGGTTTTAATCGTGGAAATTTTTCCCGTAATGATTTTTCTTATGCTAATTCGTCTTCTGGTAATTACAACCAAGGAGCCAATAATAGTTCGCGTGGTTCACGCGGTGGCACTCATCATGGCTATTCTAAATATTGCTATCGTTGTGGTAGGTTTAACTACACGGTAGCCACTTGTCCGGAATGTTCTAAGAATAACCGGCCTGGTAATTCCCCGGTTTCAGAGCCAAAAAACTCGAAAGGCGGGGCAGAATAGAGGATTTTCTACATTCTGCCTCGATATTGTTTGCAAATGAGAAGGATAACCGTCGCCCTTTCTTAGAAGTTTCACTTGGTGATATAACTGTTTGTGGATTACTCGACACTGGATCGAGTGTAACGATTTTGGGTGCTGATTCACATAAATATTTAGTTGATATCGGTTTTACTCTTAATAAGTCTCCGTTGGTGACTTTATCCACTGCTAATGCAAGTTCGGTTAAGACGATTGGGTCTATGTTTCTTCCTTTTAAATTCAATAATCGATGCCAGGTTATTCGAGCTGTTGTAGCTCCTGATATAGGTACTTCCCTTATTTTGGGAATTGATTTTGTCCGAGAATTTGAGTTGGCTCCGGAAATATTAAAATTCGTCAAGTTTGAGTCCTGCGATGCGATTGTTTGGCATCGAGTCAATGAAGTGAGGGCCTTGCGGCCTTTTGCTTCATTGACTGGAGACCAGCGATCGCTAGCAGACAGGATGATCAATAATTTTAAAAAAATTTCTTCCGAAGTCAAAGGTCTCGGTCGTACTAATTTGTTGTCCCAGGTTATTGATACTGGAGATCATCCTCCAGTGAAACAGCGTTACTATACTTTGTCTCCAGCTAGATTGGCGCTGTTGAATGAAGAAGTTGATAAGATGTTAGAGTTAGGTGTTGTCGAACCTAGTTCCGGGGGTTGGAATAATCCAACAATTTTTGTTCCAAAGTCAGATGGTACTCTTCGTTTCTGTCTCGATAGCAGGAAGCTGAACTCTATCACGAAACCGGATGCGTATCCCCTGCCGAGAATTACTACTATCTTGGACAGTTTGAGAGATGCGAATTATTTATCTTCTATCGACTTATCCTCTGCCTTTTGGCAAATCCCTTTGGATCCTTCTTCACGAGAGAAGTGTAGCTTCACTGTTCCTGGTCGAGGATTCTTCTGCTTCAGATCTTGCGCCTTCGGCCTAAGAAACTCGCCGGCGTGCATGCAAAGACTGGCTGACAAATTGTTCGATCCCTCTTTCGAAAACAAAGTTTTCTGTTACCTAGATGACATAATTATTGTATCTGCTACTTTTGAAGAACATATAACTTTGTTAAACAAAGTATTAGATCGCTTGTTGTATGCCAACCTTTCTATAAATTTCAAGAAGTGTCAGTTTTTCCGTCAGGAATTGAAGTATTTAGGGTATGTAGTTGATTCTCACGGTCTACATACCGATCCCGAGAAGGTAAAATGTATTCTCGATTTTCCTACTCCAAATTCTCCAAAAATGGTAAAGAGTTTTCTTGGTATGGCCGGTTGGTATCGTCGGTTCATTAAAAATTTTTCTAGTATTGCTGCTCCCTTATCTCGGTTGACAAGTACCCGCAAAGGTGCTCCCCCTTATGAGTGGACGCCCGAGGCGGAAGAGGCATTTCAAAAACTGAAATCGGCCTTAGTTTCTAGTCCGATTTTGGCCTGTCCGGATTATTCAAAACCGTTCGCTCTTCATTGCGATGCATCGTTGTACGGTTTAGGCGGAGTTTTAACCCAGGAAGTGGATGGCGTCGATCATCCTATCGCTTTCACGAGTAGAACACTTTTACCCGCTGAGACGCGATATTCGGCAACCGAACGCGAAGCCCTAAGTGTTATTCATGCTGTCGAGCATTTTCGCGGTTACTTGGAGGGTGGTCCCAAATTCACTATCTTTACAGATCATGCCAGCTTACGTTGGTTTTTGCGCTTAAAAAATCCTACCGGCCGTCTGGCTCGATGGGGTATTCGTCTATCTGCTTTTGATTTCGAGATCGTCCACAAGAAAGGTGTCGATAATGTGGTTCCCGACACGTTATCTCGGTTGCTTCCCGTTTCCTCTCTGTCTGTTGTTTCCGACTCATGGTACAACGATTTGTTTAAGGCAGTGTCTGAAAATCCCGCTGGATATCCAAATTTCCAGATTAAGGACCATGAATTGTTTAGGTACTCTAAAAGCAAGTATCAACTCACCAGTTGTTACGATTGGAAGTTAGTTGTTCCGTTGCAGCTTAGAGAAAAGCTTATTCGAGAAAATCATGAGTCTGATTTGGCTATGCATTTTGGAATTTTTAAGACACACCGTCGTCTTTGTCTTCGTTACTTTTGGCCTAATTTACACGGAGACGTAGTTAACTTTGTTTCTAAATGTGAAACATGTCAGCAATACAAACATTCGAATATTTCCCCTTTGGGTCAGCTAGGAAATCCTAAGTCCTGTGCCTTCCCGTTCCAAATGGTCTCGGTCGATCTGTTGGGTCCTTATCCGATGACGAGGAACAGAAATATGCATGTTCTCGTGGTGAGATTGTTTTAGCAAATACTGTTTACTTTTTCCGTTAAAACGTGCTACCAGTAAACTTGTAAGTTATGTCGTTGAACATAATGTATTCCTTCGCTATGGGGTTCCGCAGTATTTAATTTCAGACAATGGAAAACAGTTTATCGGAAGGGAGTTCACTGAACTGATTGCGAAATATAAAATTCCAAAAGTATATTTAAACCCGAAATATTGCCCTCAAGTTAATCCAACTGAGCGTCAGAATCGTAGTGTGGTCACTGCGTTATCGTTGTGTGTAAAAGACGATCATCGCAGCTGGGATCTTTATCTTTCTGAGGTTCAGATGGCCATTAACGCGGCAGTCTCGGAATCAACAGGGTTCAGTCCATTTTTCCTAGTCCATGGTCGTGAACCGATTATGAATGGTTCTTTTTATGCTCAGGCGCCGGAATCTCAAGCAGAGGTTATTTTTGGTAGTAGGTTGTCTTACGCTCAAAATTTGAGTGAATTATCTAACATTTTTCATGTAGTGCGGCAAAAATTGTTAAAATTACATGCACATAATAAAGTTTACTATGATCGAAAACACCGTCCTGCGGAATTTCAAGTAGGCGATACGATCTATAAAAAGACTTATTATCTAAGTAATGCTGGGAATTATTACATTTCCAAATTTGCCCCAAAATATGAAAAATGTAAGATAATAAAAAAACTCTCTGCGTTGGTGTACGAGTTAGAAAATGCAAAAGGGAAGAATATAGGTTCCTGGCATATTAAAGATTTTAAGCTAAATCCGAATAGTTCAGAATAGTAGTATCGGAGTTCTTCGCGTTAACATTCTATTACAAAAATTGTCTATCTTGGGTGAAACTAAAATGAGCCCTTTAAATTGTCTTTACAAAGGCATTGTACCAAGTGGTATCAATAGCTGAAATCATTTTGTTTTGTCAGTCATGCTAGCATTTCTATCTAGCATTATTGTTGTAAGAATGTCTCATGTCCGGGATGAATGAATGGGGATTGGTATGAAAGGTAGTAAATGACAACTACTATAGTCTCTTAGTAAGTAAACGTTTAGTCGAGGTTTAACGTCAGAGTTATTGTTGTTTTCGGTAGGAGTCGGGTATCCGCAATGAGTTGATCCTTCCTTAGTTGTTGGAAGTTGTCGGAGTTCCATAAGTTTTTTTTTGGTTATGTTGGTGTTGGGTTTAATTTCTTGATTTTCTTTTCTTACTCTGGTGATAAGAGTAATGGGTGTAAGTTTTAGTTGGTAAAAGTTTGCCTCTGCTATTGTTACTGAACGGATTAATTGATTATAGTTAACGTGAAGAAGGTTTGTTAAGTTAGGAGTTGTTGTTGTTCTAGTGGCGTAAAGCTCGTAGTAGCTGGTGAATCGGGACGATTCAATCAAAATCGTTGGTTTTTCTCCCCCGATTTTTCTCTTGGGTTGGGGCTGTAACAGAAATTCCTTTTTTTTGCGCTTGTGTCCCGAATTATCATTAAAGGTTACTTCTCAGGGTTTTCTATAACCTTTTTCTGTTCCGAAAATGTTGTTTATTGTTGCTTTTTGAAATCATCCAAAAATTTTCCTTAACAGCTGTCAGATGACATTAATGTTGCTATTATGGAGATATATTTATTAAAAGATAAATAAATAAATAAATGAATGACAACTAAAAAATTATAATATTAATTAAAAAGAAAACCTACATAAAATTTAACTTTGATTAAAAAAAAAAATTGGAAGTAAATCTACACTCTTTGCCATAGAGTAGAGACATTCGTGTTTCTGGCAATAATGAGTTGTCAAACGTGTTCGGTTAGACTCATTTCCTGTTTTAACAATGGCGGGGAGGTGCTGTTGCTCCGCCGAGGGAGGCAGAAAGTAGATTAAACAAGAAAGCCGTAAATTAACCGCCTGGCGGTAAAATTTGTGATGTGAAGTGTGTGTGATTTATCTGCTGTCGGCACCTCTGGTTTTTTTTGAATAATTACTGCTGCTATATAAGTGACGAAATCGTCGCTAAATGTGACGGGAATTGCCTCCACGTCAAGGAATTTACATTCATTTCTGGAATTCTGTTATTTTTATTTGGATGAGCACATGTGACACGCCAATAAGCGGAATTTGAAGAAGGGTGCCTGCGGGCGAATAAACACGGATACTTTACATACTCTCGTGTTTCTTTTTGTGCTGTAGTCTTTTGTGTGTCTGAGGAAAAGGGTTTTCTGAGGGCCAAACCCAATGCTCATTAATATTTGGCCCACTCTCTGAGATAGTTTTTTGAGGTTAATTTTTTTCTTTTTCAAAATTTCTTTCGGGTATCTTTTTTTTTAAATATAATTAGTTTCCTTCTTTTTCTTTAAAAGGAGGTGGCGTCCTTTTACTTTGATTCTTTTGGGTTTTGGTAGTTTCTACCGTGTTTCTTCCAAACACGGAAATTAGTATTTTGCGGTTATAATAGATGAACCATGAACACATTACACTCCTTTTTTGTTGGACAGTCGTGTAAAAATAATAACAATAATACATGTGCCATACTAGAAAGAAAGTTAAAAGTAACAATACAGGCCAGCCAGTGTTGCACCCCTCCTACGGCCCTGAACATAATTTAAATAATTTTCTAAATTGATGAAGCGGAGTTTAATTCCAATAATAAAATACTCACAGTTTGAGGAAGCGTAGTCGAGTTCAGTCCAATCGTATCCACAAACTTCTGCGCCAATCCTTCCTGTTCAATCTCCGCAATCATTTCGAGGTACGGCTTTAAATCGCCGACGCAGCACGGCTTATGACCAAAGACACGGAAATAGTCCACTATTAAATCAACGGCATTACCCATCAATGAGACTGGATCTCTCGCCTCTTCGAGCAGCCTCTTGTACAGCTCCAATCTCGCCAAATAGGGGCCGCGCAATGTTTTCCCGCTCGAGTTCTCAATTAGTTGGCATAGGAATTCGTGACATTTTTCAGCAGTGTCGTCCTCCGACTCGGCCGCGTTTTTATTTTCCGGTGTTACAGCGTCGCTATTCGCGAAATCGCTCTTCGTCGTCCTTATCAATTCGAACGACGACTGCAGATACGGCAGAATATAGTCCCACCGGTCCGGGTTCTCGATGAGCAGCTCCTTGCAGAGTAGATTGAGCGTTTTCCAGCGCTTCAATTCGATCAGGAATGATATGTTGGTCTGTGGCACGGCGCCTGGCATCAGTTTGGTTACAGTCGCGCTCTGGAGGAAGTCGTACGCCTGCTCAAACTTGCTCTGCAGCTGCAGCACAATGACGTACATCTGAACCTCTTGCTCCGCTTCCAGTTTGTTTTCCGTAATAAACTTGTCGATCATTCTTTGGGCGAGGGCGAGGAGGACGTTTTTCTTTGTGGCGTTGGTGTTTTCCGGGCCGCGGGTTGCCTGCAAGTGGAAATGTAATGTAAACGTAATTTAAAGGTTTGAGGGTGAGCTGTAAATCATGTTAAAATGTTATTGGGGGTTACTATTTTTTGAGTAATGGAATAATTATCTGAAATTTATATTTCTTTCAGAATAAACTTCACGCAATTGTTGTTCATCTTATATCTTACGGATCTTCAACGAGCAATCACATCGCAGAGTAGCTACTTTGCTTATGACAATTTTTTTTTTGCCAATCTTGTTCTAAGCAGTGGACAGCATCGGCAGGATCTTGACAAGATCAAAGCATTGTTTCAATGAATGCCCCCCCCCCAAATCTAAAGTCTGGATACGGGCCTGCCCGGAATGGCTTCCCTTTAAAGATCTCGGTCTCTCCAGACAAATAATCAACTCCTTCCTAAAAAATATATCTAAAACTCTAAAGTCCGTTCTCACTATGACGGACCGTCTGTTTAGACGGAAACCGTCGCCCGGACGTTTACATATGTTTGTTACATATAGACCGATCCGTCGAAAAACCGGCCGAACACTTGAGGTCAGACCTCCGTTCTGACAGTGCAGACCCCGAAACGATGCCCACGGGGAGAGATGTTAGTCCGCGGGGCAGGCGGGGGCGTGTCGACACATGCTATTTATCGTCGCGCCCGTTCACATTACGACGGTCCGGGTGTTTAGATGGCGCTCCGCAGTGACAAACCGGCCGTCCAAAAACTCGGGAGCTGTTTTTTACCCAGATCCGTCTAAATGTGAACAGCTTCATATAAATTGTTCAGCCAATGGCACTTCCGTCTGTTGGTTCTAAACCTTAGACTGGGAATTTCATAATAATAATTTAACTTCTATTCTTGACCACTCTGTGAACCGTAATGCCCCTGCCAGCGTCCAGCTGTCATCCTTCCAGGTGGCGGTCCATGAATACTTCTCGGGTGTTTACCCAAAATCTACCCATGTCGACCCGGTTCACAGAGAAAACGCATTTAAGGCAAAGCTCCGTAGGCAAAAGCGGCTACTTCGTCGCCAGTTACGTGAAGCCAAGAAAGCCGGGGATAAAGCCCTCTGCCACAACTTCTCGCACGCGTACCGCTCTATACTAAAACTCATACAGAGCGTAGCAACGCAAAACGACAAACGCAAGGCAGCATTTCTCAAATCCAAAGAGGAAGCCCGGTTCGACAAAAACCGTTTTAACTACAGCAAAACGGTTTTGTCTGCCGCCAAGGGAAAAATCCAAATCCCGGAAGATATGGCCACGGAATACTTTTCGACCACGTATGAGGACCCAATGCGGCTCCATAATTACAGCCCTCCGCCGGGCATTACACCTCCGCCCCTGCCTACGGTAGCTTTTGCTTCTCAACCTCCATCACTAGATGAGATTCTTAATCAAGTAAAGAGGAAGCCGTCGGGCTCTACTCCGGGTCCCGATGGTATTCCCTATTTAGTATACAAAAAATGCCCCTGCCTTCTGCAATATTTAGGATCCATCTTCCGAAATATATGGAATAGCGGTGTAGTCCCACAGAATTTTGGCCGAGCGACAGTCATCTTAATTCCGAAGGTCCCAGTTTGCACCGGACCAAAGGACGCTCGGCCCATTGCTCTCACAGACACTGTGGCCAAAATCTTTTTTAGCATAGTCCACACGAGGATGAGCGAATTCATGCACCGGAATGAGTACCTTGGAGTATCAGTTCAAAAAGGCTTCATGCGCGGCGTCTCGGGCTGCCTCGAGCACAACTCTCTCCTGGCTGCTGCCATCAAGGATGCGAGACAGCACGAACGCCAAATCAATGTATGCTGGCTCGACCTAGAGAATGCCTTTGGGTCAGTCCGACACAGTCTCCTCCACTTTGCACTCCGCTGGTACAACTTCCCACCAGTCGTGCGTGACATTGTAGCCTCCTACTACAACTGTCTGACTTTCCATGTTAAAACGCAAGAATGGACTACCCGCTCTATACCATATTCAATTGGACTATTTCAGGGCTGTTGCCTCTCCCCGACGATTTTTAATATAGTTTTTAATATACTTCTGGAAAGCCTGAGCCAGTTTGACAGGAAGTGGGGCTACCGTTTTAAAACAGACGGCCAATACACCTCGTCGTGCCTCGCTTTTGCCGACGACCTAACTTTCATCACCAGAAGCCCCAAGCAGCTTTCCCTGCTATTACAGAAAGTGGAGCTTTTCTGCGACTGGTCAGGCTGTATAAAAGTGAAGCCCTCCAAATGTTTTTGCCTTGGACTCGCCCGCATGGGCACAAAATTTACATCCTATGACCCCAAATTGGTCTATAAGGGCTCTAATATCTCCCTTATAGACCCAAACAATCATTTCAAATTCCTCGGCAGAAAAATCACCCATCAGGGAAAAGACGTCTCGGGCGATCATGTTATAGAGCATTTCAAAAGTTGCCTGGCGAAAATAGATGCCTTGCTAATTTCTGGCCCTCGTAAGGCCTGGATCTATGACAATTATCTAACGTCACATTTGTCATGGCCCTTTCTTATTTACGATTTTACCAAAACCCAACTGTCCCGTCTAGATGCACTGGTGACAGCTAGTTTAAAATCCTGGCTGTCCTTAGCCAAACCAGCTGACCCCTCGACTCTCTTCAGGTCCAAACAAAATTTTGGGCTAGCGCTTAAACTGCCCTCTCTGCTCTACGCCAACTCCAGAATAACCAAAAATTCGATTCTGTGCAATTCCAAAGATCCGGCAATATCGAAGCACGTAATAAGTGGCTGTAGTGATTCAAATGAACTACAAGCCCGCGTAGACTTCCACAAAAGGTTCCTTACTGGAATCAGCCAGAATGGCACTGGTCTGGGGTATGGCAGTACAACCACGAGCGACGTGGACTTGAAGAAGTCTCTTTTGCGGGGAGATTACGACAGCAAGAGTATGGCTCATGCTATTGGCCTTCAATGCCAGAATGACTGGACAACAATTGGTGACTTTTGCATTCCGCCTCCAATGCACTGGAAGGTAATGCTCTATGACTGGACGCCAGAGATGCTGAAATTTTATTTGAATGCCTTTCAGCATACACTTCCAGACCCCAGTAACCTCGCTCGTTGGAGCTTTGCCGAGGATAGTTCTTGTCCCCTCTGTAGCAATACCCCTTGCACAGCTAGACACATTCTAGCTGGCTGCAAGGTGGCCTTAGATCAAGGACGGTACACTTACCGCCATGACAAAGTTCTCGCTGTTATTCGCGAGGTAATTAGTCTCTCAGTGGCTCGTGCCAACAAGGGTTTGACAGTATCCTCCAAACCCCCAATACAGTTTGTGCGGGATGGCTCTAAAGGCAAAAAACATTTAACTACAAAACCTTTCTCAATAATCGAGAAAGCTACAGATTGGACTCTGGAGGTTGATTCGGTCTCTAAGCAGTATAAATTCCCTGAAAGTCTCGGATGCACAGCCCTCCGTCCAGATATAACTCTTTACTCTCTATCTCGGAAGGTGGCTCTTATTGTAGAATTAACTGTTCCATGGGAATCAAATATCCCAAAAGACCACGAGTACAAATTAAATAAATACCATGATCTTGCAAATGCCGTAACCCGGAACGGCTTCACTGTTCACCTTCACGCGGTGGAAGTTGGCGCTCGTGGCCTGCCAGCTAAATCTCTATTTCACCTCTTTAAAGATCTTGGCCTTTCCAGAAAAAT
The DNA here is from genome assembly GCA_944548615.1 of Micropterix aruncella. Taxonomy (NCBI): domain Eukaryota; kingdom Metazoa; phylum Arthropoda; class Insecta; order Lepidoptera; family Micropterigidae; genus Micropterix; species Micropterix aruncella. The sequence goes on from OX155969.1 coordinate 10,166,475, forward strand.
AATCAACTCTTTCTTAGAAAAATTATCTAAAACTGCGATTTGCGCATCTCAAATTCTATGGCTTCGAAGGGGGAGTGAATGGGTGGCAAGGTGAACGCTCACATGTGGCAAGACAGCTGTCCTAAACCTACCACAGCCGGTTCGTAAGTCCGGAATCCACTGCTCACCCCCCAGAAGTGTAAAAAATAGTATTATGATGGGCCCGACTCCGGTCGGTGAATTCCATGGCAGCTCCGTTTGTATTTATTATTGCTCACCGCCCACTTTGAGAATATTTTTTTTCTGGAGCCCCCAATTTTTTTTTTATCATCTGTCGCAAATCTGACAGCTACAATTATATTTAACAAGTAATTATACAGTAATACTATAAAGTCCTAAGATAGGATATGACACGGAACTATTGCTCAAAGGAATTTTTCGGATAATATCTGCAGCTGGTTTATAAAGCACAGTGGTTATTACTTCTTTTACTGCTGCTAAAATTAAATCTTCCATATCTGTGCCTTACATTGGCAATGATAATTTGTGGGATTTTCGATAAATCCGTATTTAATATAATCCACACTATACTACTGTCCCTTCTTTTTTGCTTCTGATATGGTTTTTACTTTACAGATACGTGAATAAAAGATCAACTCTCGGAAGATGGTCCTTATCGTAGAATTAACTGTTCCATGGGAATCAAATATCCCAAAAGACCACGAGTACAAATTAAATAAATACCATGACCTCGCAAATGCCGTCACCCGGAACGGCTTCACTGTTCACCTTCACGCGGTGGAAGTAGGCGCTCGTGGTCTGCCAGCTAAATCTTTGTTTCACCTTTTTAAAGATCTTGGTCTCTCCAGGAAAATAATCAACTCCTTTCTAGAAAAATTATCTAAAACCGCGATTTCTGCATCTCAAATTCTATGGCTTCGAAGGGGGAGTGAAGGGGGGTTTGCTTCGTTAGTACATGATTAGCGTGTTGTTGTCTTTTTTTACTATATTTTTTTTACCTGCCGACGCCCTCTCTGTGCCATCTCAACGCCCCCTAATTTTCTCTGGGTCTTTTACTGCCCTCCTTAAAGTCTCAAACGCGCATAAGGAGGCGTTATCGCCCACGTTGAGAGCCTATGGTTTAGACTGGCCGTCGAAACAGACGATCCGTCATAGTTGGAACGGGCTCTTATTCTATGGCTTTGAAAGGGATGTGAATGGGTGGTAAGGTGAACACTCACATGTGGCAAGAAAGCTGTCCTAAACCTACCACAGGCGGTCGTTAGTCTAGAGTTAGACCGCTCACCCCCCAGAAGTGTAATAATAGTATTATGATGAGACCGACTCCGATCAAAGAATTTAATGGCAGCTCCGTTTGTATTTTATTATTATTTATTTATTCTAAACATAACATACCTGCAAAACGATGCTCATAACTGCCCAGAAATAGTACGGGTTTTTCGGTTTCAATTTGTATAGCGCCATAGCAGTCTGTTGCTGCATTTTAAAATCCCCGACTCGCACGTAGCTCATGAAAAGCTGCGTGTATAACTCTTCATTGTTGGGCTCCTGTTTCACTGCCGCTTCGTACAATTTACATACTTTCTCAACTGAAAAAAAAACAAATAAATATATTAAAATGAATAAAAACCACGACTGCCGTTATAGTAAGACAACTATTGTATTTATTTTTATTATGGTTTTTTTAAAATGAAATATTTGTGGTTTATGTATTTATTCATGTAGATACATGTATATTTTCAGAGTGTACTCAATCAGACCTATCATTTGAAACTAAATACGATATATTTATGTTAATTTATTGAGACTTCGACATTTACACAATAATTACATGTTATTTGGACAGTTAACGTACCCTATGATACTCGGGATAACATGACGATTCTAACAATACCACACATTTCTAAATCGGTTTAAGCGTTTACAAGTTATGGTGCAATAATAAAAACGGAAAACATACATAGATGAAGCCTAAACATAGTACACTCCTTTTTTGACTGGCAGTCATGTAAAAAAATGGATCAAATTTTCTCATTTCATCAAAAATGAAAATGTCCAAGTTTGGCCCGAGATTGAGATGACTTGATCGCTACCTTCACAAGCTATACCTAGAGATGTTTCGAAATAGCCTCGAATATTAAGGAATCGTTTTGTATAATAAACGAAATATTTTTATTCTGAATTCCTTCCTTAAATTAGGCCTTCAGGCCTCGGCCCCTCAGCCGATTGACAAGTTGATGTCCAAAAAAATTTAGTAAAAAAAAATTGAATTATGACACTGTCTCACCAAAACATTAATTACTGCCAAACCACTGTACCCATAATTAAAATAAAACATATAAACATAATAAAATAAAACAAATTAAATTAAAACGGGGCCGTCACGATGAATCGTGTTATGGCCGATATCAGCCAATTGGGGCTCTAGGGGTTAAACTGTCTGTTGTCATATATAAAAATGGATGTTGATATATCTGTCCCAGCTTGATAGACTCTTAAACTGTTTGACCATGAAAGTTGGCATATACATGTATTTTTTATGGAGGTTTTTATGATATCCGCTTTGTTGTAACTTACCACTAGATGGCGCTGCAGCACACTAACTTCTATACCGCTCAACCGATCGCCATAAAAATTGGTATACATAGATATTTGAGAGCGCATAATATTTTCGCGCTATTAACTGTATTGTAACTCACCACCAGATGGCACTGCAAACAACTTCTATACCGTTCAATCAATCGCCGTAAAATTGGTACATAGGTATTTGAACCCAGATAATATTTTCGCGCTATCCACGTTGTCGTAACTTGCCACTAGATGGCGATGCAGCAGGTCATTTTCGATACCGTTCAACCGATAGCCAAGAAAATTTTATAAATTCACAAGTGGAAGGAACGGCTATTAATATAGGCTACTTGGATGGGGGGCGGGGGAGGAAACGGATACCAGAACATTGTCGTGTAGTATTCTACTATTGTTAGTATAAAGTAAATAATTGTTCTTCGTTAACAGTTCTTCGTTAATCCTTCAAATCGTCATGACATTTCAGAAGTCTACACCGAGATTATCGATTCATCTGAAGTCTTTGGCTTTTAGATTTAGGGAGTGGCGTAACTTGGCCCACGGTAGTTCGGGGCCCCAAAATGAAACATCAGTCTACGATCGACGTATCATCCAACTCTGCTAGGAATTTAAGGATGCTGAAAAAAATCGCAAGCAGACAACCCCCTCGCACCAGACCCCTATACCCCGCCAACCTCCCCCTAACCACCCCCCAACCCCTCCTTTACCCCTCGCCCCCTTGATAGAGATTGTTTCAAGTAACTATGTATTTCCGTGGTATTAAAATGGCTTTTGTTCCAACATGATGGCGCTATTTTTTTTTTTTTGCGGTCGCTTGTATAAGATATATTTTACCCAAAATTTCACAATGTGGTTTCGGCCCTACGATGCGTCTGTGTACTGAATTTCAAGTCTCACACGTCCTCTGGTGGACCGATTTCAACTTCATACAATCTTTTAAACTCTCGTTATGACCGAATGATGGCTGCATGCCAAATTTCAGCTCAATCGGATGAAGCATTTAGGCACTATCGTCTAGGAATACACACACACACAGAAGTGCGTTCACAATACTTTCCTCTGTCGGGAAAATAAAATGGATGTCTCAAAACTGATCAATAATTTGCAAGCAGCGTGGCGGATTTTAAAAAAGCGCGCTTCGAAACCACCGCCCCATCACCATCATTATAACCTGTCCCTGGACAACGGCGGTGCTACAAAATTCATGCGGTAAATTCGTTTTTAAACCTTTTTATAATTTATTTATTTATTTATTTTCAGGAAAACCAACAGCTAATTATAATTTAACAATGCCGGAGTAACATAGCAGAGAGCCAATTAAAGGTTTTCACGTTTAAATAACGTTGTAGAAACATAATATGTGATCTTTCAATTAAAGCTATCGATTAAGAATGCATCAAAAATTATTCAACAATTAATGCTAAAAAATTCACTGTTCAGCCGCTGCCTAGCTGAGTTAACACTCGTACAGAATAGATCAAAGTCAAAGCGTTTAATCATATCATTGAAATTGTCACTTGTTCGCCACAGAAATGCATTTTGCCTATAGTTGGTACCAGCATGAGGAACATGAAGAGCAGGGTTAAATCTATTGAGTTTGGAAGGAACACGGAGATTAATTTTATTTAGTAAGTCAGGACAGTTAATATTATTGGAGGTAATTTTTAGCAAAAAGGTTAAGTCCGCGGTTTCACGCCGCTTAATCAAGGGGAGGATATGAAATTTCTTGCATAAATTGAAATAGTTAGATGAGCTGTATGGGATTTTCAGACAGAAGCAGAGATATTTCACGAACTTCATTTGAATGCGCTCGATTCTGTTTATATATTTGTCATAGCAAGGGTTCCATACCTGAGATGCATATTCCAAGATGATTCTGACAAAAGTGCAGTAAAGGATCTTGAAAGTTTTAGCACGGTGAAAGCAAGCTGCACTCCTCATAACAAAACCTAAAGCTTTGGAAGCTTTAGAAACAATAGATTGAACGTGATTATCGAACAGTAGATGAGAATCATGAATGACACCAAGATCTTTAACCACGCTGCACCTCTGCAAGTTATGAAATAATGTCAAACAATCGCGATAGTCTTCGAGTTCATACTGTACATCGATAGATGGCACTAATATTTGAATGTTATTATAGTCCTGGTTAAATTATAGTCCTTCCTTCCTTGCTTGTTATTGTTACCACTGTTTAAAAATCGGTCCTTTATAAAAAAACATGGAATTATTGCAGTATAGGAACCTTTCTCAAAAATAAAAAAAAATACTACTAGATTCGATCATTCTAATGCTAAATGTGAAATAAAGAAGCTTCGGACACGTAAAATTTCAAAACTAAATTTACATACAAAAAATTAAAAAAAAAAAAAAACTTTTTTATAAGGTTGTAAAAAAACTAATCTGACCTACCGCCAAATAGGTGTTTATGTATTATTAAAAATAAAACTAACCTAACCCACCTAAATGTATGGGTTTGGCGCTTTAAATGCCTATATCTCGCTTATTTATTGAGACCGAATAAAGATTATTGCAGATTCGGAATCAGCGTGGTGAATATAGTCTAGTGACGTAAGAAAATCAATAATCTGGAAGAGGTTCCTATACTGCAATAATAGCAAAACCATTATCAATGTTATTATAGATGGCCAAACAAATCCCTATAACTTTCCAAATCAATTCTAACAGTGCCTGCCACCTGCATTTCGACGACAAAAAATAGTTGTCAAAATGTCCTATAGGAGTGAGCAATCTAATACACTACATAAATAATGGCATCACTAAGGGGGTGCTAATATTGGGCAGGCTCTAATGACATAGACAGCCTTCACCACTAGTTTCCTTTGTACGCTTTGGTACAGGACCCTAAAAACAAACTCATTTGTCTGTACTTACGCTGGCATAACTCCCTGCAGCACAAAGTGAGGGCTTGCAAAGCGGAATCATCTGACGGATTCTGGGCTGCCAGAGCATCCAAAACGACCACGGCTTCCTGCTCCCGACCTAACCTCAAAAGCGCGAGACATCTCAGAGCCTTGGCGCAGTGGAGGTCCGGCGACTTCTTTATCACCTTCTCCGCCTCTTGCAGGGCCTTCTTGTTGTTCCCCGAGTCCAACCACTCTGAAAAAAAAACAATCGCAATCAGCGCCGACCGACACGGCACGCACTCGATCTCTCCAATAGGCAGACATAAACGGTCGCGACGAATCCGCGCGCGGAGACGCCGCCATTTTTACGAATTTATTTTTACGGATGAAAACGCGAGGCGTACCATAAATCGGTTTCAACCGGCGCCCAATAACAGTGCTATCTTGCACGTGCTGAGACTTCGCCGCCATTTTTTGTTATTGTCTGTCAGAAAATTGCAGCGTTGCCAGCGGATAAAATGTCATAATAATCGTACAAAAAAAATATCCTACTTTAGCAAACAAGACACAACATGCGGTGATACCAAAGAAAATATCGTAGGTCTAATAAGACAACGCTGACTATGTACTGCGGTGCGGTGCGTTGTGGTATGTTTTTTAGGCCGGACGGAAAAAAAACATCGCCTTTTTCCCCTTTTTGGTATAACTGCAGTATAGGAACCTCTCCTGGATTTTTGATTTTTAAACGTCACCGGACTATATTCGCCACGCAGATTCCGAATCTGCAATAATCTTTTGTCGCTCTCAATAAATAAGCGAGATATAGGCATTTAAAATTTGCATACTAAACGTCAAAAAGACGGCCATATTGCTTCAGAAGTAGTGTCGGAATATACTTAGTCGATATACCGCGAGTTCTCTAATATCGATAACAATTCGCGATTTTAGAAAAATGATGGCATGGTCGTGAAAAAACATGTGCGATATTAAAAAATAATAGTCTATTTTCGAGGGTTTTTTTCAATGACTTTGCGTTTTGATAACAAAAGGTATCCTGAAACAATAGAAAATTCCTAAATATCTGAATATCCCCGCAAGCAAAATTTTTTTTTCGAATTTCGCGCGAAATTCGAAAAAAAATTTTTGCCTGCGGCGCTATTGAAGTTAACATGACAATGTGTTAGCGATATTTCGTTTTTTTCCAAGGTTTTTACTAAATGACTTTGGTGATAATGACAAAAGGTAACCTTAAACAAACGAAATGTCTTCAATATCAAATTAACACCGCAGACAAAAGAAATTCGAAAACAAATTTTTGCCTGCGGCGCTATTGATATTAACATAAGAATGACAAAAGGTAAACTGAAACAAACTAAATTTCTTCAATATCAAATTAACACCATGTGTTAGCGATCATCTAAAACAATTGGACAATTTTCGTAGATTTTACGAAAATTTGAAATTTGGTGTATTGATGACTAAAGGTAACCTGAAACAAACGACATTTCAGGATATCTTCTGTCATCAATACGCAAAGTCATTGAAAAGACATCGAAAATAGTGCCCTTTTTTAATTTTCGCGAAAATATGTATTTTTCCAATCGTTTTTGTTCAACATATTTCAATTAATCTTAAAACTCTCCAAATTGTCATAATTTCTGTAATATCGCTAATTGTTATCGATATTACGATATACTCGAAAGTGTCAACACGGTAAGTACAAACAAAATGGCCGCAACTTTGTTGACATTGGGATAACAAATTTGAACGCCTATATCTCGCTTATTTATTGAGATCGAATAAAAATTATGGAAGATTCGGAATCAGCGTGGTGAATATAGCGGGGTGAATTTTATTTTGGGCCATTTTAGGCTATTTGTTTACATATAAAATTTAAAGTTTGAATGCCTATATCTCGCTTATTTATAGCGACCGACACAATTTTCTTCCAGATTTAGCATTAAAATGCTACAATCTATTAGTGTATATATATATTTTTTTTTTTGGTGAGAGGTTCCTATACTGCAGTTATTCCCAATTCAAATGTAGAATAAAATATTTACAAATAAATTGTTAAAACCCTATGGTACTCCTAAACGGGCTAAACTTTTACGGCAATATGTGGCTGCAATATTGGTAACTATAGCCCGGCTATTACTGCAACATTTTATTGCAGCATATGGCTGGGAAATATATATATCGGCCATTCTCGAAAATATTTCTGCAAAAGTATGCCCATAATATTGACTCGTAAACGGACTACACAATCGGGCAACAATGGTCGACGAAGTCATACATGTCGCAGAGGCTTATATTCTTTTAAATTAAAATTTAAAACGACAAAAAAGACGAGAATGTGTATTTGACCTGACTTCAATAAGCGTGATACTTTAGACATCTAAGCTTGAATGTTTTTGATGATATGAACACCAATTATTGAAAGCTCTTCTCCTTGAATTCACTATTAATAATAAATTCACAATACAATTATCTATTAATGATGTACCTATATGCACACAATGATGTACCAAATACACTAATACATAGGTAATACAAATGATTTCACGCAATTGTAGATAACATATTAGAATAGATAATAATATTTTATAAATAAAAAAAAATAATCATCACATGATATGAATACAAATTGAAGATGTCGTGCATCGTGCTTCGCAACATTTCGGTATATTGCATAGTATGGCTGGTATTGCTATAGCAATGTTGCCGGCATCCAGTGCCGGATTAGCCATAAGGCTAAGTAGACCCTGGCCTATGGGCCCCCGGTCCCCCGAACAAGTAATCATTAAAATCATATTTTTTGAAATTGTTTCTAATAGAAAAAAACATTGAATTGAAATTATAAGGAGAAAATGTTCAATAAACTCTTCGATCGTATAATTGTATAATTGTAATAAATAGCGTAATTGTTATAAATTATTGACAGTTGGTTGACAATCGACGAACAGAATATTGATGACAAGGATTCAGTTCAAATATACTGGATGAGACCAAGCCAGAAGTTCGAGTTCAAGACTTTTGCAAACAACTTACACTTTCTTTTCGGTGTCAACCCACCGTTACGAGCTTATGCTCAAATATCTTCAGAACGATGATAGTGAGGGCCAGCAAGGCTTTGCACAGTTGTAAAAAGAAGACTGCTACAAGGTGGTGTGCTAAGGCCGATGCGACCAAGGCTATCAGCTTTTAGATGGAGATAGACGTTGAAGCGATAGCGGCTGGTAGGTAGGTATCTATTTGCTCAGTACATATAATCATTATCGGAATGTGCATCAAACAATGGTCGTAAAAAATAAATGGAGGAAGAGGAGGTGGTGGATGTTAACTAGGTAATCCCCGTAACAGAACAGATTTCACCTTCCCCAGCGATTTACGAGATGCAATGACTATCTTGTGGTTTAATCGAAAATCCGACAAGAGAGTTTCCTTTTTCTTTTTGATTTTAGCCAAAGGTACTCGCATAGAAATGGCAGAGCCATGCATAATTAACCTATAATAAAAACACGTAATTATTAAATATACATTTCTTATTAATAATCGTAACTTATACGAGCTACAATTGAATTTTGAATTATTTTATGCATTTTTTAATTTTATTTTTTAATTTCAAACTAGTTGATAGGAATTCCAACACTTGGTTATGTCATAAACTAACAAAAATAACAAGTATAATATTTAAATATATACCTATTAGGGTATAATGTATGAACGTCGGTATTGCAAGGTATCAACCTGGTACCACCACCAGCCATTTAGTCGGAAAGAGATTTCGGTAATGTGCCGCATGAGGATCGGACACTGCTCCACCCCTTCGCACCTCCACCGTATTAATGTTCTCGCGTCTCCGCAATGCGATTGTGGACACGAAGATTGCACGCTGGACCATCTATTTTTTAACTGTCCCATCCTCAATAATTATCCAAGTTTTATCCCAGACCTTGTAAAGTATAACATCCAACTCCCTCTATGTGTTCTCCACTTGTTATCCCTCAACTCTCCCAAAATTTATAAAGTAATATGTAAATTTATTTCCCTTAATAATATTTCTGTATAGTATAATAGCTTATTTCACACCCTTTCCTTATTTGTATCATCCCCAATAACCATGTTTTATGCTATATGTACCTACATTTTTATAAATTAGTATCCCTTGTTTCAGTATTGTGCCGTCTTGTACATGTAACTGTGCATGTGAAACTAACTTAGATGCCCTCCGAAAACGACTTGGCAGAAAAGCACCGACTATCGGTGATTGCCATAAAACAACAAGAAGAAGAAGAAGGTATCAACGTTGAAAATCCAAGCGCAGATTTTCTAGGTTATATAGAGGAGCAACATATTCCAATATTTTCAATTAAAAATTCTTACACAATTTCGTTGAATTCTCATGTGGATAATAGTACTAAATAATCAAACAAATATTGGATAATTTCACAAATTATCATACGGCAAGATATTTTAAAGAAAAAGCACAAATACAAACAAATCAGTAACAATAATAATAGTCAAGAGCCAATAGTTAGATGAAAAAAAGGCAATTGTAAAATAGTCAATAATAGAAATAATAAGGAATAATAATAGTCAATAGAGCTGCGAAAAATTGATATTGTCGAAATCCTCAATGCTATAAATGGGGTTTTTAATCAAAATACCCTGTATTCTTAAAGTGAACCTCCCCAAGGCCCCTGATGTGTAATGGAAGTTTGTTGTAGAATAAGTAAGACTGGCAGAGAAAGCTTTTCCGAACCTTACTCAGTCGCACCTTAAAATGACGCAAGTCCTCTTTATTTCGCGTATTATGCGAATGAATATTTGAGTTACCTAGTTGAAGTAGTCTCGATATTTTTTCTCGTATACATGATGTTTTGGTATATATATACGCGGCGTACAAAGTCATGATACCAGATTCGATTACAAAATAGGTAAAATCATAGAAACAGGGAGCAGAATCAATCGCCGTTATTTATGTTTATTATTATTTATTCAAACTAATCTATTTATACTATTATACAACTGTAACACAGTCATGTCTGTGCACTAAAGATATGTTGAAAAACAATACTCTATATTGGCTATTAAAGGATTGCATATTTAGGTAATAATATAATAAGATATAATAAACGACAAAATATATATAATTATTTACTTACCTTTATTTTATTATTGTGGTGTGTATGTCTTGAATTTTAAATACATAGCTTATTTTGGAAAAGTTCAATAATTTTAAAAGTTTCTGTGTTCGTCCACCCCAGCTATTGTCGTCGCGTAAACTGAATGATGGGCGATTGTGTGTACATGCGCACGACCATCGACACGCATTCCTTTCCACCGACAATTAACCGATTACTCACGATTACAGGCGGTGATGGCCGCTCACAGACGATTATGCCCTCTACACAATCGTGCGTGCTTGTACTCGGCCATCATCGGCCATTCACAAGCTATTTTCACAGCTTGATGTCGTATGGCATCTTGCTGTGGGGTCATGCTGCTGACGCTGATACAATATTTATACTACAGAAACGAGCCATCCGCGCTATTTATAAATTAGGTGCTAGACAGTCGTTACGCGGAAAATTTAAAGAAATCAATATTTTGACACTTGCATCTCATTACATCTATGAAAACTTAATGTATGTGCATACATATAAAGAACTGTTTTTAAAAAACTCTGATAGGCATGGTGTCGATACTAGAAATAAAAATAAACTTGCTGACCATAAAAGTCGACTCTCCAAAACCACAAAATCATTCAAAGGGCAATGTATACGCTTCTACAATAAAGTCCCAGAAAACATGCAAAATGTATCTGTGATACAATTTAAGTCATTTATTAAGAAGAAGCTGTAGGGGGAGTCAGGGAGAGTTTACCAGGGGGGAGGGAATAGCCACTGCTCATAGAATCTTTGTGGCACAATGTATTGCGACGTTGCTGCACTTCTTAAATGTCTCACACCCAACCCGTCCCTCTCACGCAATGCCATTGCATTTGGCAGTCAGGCTTGGAAGTGCGAAGTGATAACGTGTTTTTCCGTGCGGTAAGTGAATTTTAAAAATTTTGGACATTTGATTGGTGTTGTTTTGTATGAATAGATTCAAACAAGTTACCTATATAAATGGCAAGTGTATTTATCCTAGTAACACCTACAATACATTGATTTTATGAATGTGGCATAGTTTTAAAAATGCTTTTAAAAAAAGTAAAAAAAAACTTTACCTACTTGGAGGGTAAAGTCTCCCACCCAGGCGGGAGAAATTAGCCAAAATCATTTTTGGGACAATTCTTTAATAATTGACAAATTATTAAAGTTATATCAAACGTTCGAGAAAATATAGATAAATAGTGCAGCTTAAAGACACAATTCATAGAAAATACCAATTATGTAAGTATAAAAAAATATGCGTATTTTAGTGGAGGGCGGGTAAACTCTCCCGGACTCCCCCTACTCAAAGGGCTACTATAAAATAAATGATTATCTAGACGACAAAGACCCTTGGAAATAAAATGGTTACCTCGATGATTTATATCACGTTATATGTCACAATAATTTGTTATAATGTCACAATAATTTAATTTTTATATCATTTATGTATGTTTGTAGGTATACATTATTGACGTCAAAAAGTTACGATTTCGTACTATTTTGAATAAAAAACTTATGATTGTGATTACTGTGAAGAGGGGCCTTAAGAGGGCTGCATATTATACGGTTTCGTAAAAATTATAAGTAAAAATAAAAGATTTAAATAATAAAAAAATACCTGAAAATAAATCAAGAAATAAACATTAGATCTAAAGAAACGATAAATATGCAGCTCGATCGCAATAACTGGAATTACTTTTTGAATATCTCAAAAACGATACGACAAAATAAATTCAAATGATAGGATAAAATTAACGGAATTGCATTTCAATTCTGTCGATCGACTGCAATAACAAGACATACACTTACACACTCACACATGTTACAGGTACATATTCATATACAGTCTGCGCGCGAGCTCCGAAGAATCGGGGGCTGGGAAAGCGCCCGGATTACGCCGCCTCCGACCGTCGCCTCGTACCCCGCATTCTCGCAGTTAAATAGTACTAGGAGGAGCGACGGTCGGGGGCGGCGTAACCCGACCTCTTCGCCAGCTCCCGATTCTTCGGAGCTCGCGCGCGGACTGTAAACACTTTAAAGTAGGGTTGGTTGGAAGAGAATGCCGTATGACAATAAACCCGCCCATTGTGAAATTTCACATCAAAGAGTATACCTACATAATATATACATACATACATACATACAAAAAAAATGAACGGATTTAGTTTCAGAAAAATATAATATTTTTTTCGCAATAGTTACTTTACCGACACTAGGAAAGTAACTATTGACAACTATATGTGTTTGTATCTAATATATAAAAAAAGTATTATTATTTTATATAACTTAGTAGATTGCCATACATTTTAATTTAGTTTAGTTTGTTTAATTTTATTGATGATTTTTAATTTTAGCTTTAATTTTTAAATTGTATTCACGTATTAGATAAGACTTGCCCTCTCGCATCCCTCTCGTCTCAAAATAAGTTACCGATGTTAGTGCCACCTCAACACAGGTTCATACCTAGTGAGGTGGTAAACCGATATGTCAAAAGATGAATTTCCATTCTAAGCTAGTATATGTACACCTATTATAAAATGTTTTTGTGTTAGAATAAGGATTTTCTTTTTGTAAATTGTAACTTAAATTATGGAAATAAATAAATAAATAAAAAAAAACAACGCGAAAAAAAAATCGAGATGAAGACGGAAATATCCATTTCGAAACCCTCTGAGACGATTGGGACCATTTCCAGACTGAAGTATGCCTGTGAATGTCTCTCTGTGTGCGTGTGTGTGTTCCGATTGAGCTGAAAGTCGGCATGCAGGTATCATTCAGTCAAGAGTTGAAAAGATTGTAGTTGAAATCGGTCCACCAGAGGGCGTTCTAGTCAAGTGATGCATTTTTTACTTTCCTGGCAAGGAAAGTATTGTGGACGCACTTCTCTGTGTCTGTGTGTCTGTCTGTCTGTGTGTATTCCTCCACGATAGCGCCAAAACGCTTTATCCGATCGAGCTGAAATTTGGCATGCAGGCATCATTTGATCATAGAAAGAGAATTGTGGTTGAAATGGGTCCACTATGGGGCGCGCTAGTCATACTTCAACCTCGAAATATTCGCCTTAGAGACTTGAAATTCGGTACACATTGCATCGTAGTGCCGAAACTATATTGTGTTTTTTTGCAATATCTCTTATATCACAAAAAAACCGACATATATTTTAATCATATAATATCGAGAAACGAACCATATTGGATAATGGCATTTTAATACCACGGACATACTACTAAAAAAATAGATACTAAAAAATACAAAAGTACTAAAATACGGAAATACTAAAAAATAATAGGGGGGGAGGGCTCGAAAATATTCTTCTTCTGATATTCTTCTTCTTCGAATTTCAATTCTCTAAGTCCAATATTTCGAGATTAAAGTACGACTAGCGCGCACCCCGGGTGGACCGATTTCAACCACAACCTTTTCAACCCTTGCCATGTCCGAATGATGCCCGTATGCCAAATTTCGGCTCAGTCGGATGAAGCGTTTGGGCGCTATCGTGGAGCAATACACGAACACACAGACACACACATAGACCTACAGACAGACTTCAGTCTGGTGTAGGGGGGGGGGGGAGGGGGTTAAATTGTATATATCGTCTTCCTCTCTAAAAAAAATGCGCTTTGACAATACTTTCCCCTTGCCGGAAAAGTCAAGAATAGTTTTTAGCATATTATGTTTTCAGTCTTTTGCTACTGGATTTCGGTCTATGTCATATGATATGCCTATGATATGTCTGTGATTTTGTCTATGATATGTGTAATTTTTAGGTATTTTCTTTCTAGAATTTATTTTTACGTCATCGGCGTCATTACGTCATCGTCATTTACTGTCATTTAGACGCAGATGCTGGTTTTTACAAATTAAACCAGGGCCAATGACCTTCAAATATGTTTCTATGGTCCATAAGCTGCTTAATGGTTTACAAACTAACGTCATAGCCAAACCCGAAAACTGTTCCGACGCCGAGACTGGAGTTATTAGCCTTCATATGTCATCAATATATAAATTGTATTAATATTATAGATTTATAATATGTACTAATATTATAAAGAGTAATGTTTGTAAGTTTGTAAGTAGGGGGTAATCTCCGAAACTACTCGTCCGATTTCATAAATTCTTTCACTGATGGAAAGCTCTATTATCGACGAGTGCTATAGACTATATTTTAATTACACCTAAATACTTTTAAAAGCATTCTACTTTTTAAAATATCTGCTGACTTAAAGTCTCGTATTCAGTAGATTTGTCATATGATTAGAGACGTTTGTAAAGAATAAATAAAATAAATTTTGAGAAACTTTTAACTTATGACATACGTTCCCATAAAATAATTTGTTTCTGATATGAAACTGGAACGATTCGTATATTTCTTTTAGGGGAATTGATTTTTCTCCTCGAAATACGGATTTTCAAAAAAGTAACATTGCAATTTTTCATTTCTCCAAAATCCATCTCGGGAATCCTTTTGGCAGTTTTCTCTACCTGCAATGATTTCGGATTTTTCCTGTTACTGTCCTCTTTTAAAAAATCACCTGTATATGAGATATTTAATTGCGAATGATTTATATGTGTAATATAAGTTCATTAATCATTAGTTAATTAATTTAAAAATAGGTATAATTATATTCATGCAATTTTTTTTGTCATATATTATTCGACATCGTTCGACTTCCGTACTGGTAGTAAAGATCCGACCATAACCTTTGAGAGCCTCGTATAATATTATAATTTATATCTACTTATAAATTATTGCATATTTTAAATTAGACGTAAACGCAAAGAGTGGACATCGGTCGCCAACCATGTTCTTGCATCCTGCAATAAAATATACATTCGATAAAGTAGCAACATCTGGACAACGTATCTGAGATATTAAGGCATTGGAGAAATTAAAGGGAGGTTTGGCAACCTAAATATTTTTAGATATGTATAACCTAAATATGTTTCCTCATTAAGAGCATGAATTGAAACAAAATATACACAAAAACCGCCAGTACAAAAAGTGATCTTTGTATTTATAATTATTACAAACAAATCGTTCGCGCAGAAAAGCACGTTTTTATGTAATAAAGTTCTTCATTGAAACAAAATTCGTTAAAAGAAATACGGATGCTCCGTTACTGCTCCATTGACGCGTGCTACCTCTGTAAACACCCAGTGCTTTCTGTGATAATCATGATGTCAATAATCTACTCAATCAGACCTATCATTTAATAATGATATCTTAATTTATTGACATTTGGTCGATTATTTATTTGACATTTGGATAGTTTAGGTACCCTATAATGACATAACGATGCACACTTCTTCATCGGTTCAAGCGTTTAGAAGTTATAGTGGAATAAAGAAACATAAAACATATATAGATGAACCCTGAACGCATTGCACTCCTTTTTAGTGCAGTCACTTAAGCAAAAATATTAAGTCAACCTCTAAATGAGACATATACTACTATTATGAACGCGAAAGTTTGTAAGAATGTATGTATGGATGTTTGTTACTCTTTCACGCAAAAACTACTGAATGGATTTTGATGAAACTTTACAGTAATATAGCTTACACATTAGAATAACACAATTGCTATAATTTATAAAGATATATAGTTTTCTATCATCATTATCACAATTTTCCATCGCCACGTGGGTGAAACCGCGGGGCGCAGCTAGTAAGCTATAAACTTGTATACACCTTTTATTTTGACATTGTAAACGTTGTCTCAAAGGTCTCATTAAATCTCGTGTCTGCGTCGTAAGTTATTCAAGTCAGTTTTTCGTTTTTATGTTTTAGGTCAATTTAGTCAACCACATTTTAGGGCAACCACATTTAGTGTTATTAGCATTTTACTAAAACTTTTACATACTTGATTTTAATATTAGAGTCCTGTCCACCCTAGAACGGGCTAGTCCCAGTTGGGTGACAAAATCAAATAAGCAAAAGGTTAAGGTTTTGCCATTCGTTTCCGGTTATTTTTGTAAGCAAAATCAATGTTTTATTTATAGTAATTAATTCCTAAATAAATAAATAAATAAATTACTTGACGGTCCCTTGAGTGCATACTCAATGATGGGAGCACTTAAGTAATGAATATGGATATCAAATTTGAAGGTGGCACTTGAAAGTCAATCGAGGAACTAAGTATCTACTGTGGTGAATACGACTGAGTCTTGAGACATGAAGAAACGACTACAAAAATGAAATTAAGCAATTCTCGTACTTCGGTCAGCCTCTGACAGTTTACTGAAAATTTCGAGTCATAATAGTGATTTCTATTCCTATTCTTTCTGTGTCCATGATGCAAAACTCTGGAACGATCTCCCAGCAAACATACGATACTCGCCTTGTTTACCATCGTTTAAGACTCACCTTAAGGATTACTACCTTTCTAAGAAGTAACCAGTTCTTCCCGTTCTCTCCTCTTACTCTCCCAATTTCCTCTCCTCGGGCATTATTAGTTTAAAATTCTTCCACTTGTCTGTATGTTATACAGACGGTTTGTATGTTATGTAATAGTTTTTATTTTCACAATCCGCGCATGTACCACTGTGTTTAGGTTAGTTGTAAGACATTGCCATGTGGCAATAAGCTCGCCTTTTTGTATAATAATTAAGTGCAAATAAAGAGTTTATCTATACTATCTATACTAATATTATAAAGAGGTAAAGTTTGTGACGTTGTAGGAAGTAATCTCTGGATTTACTGAACCGATTTTGAAAATTCTTTTACCAATATAAAGCCGCGTTATTTGTTAGTGTAGCCTAGGCTATATATTAATCCGAAAAACGAAAAGACTTTTTCGTGGTAGTCGGATTTCCAAAGTAAGTCGGAAAAAACGGTCGAACGAAAACGTTTCTAACGAACGCTGCCTTAACGATGAGAGATATATGATTAAGTTCTAGAGAAAAGTTGTAGAGCTTGATAATGCCTATAAAAAAGTCAGCGACAGGATATGTCTAACTTTTATATTTAAGTAACAAAAAGTAGTATTTTATATAAAAAAAATAATTTAAATCGTTAGGTCAGGTTTATTGGTCATATTATCAACACTTATGAATTATTATCAAAATAAGTAAATTTATCGTTTCAAGTGTTTAAAACAATAGACTTTTCCCTTTTACTGCATAAATGGTTAAAGAGATAAGACACTCACAAATAAGACATTCACAAGAAGACACTCACAAATAACGGTAATATAGTCAACTTGGCATGCAAATACATACATACATATGCAGTAAAAATATAACCCTTCTTTTGGCAGTCAGGAAATAAATCATAGCTCTCAGTACTAACCAAACCACACTCATAATTTCATCACAAGTAAAAAGTTTTACCGCCCAACGAAGTGGGTACGGGTCAGCTAGTTATTATTATTATTATTAAACAATTTCTACATTTCCGGCTCGTAAGCCTCAGTTTGCGACGCATGTGACGGTGCTTATTATAAATATGAACGGATATAATATTTTATTTAATTAAACTTGCCTAGAAAAGTCGGTCGTTATTAACTCGTCATTTATTATTGAAATAGTTGTTGATTGCGATGGATCGTTGGATTGGCAAGACTGCTGTGGTGACTGGAGCCAGCTCGGGCATCGGAGCTGCTATTGCGCTACGTTTAGCTGATGCTGGGCTCAATGTGGTCGGCGTTGCTCGAAGGCATGACAGGGTCAAGGTTAGTTTATGCAGAAATGTATATAGGAACTCTTCTCAAAATTAAAAAAATAAACGGTTGTCACCCTAAGACTTACCCGGCAAGTAGCCAGGGACTTATTTCATCTGAATATTTATTTCACAAATAAAGTCGATGAGCAGTTGGCGAAAATTGAAACAATGAATACTATATTGGCGAATATAGTATATACTATATTCTATATTTACAAGTATATATATATTGCGAATATAGTATATACTATAATATTAGTATTATATACTATAGTATTAATGGCTATATTCACAAATAAAGTCGATGAGCAGTTAGCGAAAATTGAAGTAATGAATAAATATTTATAAAAACGCACTACTTATTACTTTATTATATAGGTACAATGTATTTATGTGTGTATGTATGTCTATATGTATATATATATATATATATATATATATATATATATATATATATATATATATATATATATATATATATATATATATATATATATATATATATATATATATATATATATATATATATATATATATATATATATATATATATATATATATATATATATATATATATATATATATATATATATATATATATATATATATATATATATATATATATATATATATGTCAATAGTATACGTATGTATGGTCATTTATGAACGTATATTACACATAGTGTTATAACAATCCTTCCCTTCCATTTCCATTCCCCTGTTGTACTTATAAATTTAAATTTAGAAATGCTTCTTTTTCCTTTTTTCTTAAAAAAAAGGTTATAAAATTATTATCTTTTAAATAGGTGCTTTATATTATTTGCTAAATTGAAATGTATTAATGGCTATATTAATGTTAATTTATAAAATGTTTTAAAAAAAATTATATAATAATGAATATGCTGTATACATTTAGCTAATAAAAAATAAAATAAATAAAAATCTCATTAAATTAAGGCGCATCATCTTATTAAATTTGCAAAATCAAATTGCAAACGCGGGTTTCCGTGAGCCTTCGAATTCGAATTTCGAACGATCCACGCATAGCAAGCGTTGCCGATTTTAGTGACCTTACTAAATAATTAATGTATGGCAGACTTTTAATATTACAACTTAAATTATTACGACTAAAAATAGGACGATTATTTATATTATCTAATATGTTTACGACTACATACTACTTAAAATATTATGAGTTAAATATCAACCGAAATTTCACAATTTGATTTCGATCCAACAAGGCACATGTGTACCGAAATTCAAGTGTCTAGGTTCAATATTTCGAAATGGAAGTATGAGTAGTATAGTGGTGGACGGATTTCCACCACAATTCAACCTTTTCAACTCTAGCGATGACCGAATATTGCCTGCATACCAAATTTCAGCTCAATCCGACGAAGCGTTTGGACGCTATCGTGGAGGAATACAGACAGACAGACAGACACTCAGAAGTGCGTCCACAATATTCTCCTTGCTAGAAAAGTAAAAAGAAAACACTACTAGATTGTGACAGAAAAAGCCTCGGACGCGTAATAATTCGAGACAAAAAATAAATTAATAGTTAAAAAAAAACACTAAAAAAAAAAAAACATTTATAAAAACACTAACACGCTTTTATAAATGCACGTAAAAACCAAAAAAATGACTATTGTATCAGAACAACGACATCTTATCTGTAAACGTATCTTTGCAAAACCATAATCAACTATGAAAAGATTATACACATATGTATCTATCGTTGTTACAAGATCTTTCTAACAAGTCCAAACACGGCTATGATACGATATTCCATCATGGAATGCCAGTGCCTATCTTCCGGCTTCATCATCAGACCTTGAAACCTAATCGTGGTCAAAGTTCATTCCGAGACTTTTCTAACAAGTCCAAACACAGCTATGATACGATGTTCCATCATGAAGTTCCAGTTCATATCTTCCGACTCCAACATCAGATCAATTCGACAGTACCATATTATTGTATTGTCATCAGAACTACATACAGGTGCCAATTTTCATGACGCTACGATCCTTGGAAGATGGTTAAATTAGTTACCTTAGATTCCATTACATAGTTACATACAGGTCGACCTAATAAAAGCGTGTTAATGACAACTAGAGTTGTCAGCTACAACGTGCGAACCCGTCACCTCAGGAAGTTTTACGATTAGTCGTTCTATCTCCCGTGAAGTGAGCGCAGAAGACTTGGACAAAACAGTCCACCGTCAAGCTCCGCCATATGCCCGTAAGAGGCCAACGCCTTAACCGGGATAGATTCGCGATAGATTCGGTATACACCGTCCCACCGCTTCGTAAGGGAGAGGACCGCGCAAGCGACCTCGAACTCGTAACCAATCGAGAGACCGGAGTAATCTGGTCGCGACTGAAAGTAAGGGCGTGAGTGTACGCCCGCTGTGTATCACACCCGGTTATCACGGCATCCTTTGCCCGGCTGTTCACCCAGGATCGGGTAGCCGTTTGTCGTTTCAAGAGCAGTCGCCGTAAGGTCCGCAGCAACCCCCGCTCTATAGGAAATAGTACTGCTTCCAGACTTCCCCGACTGTTAGTCAGAGTTCTTTTATTATTATAAATAAATGGGTTCTCGGGGCGGTACGGGGGGGGTGGTTTACCCTATTTCACCCCCTGCGCGTTCTACCCTTCTGGTACGCGCAGGGTTGTCGTAGCACGACATCCCGGGCAGACAAGACGACCCTCGTCGTTATAACTGCCCGGGCGGTGGGCGGGGTTTGCTGCCCTCACCTATCGCCTTGAAACTCTAAACTGTTAGTCAGAGTGCACAATCGATTGGCTTACGCCGCACGGTGCGCAGACCGTCCAGCAGCGCCAGAAGTTTGATTCCTAAGGGAAACTTGTCTTTATCTTATCTTTATCTTATCTTTAAGGCGATGTTCGCCTAAATAAACTTTAATAGGAAAATAAAATTATGGCTATCTGCAATAAAACTAATAAATTCTTCCCAGCAATATGAGACCATGGCTGCCTATTTTTTTCGAATAATTAGGCGAAAAAAACTAGTAGTATGTTTCATTTGATTATTATTTGATGCTTATATTTGATGCTTTCTCTGATTATTATTTGATGCTTTCCAAATTGGACTCCTTGATTATTATTATTGTTATTGTTTTCTTTATTTAAAGATTTATACTTTATTATTTTTTTATTTTTGGATTTGGTATTTCTATTTTTGATATTTCTAAATGATCTTTTTAATATTTAGACAATGTAATGGTTGATTTTGTATAGTTTATTGACTTTCAGATTTCTAACTTGATTTAATTTTATTTTTGCCAGATATATGATATGTTTAAAATATGAATATTATAAAAAATGTATTTATTAATTGTAAGTTCTATACCCTTACCGGGTTTTTTGGAATAAATAAACTTTGAACTTTGAACTTTGAACATTTATATACGCGTTATAATAAAACGAAAATACCTGTTATTTATTTTTGACCGCTTCTCCCGCACTATCGGAGCCACTGTGCAGCGCTTGAGCCGCAAGATGCCTACTAGCATTCAAGAAGTATTATTACTCGATGGGTACACGGCAGATATGTAGAAACAAAACGATTGTTTTTAAGAGACTACTGGTTATTGTACGTTGAGATTTATACATGTGAATCAAAACAAATCATCTTACCTACACTAACTGCAAACATCGATATTGAGCACGGATCCAGAACGAAGATCCAACATCGGTAAAACTCGGTAATTCGGGTAATTGCTCAATTCCGCATATCCTCAATCAAATATATCAAATACTCTAATAATAACAATGGGCTCGATTGCGTTTCTTCGTGAACTAAAATCCGAAATTAGTCCATGTGAACGAGACAGGGTAATATGCTAGAGTGGAATGTGAAATGAACGGCTGTCATTTTTCACATTAAAACTACCCACAAAAGATAAAGCATCTGAATCTAACACCGCACGAAATGTGTTCAAATTAAGTAATTAACCCCGTGACTCATACGCCGTTCGAAAGCTTTCCCGCTACGCCTCTCAGTATTGCTGCGAGCACCAGCAGTAAGCGGTCGTATTGCGCGTAATATTGTACAGAAGATTTTTCTCTATTTTGACCATATTTTGACGTAATATTTGGCAAATTTGGTCAGTGATACAAAACAGGTTTTAAAGACGAGTATAGATTGAGCGTTTTACGCCATCCCTAACGACTGGTTCCGCATATTTCAAATTAATAAATATTCCATCCGAGTATCAAGATAATCCATGAGTATTCTTTTTACCAATACATGTCGTTTGGGGCAAGATGGGTTTGATTGTACGGGGCACGATAGGGACTTTTTCGCTATGTCCCCTTCTTGCCAATGCCAAATGTGTGAACTCTGGTCGCCTGAAAAAGAGGTTTGCCACATCTGTTCCCACTGTCAATAATGTACCCATCTTACCCTGACCCTTGCCCCTGGAGCCCCTGGGAGCTAACGGGCCCATGATGAGGTGGCCACGATGACCCATGTGTTCAGGGTCGGTCACACTCACGGGTCAACACCCATCCGATGGCCTCCACGCATGGGGTGCGAACCTGGGTAGGACACTGGGTCAACCAGTCTCCCCTGGGAATCAAACCTCTGGCGCTCCTGGACGGTCTGCGCACCGAGCGGCGCAAGCCAATCGATTGTGCTCTCCGACTAACAGTCGGGGGAGTCTGGGAACTGTATTGTTTCCTATAGAGCGGGGGTGGTTGCCTACCTTACGGCGACCGCTCTTGAAATGACCATTGGCCATCCGATCCCGGTTCAGAGTCGGGCAAAGGACGCCTTGGTCCGCGATAGATTCGGTGTACACCGTTTCACCGCTTCGTAAGGGAGAGGACCGCGCAAGCGACCTCGAACTCGGAACCAATCGAGAGACCGGAGAAATCTGGTCACAATTGGAAGCAAGGGCGCGAGTGTCGGCCCGCCAGGTAACATTACTGGCTATCTCGCGGTAAAGGCGTTGGTCTCTTGCGGGTTGTGGCGTAGCTAGACGTCGGATTTGTAATGTCCAAAGTCTTCTACGCTCACTGCACGGTCGATAGAACGATGAATCGTTAAAACGTCCTGCGGTGACGGGTTCGCCCGTTGTGGTTGACATCTCAATATGACCCTTGCCCCATCTTACTCCTCATACGGGGCAAGATGGGAGTTTGCCATTTTATTTTGTAAGTTTTATTTAAGTAGTTTTTAATTGAGAATTGTGACATACTCATATAGTAGTATAATTGTAAACCCCAATATTAATATTTTTTTATAAAGTTTTTTGATTGTAAAATTCAGTGTGGTTTTTATACGTATTTCTCCATAACGTCCCATAGCATAGCTTGTTCCCCTACGCCTTTCTCTTGTATACATTATCGTATTTTCTACATCCTTACATCGTAGAGGAGTTGTGAGTTTCATCGAAGAAATTGAATTGTCCATTGCAAGGTCACCCTCGCACTGCCGCTGTCCGCCGTCACGCCCGCTGCCCGCGACTTTGAAAAATACCGCGGCTGATTAATTTTGACTGGGACATTTCATGGACCGACCGGGACCACCGGGACAGAGTTTCTAAACCGGTGACATGTCTTGGTGTGCCGGGACGTATGGAAACCCTGCCCTAGATGGGCTTTACTAGCTCGAAAATGACCCCTTCAGAACCACTACTGAAAGCCGGCCAGTAGTAGTTTGGTCGCAGTCCGCTGGCAGATAACCGACCGTTTCCGGTGTGGAGCTGCCTCGAAGAATATTGGCGGGCTATTCTCTCGCATACTTTTCAATTTATCTCTCTCTCTATCACGTGATTTACGAGCAAAGTAATGTGGAGCCAACTTATTTGTATCTGAGGGCATTTCTAGCTAATATCGATGCTTGAAACATTTTTTTTTGTAACAACCAACTTTTCTTTTTCAGAATCTGTTACCCTTAGTAAAGGGCAAAGGTAAGATAATACCATGGAAATGCGACGTCTCCAAAGCCGAAGAAATATTACAAGCATTCGGAGACATCAAGAAGCAGTTTGGAGGTATCGACGTACTCGTCAATAATGCAGGAGTTGTAAGGGAAGGAACTTTCTTAGGTAAGTGTCATGGTTGTTATTAGTGATGCCACGAATTTTCGGTACTATTCGGTATATTCGGCCTATTCGATATTCGGCCGAATATCGAATACCATAAAAAAACGCACTCAAAAATGTTAATCTATTTTAATCACAAACTAGCTGACCCGGCGAACTTCGTACCGCTTAACAGTCAATGAATATCGTGTTACAGATTAGCTGAACTTAATTTATGATTTTATGAAAGTAATACAATGAATACAAAGTAAATATTAAGTTCACTACTTTATTAAGATAATAACACAAAAAGAAATATAAAAGTTACAAAAAATAAGTATATCAATCGCTGTCAGCAAGACATGATTAAATTAAAATATTTACATATTGTGCAGCATGGGATGCACTCGGTTTAATTCTCTTCATTAAAGCACCTTGTGATATACGACATTTTTGTTTTTTTTTATCAGGCGCAAGAACAAAAAAAAGCGGATGATTTGCCGACACGTGGACATGCCACTTAAAACTGACCATGAGAAAAAGACAGATTTAAATTTTGTATGGATTTAATTATTTTTAAATTTTATTTTTTCGTCAATTTTCCAATTTTTTATTCTGTCAATTTCCAAATTATTCTGCTATTCGGGACGGAGACAAATACAACAAATCAAAAACCACTAAAATCGGTCCAGCCGTTCTCGAGTTATAAGTGTTCGAACAAACCCGACTTTGTTTTATACATATAGATTATATTATTGCATCAATACTTAAAATCTATTAGTCAAATCAAATCAAATCAAATAATTTATTGTCCTAAAAACTAATACATAGTTGTATAGACAGTTGTATTACATTTACATTTGGCCGTGATTGAATTCTTCATTAATGATCAAATTCTTCTATTAATAATCAAAACATAAAAGGTTACCCGTAAGAATGAAGAAGGTATTATTGTAGAATTAAATCGAGTCTCACCATTTAGTTTACCAGATAAAAAACACAGAGTAATTAATTATTTAAAATACCGATAAAAATAAGTTTTTTTAGCATACAATTAATAAATGTAATGTCAAAAATAACAAAAAAAATGTGTAGAGTGTCAAAAAGTAAAATAAAATGTCTTAGTGATTATATTGCAAATAAAAATAGTCAAGGTATAATTAATATGTGCCTACTTAATAATATAAATAGTCAATACATTTTAGTCAAATTGAAAATCGATTAAAAACCTATTAAAGAAAGAGATATAGTCGAGATGCATACAGTTTTTAGAGATCGTTAATGTCGTACAATTCTCTTTCAATGAGATATAATTTGAGTTTATTTTTAAATTGGAGCATTTTTCCTTCGCGGCATATTTTTTTGATACTAGAGGGTAGCTTATTGTAGCATATAATTCCGACGTAGTTCAGATCCCTTTTAAAAAGTTCTAGATTTGGACGAGGAAGAATCAGATTATTTCTCCCCCTGGTAAAGTGTTTATGGGTATCTGAATGTATCGGCAGCTGAGCTAGGTTTTTTATGATCAATTTAACGCATTCTAAAACGTATAGAGATAGAAGGGTGAGGATTTTAAGCATTCTGAAATGACCACGGCATGATTCTACATAACCCAGATTACTTAAAAGTCGAATGGCCCGTTTTTGCAATGAAAAAACATGTTGCCTTAGATCGATGGTGCATTGCGCCCAGAAGAGAATACCGTAACGGAGAAAAGACTCGAAATAGTGGTAGGTTATGATGAATGAAAACATTTTTTTCAGCATCGGTTGGTTGTAAACGATTGCGCTTTTGAAATAAGAAATAAGATATAGGAAAAAAATATTTTCATAAACCCGATCTGGGTATAGAAATTACATATAACAAAAAATAGTATTTCTACAAATGAAATTACATTTCAAATTATAAAAAAGTGTATAAAAACTAATATAAAAAACATAGAAATTAAAAAAATAACATAGACATAAAAACTAGAAAAATAAAAATAAACAGAAATAATGAAAAACATAGAAAATCAGCAATTCAATAACGAAAATATATGAAAACTCGAAAAATAGAAAGCATCCAAAGAGTTCTACATAGATTACATTTAATAAGGATCAAACTATCAATCAACAATCAAGAAATAGAAAAATGCATCGACTCTTCAAAGACCAAAAAATCAACTGGTCTCGATGATATACCTGTTAGCGTAATTAAAATCCATAAACGTGTACTGGCACCTTGTCTAACATATCTTTACAATTTAATCTTTTCAGAGGGAATATTTCCAGATTGTCATAAAGTAGCCATGATTACACCGATATATAAAAAACGGCGATCCCACGAGCGTAGACAATTATCGACCCGTAGCCCTACTGAGCAATTTCTCAAAAATTTTGGAGAAGGTCACCGAAAAACGACTAAATGGTTTCCTTGAAAAATTTGTGGTCATTTCAGACAGTCAATATCGATTCCTCGTAAATAATTCCTGCTTCTGAAAATATCCTCTCACTATAAACATTACTGCCAGGAGATGATAAATAAATCGTTGCGAATTTTATCAGGCTCGGATATTGCTTTGAGTTTGCAGACTACCTCGTTGTAATTGTCTACCGTCAGTTCTAACAGTTTTCATATAAAAATCAATCTCACGTGCAGTAGAACTTTTCTCCACACCCTCATCATTTTGCATATTATCTGTAGCGACTTCCTCAAAACAATTCCAGAAACTGTCGTGTATTTCAATCGTTTTATCATTTTCATTGGTTTTTCTTTTCTTACGAATTGGAGAATAATCACTATCAGATTGAATACTACTAAACTTATCACAACTCATTTTCAGAGCTTCCAAAATATTTTTTGTCTTGCTCTATCCGTTTGAACCAATCCCAGGAAACTAGGTTTGAACCGCGGGTCAAGAAAAGTGGCAACTAATGAGACAGATCATAACCTGTCAATCGCAATTATGCACGCTACGCACGCCGAACATTCGGCAACCGAATACTCGGCGCTTCGGCCGATAGCGTGGCCGAATATTCGGTATTCGGCCACAGTGGCGGATCCAGGGGGGGGGGGGGGGGGGGCTAAGGGGCTGAAGCCCCCCCCCAAAACATAAATAAACAAAACTTTTAGATTTGTTACTGAACAGTATATTAAAAATCTGTTAGTTCAGTCTAATTTAGTAGGTATACCTAATTTCTTAATGTAGTTGCGCTACAGGTTTTGACGAATATTCTGGAATTATTGTTATTTACTGATATAGCTATTAGCGAGACCGACCCTCAGCCCCCCCAAATATAAATCCTGGATCCGCCACTGTTCGGCCATATCACTATTCGTGGCATCACTCTGTTGTTATCATTGTTTGAAGTAATGAAATCTGGAATGTATTACAATTACTCTTACAAATTTAGTATTTTGATTTGTATTATAGTGTTATTTATTTATTATTATATATTATTAAATCTTAATTAAGTACATTCATTAATTATAAAAATAAAAAGGTTTTTACGTTAATTAGGCTAATTGTTACACAAGTTGTATTACTAATTTTAATTATTTACTCTGACCCGCCTAGATACGGGACAGTTTAGTCCTAGTTAGGTGGGCAATGAGCATTAACTGCATTTCGGTGTTCAATTTTTCCGAGTTACTTATAACATTGACAACAATGGGTCTAAATGTACAAAAAAATAAATGAATAAAGTATTAAACCTTAAAAAAAAATGAAATATTCTTATATTCTCATGTTAATAAAAATTCAGAAATATATTTAGGATTCCTATATTTTTGAAGTAATTTTAATATTGAAATTTTGAAGTAGGTAATTTGAAAGTGTGTGTGTGTGTGTGTGTGTGTGTATGTGGGTGTGTATATGTGTGTGTGTGTGTGTGTGTATGTGTGTGTATTCCTCGACGATAGCGCCCAAACGCTTCATCCGATTAAGCTGAAATTTGGCATGCAGGCATTATTTGGTCATGGCAAGAGTTGAAAAGATTGTGGTTGAAATCGGTCCTCCAGAGGGCGTGCTAGTCATACTTTGATCTCGAAATATTGGACTTAGACTTGAAATTCGGTACACATGTTGTGTTACATAATGTGACTTCAGCCTTGACGGGCTGAAGTCACATTATGAAATTGTCAAGCAAGCAGTAGAGCGGTGTCGACTACAACGGGCGAACCCGTCACCCCAGGCTGGAATAACGATATATGATCGTTCTTTCAGCCGTGAGATGAGCGTAGAAGACTTGGGGACAAGGCAGCCTACTGTCTAGTTCACCAGCAACCCGTTGGAGTCCGACGCCTTACGGCGAGGCAACAGGAAAGGTAACCAGCGGGCAGCCTCACCCCCTAACTACCAGTTTTGGCAGGATATCTCCGTCTGGAATTATCCTTCAGGATACCTCCGTCCTCCCGACTGGTTACCCGACTGCCGCGGCCACGCCGCAAGTGCGCGCCCCGGCAAGTGTTAGCTAGATTTCCTGGATTATCAGCAGTGTAGTTTCTACGCCCACCCTGGACAATTCTACAATTGGTGACCCCAAGTTGACGTTTTTGAGGCATTTTCATATATGTAAAATTAATGTACCTATTTGCAGATCCTAATATGGATGATTTTAAAGATATCATGGACACGAATATTTTTGGAGTCATCGCCTGTACGAAAGAAGCCATTAAGTCTATGGATGAACGTAAAGTTGATGGCCATATCATAAATATGAATAGGTTTGTAATTTGTACAGTACAATATCATGTAATATTATTGATTATATAGGTTACCCGGCGCTGCTCGGGTATCCGCTTTCTTACACACCCCTCTCTTTCCTCTCTACCCCCTCTCCCTACCCCCCAAGTACCCTATAATACTCACATCGTTTCATCGGTCCTTTTAAACTTCCACTTTCGGATTTATAAAATTTTCATGGCATTTCAAAATTTTTATAGTCTTTTAGTATTATTTTAGTAGGATTATCGTTCTATATTTGTAGTTTTATTCGTGATAATTAAACTATATTTTTCTATCATGATTTAGTAACTCCCCAAATATGGCGGAGTTTTAAATATTTGTGATATTTGTTGCTTGTATTTGAGATATTCCAATCAACTGCAAGTAAATGCAAATGTAGTATATTTGAACCATTTTTATATTATTTCGTGATATTAACCCTTGGAGTAAATAGGTATTTTCATGGATGCATCTGTCTCTTTTGCAGGATTTTCGGCGACATCGACCTTAAAGTACTATAACTACGAAACTACTACACCAATCATAAAAAGAACAACTGCACAATGATTGCATTGAAATTTCGAATATAGAATATTGAAATATCATTTTGTAAAACAATTAGATAATTATGAATAAATATGAGAACGTCAAAGAAGTGAAAAAAACGCGGAACCAGATCTGGTCGTATCATACTCAACAGATAATTGTTTCAGAACCAGATTTGGTCGTATCATACTCAACGGGTTAAAATAGATTTTTTGCAATAGTATTTTGATATAATATTTTCTCAAATACGACGGAATCAGGGGAAATAAAATTCCAAAGAATTCATCTGTTTGAACTAAAATTTAGCATTTATTTATTTATTTATTTTTTTATCCTATTTTTTATAGTTACATAAAAAAGATTGTGTTCATTTTTTTAAACACATTTTAAAAGAATACATATGAAGAAAATCGCGAAAGGGCCATTAACTTGTCAGGATTACATCACCCCACTAGGTATAATACGTCTGTGTTGGGGTGATGGATATATAGTTCTGTGGTATTATTTGCTGAGCCTGTAGCCTTGCCTGCTGTCCTTCTTCTGTCTTAAAACACAATACGTAAAAAAAACAATACGTAATATAATTTAGCATAATATAATATAAATAATATAATATAACATATTACAATATAATATAATATCATATGTTATAACATATAAAATAATGTAGCATATTTATATATAATAGTATAATAGTATAACATAATAAAATATAACATATTATAATCTGTATATCTGTATACATATCCATAATTTACATCTATATATCCTATAATCTGTGGTTAGAAATAAAATATTTTAATATATCATACTTTCGCATTCTTCTCTAGTATAATTTGAGAGCCAATGAGACACCCGTCTCTTGAACTGGTTGTCGGTTATGTTTAACCCCTTGAGTATGATACGACCAAATCTGGTTCTGAAACAATTATCCGTTGAGTATGATACGACCAGATCTGGTTCCGCGTTTTTTTCACTTCTTTGACGTTCTCATATTTATTCATAATTATCTAATTGTTTTACAAAATGATATTTCAATATTCTATATTCGAAATTTCAACGCAATCATTGTGCAGTTGTTCTTTTTATGATTGGTGTAGTAGTTTCGTAGTTATAGTACTTTAAGGTCGATGTCGCCGAAAATCCTGCAAAAGAGACAGATGCATCCATGAAAATACCCATTTACTCCAAGGGTTAAGATCTGTCCTGCGTACGAGTTAAATATATTATAGAGTTTAGGTCCGAGATATGCGTAGTGTCGTTGTCCGTATACAGTCCTCAGTTTTGGTTGAATCTGTTTGTCTTTGTGTCTAGTGTTGTGTTTGTGCTCTGGTTTGTCTTTATCCGTGTTCTTCATGAGGTCCCTTCGATAGCGCACCAAAACAGCGCGTATGTATAGTTGGCGTACGTCAAGTACCTACTTTAAAGTCTGTATATAGGTCGTCTGACGGGGAGCGATATGGCTTCTTGTTAATGACTCTGAGCAAAGCCTTTTGCGCTTTGACCAGTGGGTCAAGATTTATTCTTGCCATACCGCCCCAACCGATTTGTCCGTATGTAAGTAGAGTCTGCGCCAGTGCATAGTAAACAGTCCGTAGTTGGTTAATGTTGAGTAGGTATGTTTCTTATATTTTTAAATATATAAATCAACTTTCTAGTCCGTTTAGTCGTAGTCTCAATGTGTTGTGTCCATTTTAGATTTTGGTCAATGACTATTCCTAGATATTTTATTGTGTTCGTGCGTTCAAGTGGTAAACATGTACAGTTCATGTAGTCGCATTTATGTAACGTAATATAGTGGTTAGTATTGGGATGATGTCTATTGTCGATGCTAAAGGTCATATATTTAGTCTTGTACTCGTTTAGCGTCAAAAGATTATTGTCAAGCCATCATTTAGCATACAAGCATCATTTGGCCATGGCATGAAAAGATTGTGGTTGAAATCGATCCACCAGGGGGCGCGCTAGTCACGAAATATTGGATTTAGAGACTTAAAACTCGGTACGCAGATGCGTCGTTGAACAGAAACCACATTGTAAAACTTCGATTGCAATATACCTTAAACAAACGACACGTTTTTTAAAAATTCCGTTGTATTTCGTAAGATACTATATTATATTGCAAAATAGCCATTTGTAATACCTCGGAAATACTACAAAAATGTTTCAAATATACTAAATTTGCGATCATAATGACTTGACACTATCACTATCGAGGTGGGATGGGGGATAGGGGTAGTTGGGGGGGGGGGGGGGGGGGGGATGGCGCACGGCGGAGGGGTTTGTCTGCTCGCCAGGAAAGTCATAGGGTGACACAACCGATTTTTTTATGGGTTATTATTTTAAAAATTCAACTAGGTACCTAGTTATTCAAGAATTAGTTAAAATGTGTATTTTATTTTTTCTCAAAATTATTTTTCACTCGCGTGAATTCAATATTTTCTTTTGGTATGTAGATTTGCTAATTCCCCAACACCTGTAATCTTTATGTAACATCATTGATTATAAAGCGTATTAGATTGCTCAATGCAGTTCTACGATTTGGCCTCTAGGATTTTACTACAAAACGCAACGTGTAGATGGCACTCATAGTTCGAAAAATTGATTATTATTCTCTTATGTTCAATATGGCGTCGTTCGTGGTATAACAGCATGGTGGCGCACTTTAGATGAGCAAATTTCATGGCAGACCGCGGCAATTTATTGGAATTTCTTGCAATATTGCCGCGCTCGACAAAAAGTACTATAACTATAGAATTACTATAGCAATCATAAGAAGAATAACTGTGCAATAATCGCATTGAAATATCGTATATATCATATTGAAAGCTCATTTTGTAAAACAATTAGGTAATTATGAATAAATATGAGAAAGTCAAAAAAGTGAATAAAACTCGGCATTTCTAACTTGTACTTGTCTTACGGAAAAATACGGAACCCTATTTAGAAATTGTAAATACTATCGTGATCTTTATTAGATTCTCTATCAAAAGTAATATTTCGCTTTGCTTATTTACATACAAAAATATTTAGATATTGGCTCAGAAAAACCAATAAAATTTTTGATGATTTCTCGAAAAAAAAAATTGATGATTTTTGACAATGGAATTATACCACAAATATCCACGAAATGACGCGCACAATTATTTTAGCGGCCTTCTATGTATCTATGGTAATAATGAGATATTTGGTATGGATTTTAGAATGCGTTCGAATTAGAAAATAATATTACTGTGTGCTCCGAGAGCAAGCCGCCAATATTGGTCGTTACGCCGCCGAAGGGGCACGCCTATACGGAATCGTATCTCGAATAAAATAATAATATAATAACAAAAGAAAATTTAAATCATTATGTACATAATATACATAAATACACATTATGTACATAAATACGTATTTTTTTATTTGGTATACAAATTTCAATACGTAATAATTACGTACTTTAATGTTCAGATATACCAATAAAAAGCATTCTATCTCTCCGTATTATTTCTGTGATGTAATTGGTCTATATAAAAAAAATGCGATAGACGACACTAATAATTGAATGTTATTATTATTATTATCATTTCTTAAATCATTGGGTTTTTATAATCAGGATGGCGGTGTCGACTACAACGGGCGAACCCGTCACCCCAGGCTGGTATAACAATATAGATCGTTCTTTCAGCCGTGGGATGAGGGTAGAAAACTTGGGGACAAGACAATCTACTGTCTAGTTCACCAGCAACCCGTTAGAGTCCAACGCCTTACGGCGAGGCACCGGGAAAGGTACCCAGAGGGCAGCCTCACCCCCTAACTACCAGTTTTGGCAGAATATCTCCGTCTGGAGTTAACCTTCAGGATACCTCCGTCCTCCCTACTAGTTACGGGTCCGAAGTCGCTTACGTAACCTCTACCTGTTGTATTACAGCAGTAATTCAGTTCGAATTTATCGCGGACCTGGACGTTCTTTGCCCGTAGTGCCACACGGGGTCGAGTGGCCCAAGGTCATTTCAAGAGTGGCATGACAACAGGTCAACATCCACCCCCGCTGCTTAGGAAACAGTGTATTTTCATAGTCTCCAGACCCCTTCAGCAATTAGTCAGAATGCGCAACCGATTGGCTTCGCCGACCGGTGCGCAAACCGTCCAGTGGCGCCGGGATGCAATCCCGCCGGGAGAAACCGGTCCACCAACTCTGGGGCCTGAGACACGGGAGTCTTACCCGGGGTAGCCATCCACTCGAGGAAGGGCCACACGGGGTCGAGTGGCCCAAGGTCATTTCAAGAGTGGCATGACAACAGGTCAACATCCACCCCCGCTGCTTAGGAAACAGTATATTTCCATAGTCTCCGTACCGGTTCCATAGTCTCCGGTTTTTATAATCAATCGGTCCTTTATAAAACACCATTCATTATCGATATTATTCAAGGTCATTCATTATAGTAGGCAAAAATAATTGCTAATAATTAAGCCGTCACCTGCATTTGCACAAAATATACTATGGAGTTGATCAACCTAATACTACATATAATCAGTGCTAATATGATATATATGTATAAACAATCACATTTTTTCATTTTTGAGGAAGTGAACTGGGTGCAAGCACGCGAGCAAATTTACTCCAATTTCATGTCGATTGAACGAAAACGCGCTGACCGACCAATACAACGCTAAATACGCTACTAAATAATTAGAAACAACAATTACTCCCTACAAAACGGACAAACAAGAAACTTTGGCTAAAAAAACACGACTGCCGTTACGGAAAGTAAACTATTGTATTTATAATTACTTTTATTACGGTTCTTTTATGAAATACTAGCTAACCCGTGCCCACTTCGTTGGGCGGTAAAACTTTTTACTTGTGATGAAATTATGAGTGTGGTTCGGTTAGTACTGAGTGCTATGATTTACTTCCTGACTGCCAAAAGAAGGGTTATATTTCTACTGCATATGTATGTATGTATTTGCATGCCAATTTGACTATATTATCGTTATTTGTGAGTATCTTCTTGTGAGTGTCTTATATCTTTAACCATTTATGCAGTAAAAGGGAAATTATATGCAGTAAAAGGGAAAAGTTTTTTGTTTTAAACACTTGAGACGATAAATTTGCTTATTTTGATATGAATTCATAATTGTTGATAATATGACCAATAAACATGATCTAACGATTTAAATTATTTTTTTAATATTAAAAACAACTTTTTGTGACTTAAATATAAAATTTAGACATATGCATTATTTGTAGGCATTACCAAGCTCTACAACTTTTCTCTAGAACTCAATCATATATCTCTCATCGTTAAAGCAGCGTTCGTAAGAAACCTTTTCATTCGACTGTTTTTTCTCCGACTTACTCTGCAAATCCAACTACCACGAAAAGCCTTTTCATTTTTCGGATTAATATATAGCCTATGACACTCACAAATAACGTGGCTTTCTATTAGTAAAAGAGTTTTCAAAATCGGTTTAGTAGATCCAGGGATTACTTCCTACAACCTCACAAACTTTACCTCTTTATAATATTAGTATAGATTTGTGGTAGGTATATGTATTTATCCGTAAAGATCATAGGTTCTGAAGGACGCGATCCCAAACGATCACGTTTGGGCTTTTGATACTTTCAGGGGGGGGGGGGGGGGGGCAGTACCCAGGGAAAAAGGGAAAGAGGTGAAAAAAATATAATTATTGCAATAGCTGTTTGAGATTCGCGATAGTTGGTAAGTAAAAAAAATGGAGGCTCTAAAAACAAAAATATTCATATAGCGGGCGGTGGGGAAAATAACGTTGAGAACCTATGGTATAAATACATGTATATTTCCAAAATGTACAATCAGACATTTCATTTGATACTAAACACGATATATGGTATTTATGATAATTTATTGACATTTGTACATTTGGACATTTAGACAGCTACTTACAATACAATCAAACACTCCAGTAGATAGGCATTCCTAAACTTGGATGCGTCACAAAATTAAATGCTAAAAATGTAATTATTAAAAACATAACTATCATGATAGTTGTCATGGCTGTAATATTATTTTCAATATTACCTACATACAAATAATCAAAATATACTAATGTGATTTAAGAGTCAGGGAGAATAATATATTAATAAATAAATACAAACGGAGCTGCCATGGAATTCACCGACCGGAGTCGGGCCCATCATAATACTATTTTTTTTACACTTCTGGGGGGTGAGCAGTGGATTCCGGACTTACGAACCGGCTGTGGTAGGTTTAGGACAGCTGTCTTGCCACATGTGAGCGTTCACCTTACCACCCATTCACTCCCCCTTCGAAGCCATAGAATTTGAGATGCGCAAATCGCAGTTTTAGATAATTTTTCTAAGAAAGAGTTGATCATTTTTCTGGAAAGGCCAAGATCTTTAAAGAGGTGAAATAGAGATTTAGCTGGCAGGCCACGAGCGCCAACTTCCACCGCGTGAAGGTGAACAGTGAAGCCGTTCCGGGTTTAATTTATACTCGTGGTCTTTTGGGATATTTGATTCCCATGGAACAGTTAATTCTACAATAAGAGCCACCTTTCGAGATAGAGAGTAAAGAGTTATATCTGGACGGAGGGCTGTGCATCCGAGACTTTCAGGGAATTTATACTGCTTAGAGACCGAATCAACCTCCAGAATCCAATCTGTAGCTTTCTCGATTATTGAGAAAGGTTTTGTAGTTAAATGTTTTTTGCCTTTAGAGCCATCCCGCACAAACTGTATTGGGGGTTTGGAGGATACTGTCAAACCCTTGTTGGCACGAGCCACTGAGAGACTAATTACCTCGCGAATAACAGCGAGAACTTTGTCATGGCGGTAAGTGTACCGTCCTTGATCTAAGGCCACCTTGCAGCCAGCTAGAATGTATCTAGCTGTGCAAGGGGTATTGCTACAGAGGGGACAAGAACTATCCTCGGCAAAGCTCCAACGAGCGAGGATACTGGGGTCTGGAAGTGTATGCTGAAAGGCATTCAAATAAAATTTCAGCATCTCTGGCGTCCAGTCATAGAGCATTACCTTCCAGTGCATTGGAGGCGGAATGCAAAAGTCCCCAATTGTTGTCCAATCATTCTGGCATTGAAGGCCAATAGCATGAGCCATACTCTTGCTGTCGTAATCTCCCCGCAAAAGAGACTTCTTCAAGTCCACGTCGCTCGTGGTTGTACTGCCATACCCCAGACCAGTGCCATTCTGGCTGATTTCAGTAAGGAACTTTTTGTGGAAGTCTAAGCGGGCTTGTAGATCATTTGAATCACTACGGCCACTTATTACGTGCTTCGATATTGCCGGATCTTTGGAATTGCACAGAATCGAATTTTTGGTTATTCTGGAGTTGGCGTAGAGCAGAGAGGGCAGTTTAAGCGCTAGCCCAAAATTTTGTTTGGACCTGAAGAGAGTCGAGGGGTCAGCTGGTTTGGCTAAGGACAGCCAGGATTTTAAACTAGCTGTCACCAGCGCATCTAGACGGGACAGTTGGGTTTTGGTAAAATCGTAAATAAGAAAGGGCCATGACAAATGTGACGTTAGATAATTATTGTCATAGATCCAGGCCTTACGAGGGCCAGAAATTAGCAAGGCATCTATTTTCGCCAGGCAACTTTTGAAATGCTCTATAACATGATCGCCCGAGACGTCTTTTCCCTGATGGGTGATTTTTCTGCCGAGGAATTTGAAATGATTGTTTGGAAATTAGAAAATATTGTTTGGAAATTAGAAAATGTTGAATAGAAATGCAAATTCTATGTAGAATAATCAATAGAAATTTATTTTATTGTCAATCCAGCAGTATTTTTAAAAAAAATGAATAGATGTATAATAAATTATATGATAATTACAATGTCAGCTATCATAATACCATTATGTTTAAAACTTTACACATTTCATTAATCATCAATACTTGATATTTTAACAGACCTCTCAAATGTGAGACGTCAAATAATGGATGCCTATGGCAAAATGTATACAAAATGTATATAAATTTATATAAATGTAAATATAAATGTAAATGTGCGCCGCTCTATAGTAATGCTATAGCTCTATAGTAAACCCCGCTCTATGTAAATGTAAATGTAAATGTAAATATAAATTT
The DNA here is from genome assembly GCA_944548615.1 of Micropterix aruncella. Classification (NCBI taxonomy): domain Eukaryota; kingdom Metazoa; phylum Arthropoda; class Insecta; order Lepidoptera; family Micropterigidae; genus Micropterix; species Micropterix aruncella. Next base: position 10,204,148 of record OX155969.1, read on the forward strand.
ATATACATTTTGCCGTAGGCAAACCCGAGCTAATCGCCATTCATTCGAGCTAATCGCCATTCATTTGATTTTTATTGATCCAGTTGCTGGATCCAGTGTCACTGGGTTCCCTCTCTGGATCGCCACTATATCAATGTAAACTCCCGGTGGCATAGTGGTTAGGTCGCCTGATCTTACATTGTAAGGTCCCGGGTTCAATTCCCGGTTGGGTCACCATTTTCCGTTGGGATAAAATTAACGGAATTGCATTTCAACTCTATCGATTGAATGCAATAGCAAGACACACACTTACACACATGTTCCACACACACAAACATATAAACACTTCATAGTAGGGTTGGTTGTAAGAAATTGTCGTATGACAATAAACCTGGCAATGTGAAATTTCACAATAAAGAGTAGAAACAAATAAACAAACAACCGTTTGTGTCCAGTTCAGCGTCCAGTATCCAGTGCAGGATCAGAATAGACCGACCGTCTATTCCGATCCAGCACTGGATCCAGCACATATACTGGATCAATGTTAATCAGCCTTTAAGGTAACCCTATGACACTTTCTAACGATATCATACACTTCTAAATCGGTCCAAGCGTTTAAGAGTTATTGTGGAATAAACGAAAAACATACATAGATGAACCCTGAACACATTACACTCCTTTTTTGTTGGACAGTCGTGTAAAAAGGGTGTCATCTGCTTCTCGCTGGTCACCAGTGGCTGTGGCCGGTGGCTCGTTTGCGCCGACTCTAATAGTTTTTTAACTTGTTACAGTATACTAGGTCACTCTATCACTCCATCGGAACTACATCTCAGCTTATACGTCCCATCAAAATGGGCCGTCACTGTCCTTACTGACCTCACGAGGAGACAGTTCTCAGAGCGAAAAGCTACAAACAAAATTAAAGTGACGGTATGTATAATACATATTTATATTTGACTTTCCCAGCCGACCACTTGACAAGAAGGGAAAGACGCCCCGTTGTGAAGACGCCCCCTGAGGCGATTAAGACCATTTCCAGATTGGTCTGTCTGTGTATGACATTGGGAGCTAATGGACCCTTGCTCAGTTGGCCACGAAGACCCATTTGTTCGGGGTCGGTCACTCTCACGGGTCAACACCCATCCGGCGGCCTCCACGCATGAAGTGCGAGCCCGGGTAGGAGTCAACCTTCTGGCGCTCCTAGACTGTCTGCGCACCATGCGCCGTAAGACAATCGATTGTGCATTCTGACTAAGAGTCGGGGGAGTCTAGAAACAGTACTGTCTCCTATAGAGCGGGGGTAGTTGTTGACCTTACGGCGACCATTGGCTACCCGATTCCGGGTGAAGATCCGGGTAAAGGATGCCGTGGTCCACGATAGATTCCGTAGACACCGTTCCACCGCTACGTAAGGGAGAGGACCGCGCAAGCGACCTCGAACTTGTTACCAATCGGGAGACCGGAGTAATCTGGTCGCAAATGGAAGTAAGGGCGCGAGTGTCGGCCCGCTGGGTAACATACCTGGCTATTTCGCGGATAAGGCGTTCGCCTCTTACTGGCATGTGGCGGAGCTTGACGCTGGACGTTTTGTCCTAAGTCTTCTGCGCTCACCTCACGGGAGACAAAACGATACATTTCGTTAAAACTTCCTGAGGTGACGGGTTCGCCCGTTGTAGTTGATAACTCTAGTTGTCATCAACAATTAAAATTTAATTATTAGTACAAATACAGTAGCCAATAAAAAAGCCAAACATTTCTGGGTATTGTTTTAGACAAAATCCTAAGATTAAATGCTCACGGAGAGGAATTAAGCGATAGGCTTTTCAGCGCCTGTTTCTTAATAAGGTAAATACGGAAATTGATCAGCGTTAAACATACTAAAATAATATACTTTGCCTATTTCGAATCAATTCTCTGTTACGGGATTCCCTTCTGGTCACAGTGTGCAGCAGTTTTAAGGCAACATATTTTCTCTCTCCAAAAACGGGCCTTAAGAAGAAGGATAAAACAGTCCACCGTCAAGCTCCGCCACCTGCCCGTCAGAGGCCAACGCTTTACGGCGAGGCACCGGGAAAGGTACACAGCGGGCAGCCTCGCCCCCTGACTACCAGTTTTGGCAGGATATCTCCGTCTGGAATTAACCTTCAGGATACCTCCGTCCTCCCGACTGGTTACGGGTCCGGTCGCTTACGCAATGTCTACCTGTTGTATAAATACCTGTTGTGTATTATTATTGTGGCAGCCTTCCAACAATACTACCATGTAAATTCCGCCATACAATTTATTTAAATATTAGCGCCTAGCCGTCGGTTTTTTTAAAAATATTAGAGGTGGTTCTGCAATGGAACCCAACCGGTTTATTCCGCCGCCGCTCATCGATTTTATGTATTACTAGCTGACCCGACAGACGTTGTCCTGTCCTGGTTAGGGGTCCAGAGTCGCTTACGCGACCTCTTCTTTGCCCGTAGTGCCACACGGGATCGAGTGGCCCAAGGTCATTTCAAGAGTGGCATGACAACAGGTGAACATCCACCCCCGCTGCTTAGAAAACAATGTATTTCCATAGTCTCCAGACCCCTTCAGCAATTACTCAGAATGTACAACCGATTGGCTTCGCCGACCGGTGCGCAAACCGTCCAGTGGCGCCATGATGCGATCCCGCCGGGAGAAACAGGTCCACCAACTCTGAGGCCTGAGACACGAGAGTCTTACCCTTCCACTCGAGGAGGCTCCCTGGGCACATAGCAGATAGTAAGGGTTTTTATTTAAATAACAGAAAATACAAAGATTTTGGAAAATAAATTGAATTGAATCTTTATGCTATGATTATTATACGTAGATATTAAATGTCTTAAATTGACTACAAAGCGGTTATTGACAATAACGACGTTTTATTTTATTACCGTAAACAGAAAACATTTACCGCATGCTTGATTAAAATGGCATTAAGATAACTTTGCTACTATCTACATTAGCAATCGAAATAATTTTGTTAGTTGAATTACTAATACAAGCCGTTATGGGCTAATAATACACTAAAAAGGCGTAAAATATCCAGCTAACTGTGTTTTAATTCGGTTATAACTCGAATGCGAAAAAAGAACACTCTGTATGTCAAGCTGTTTGAACAGTAACAAAATACGGTCTCCTTCATACTCATAAGCTTGACCGCGAGCGAGAGAGACGGAAAGACTTTTTATGATGCGCATCAAGTGAAAGTCACGTCGCGCGTCACGACATTGCATTAGTGTGAGTACTGTGAACGTGCCAGCTCTCGCTGCGGCACCTATACAGTCATAAAAAGCAATAATATTGCTTGTTAATTAATGTGATTGATAGATTTGCTTCTTGTCGCAAATTGAGTCTTTTTAGGAGCAACTTCGGTGAATTCCAATATTAATTCTGATTAGGATCAAAAGGATTTCTTAATTTCGTTTTTATGATACCCAGGTGTGAAAACCCACTCTCACAAAAGTAGTTGTCACGAAGGGCAAAAGATAATTCACCATGTCGCGTGATAGCATGGAATATTCTTCCTGTCCTGCTGCTAAAAAATCAATTAAGGACACCCTTTTAAAATAAGCTTGATGTGCAATAATTCCTGTAGCGCCATTATGTGCGTTGCCAGCCAGTCAGTCGCCAATCTAGTCGCGATCGCGTTAATCTTGTCGCGAACTTCCTACGATCAACTGGCGAACCCCTAGGGGTTCGCGTGCCCCACTTTGAGAAACGACATGCAGACGACACCTCATATGCTGTAGTCTGTCCTAACTTTACTTTTGACGATTGAAGGACTGTCAAATCGCTTCCAGAATCGCAAATATCGTCGAGTGACGATAATCGTGTATCGTATCGTCGCTTCAGAATCCGAAGGCAGAGTTGAACCACTGTTTACATTTATCTACTGTGGCAAAACTGTCGTTATAAACAAAATGTTAGGTTAGGTACACATTACGTTAGCTGATAAATATGCCCACATAGCAATAAGCTATCCTTTTTAAAAAGATGTATTATTATTATTATATTGTTATCCATTTTTTTTTCCGACAGAGTATCTCTCCGGGTCTCGTGAAGACGGAGCTATTCCATATAGGAAACGTGAGCCTGAAAAATGTAATATACCAAGATCATCCTTTCCTGAAACCTGATGATGTAGCCGACTGTGTTCTGTTCGTCCTCAGCACTCCGCCACACGTGAATGTAAGTTATCATGTATTATTATTATAGCGATAAACGGATTCTTACCGCGTGGAAACAGATATTACTAGGAGAATTCATCGATGTTATTACGTTCCGGGCGGCGAACCAACGGTTAGGAAAAGTATTGAGAAAGCGCTTTTTAAGCTATTGCATAGCTTTTATCGCGGGCCTAGCTAGGCCAGCGCGGCGACCGAATGAAGAAATTTCTTAACGAAAATTAATGATTTTAAACTGATAATTACGTCTAAATGAGTACTGCTTACGATTCGAAAAAAATATATGTTAAACAAGAACATTTTCCTAATATTCATAGCTTTGAATATTTTAGATTTTCTTTTTCTATCTGCTTAAAATCAACATGTATGCCCATAACGACTTCTTAAAATATTTTGAAAATACATAGCATCGTATCTACCCATTTAATCTAATACATATTATTTACCGTTAATTGTTTTGTTGTAAACTGTTATCATATAGTCTATGTTTTTGTAAATTAGTAAGTTTAAAACTATATATTGTATATCATCTCTTGTCTAAATTGAGTAACTAATTTAAGATTAATTACTGTCATTCCTACACAATTGTATGGTTGTATTGGAAATAAATACCTTTTACTTTTACTTTTTACTTTTATATTACATAGTGTAATTAATTTGTGAAATTAGGTCTAACCGAACACATAAAACGACTACTACGCAAATACTATCTGGCGTATTATTATGAAACCTGCACCATTTTAAAGATAACTTAATTATCTATCTTTTTATCTACGATTTTTTTCGAATAATTCGTACGCGGCGCTCTATCGGAAGACGTTAAAATTATTCCGAATTGCTTTCGCAGCCGCAAATGATTCGGAATAATTTCAACGTTTTCCGTTAGAGCGCAGTTATCTGATATCAGAAAAAATAAAATAAATAAATAATTATAATTGCATAAGTTGTCAAAAATGCTATGCAATAGCTTTACCGCGGCAGTCCCCGAGTGCCACACGTATTTTTTTGTTCAGATGAAGACGAAAATAGCCATCGTGACGACTCCCCTGTCCCCTCCGCCGGGATGAGACCATTTCTTAGGCCTTAGAGACTTGAAAATCGGTACACATATGCGTCTCGTTGGGCCGAAACCAGGTTGTGGAATTATGGTTGGAATTTAATCTCTTATTTTAAACAAGTATTTTATATATTCTGCCATATTTTAGAAAATACTACATCATTTTGTAATAAAATCAATGTAATACCACGGAAAATACTACAACTAGTAGGAAAGTACTACTAAAAAAAATACTACTATAATATTGGAAAATAGCTATTTAAACACCACGAAAATCCTACAAAAATACTGCAAATACATTTGTGATCATAATCACATATCACAATCACCAACGGGGGGTGGGGGGGAGGGGCGGTTGGCGGAGGGAGGAGGAAGGGGTTGGAGGGGGGGGGGGGGTCTGCTTGGAAAGTTTTGGAGTGACACAACCTATTTTTGTTTATATGTTGCGATTGTTAAGACAAATTGGTAAGCAGTCGACTACTGTCTATCGTAAATCCTATAAGAGTCAACTCATCGTCTTGTAGATATTCTTTTACTGTTTTGCATTCACTATGATGTCGTTAGTACTTATTTGTACGACCCTATAACATATTTTTTAACCATCTTAAACTTCGATATTTATTTTGTATCTCACTGGGGCTTTTCCGATGCTTGTGAACGTTGTTTTATTGAACACCCCCTTTACATCAATAAAAGTCTCGGGGGCCACTCACAAAATTTTAGTGAAATGAAATGAAAAACAGACGAATCTAGCATGCTAAAATAGGCCAATTCTTGAAATATTTACCATGCCATTTTATCTATATTCGCTCTGTTTTGTTTTTCACGTCCATAACCACCCAAAAAGTTTTTGTCTATGGACACTGGCCGAATGTTACTAAGTTCTTAACTACTAGTAACAAGAACAAAAATACGTGTGGCACTCGGGGACTGCCGCGGTAAAGCTATTGCATAGCATTTTTAACAACTTATGCAATTATAATTATTTATTTATTAAGCTATTGCATAGCTTTTATCGCGGGCCTAGGCTAGCGCGGCGACCGAATGAAGAAATTTCTTAACGAAAATTAATGATTTTAAACTGATAATTACGTCTAAACGACCAATGCTAATGATTCGAAAAAAATATATGTTAAACAAGAATATTTTCCTAATATTCTTAGCTTTGAATATTTTAGATTTTGTTTATATTATATAGTGTAATTAATTTGTGAAAGTAGGTCTAACCGAACACAAAAACGACTACTACGTAAATACTATCTGTCGTATTATTATGAAACCTGCACCGTTTTAAAGATAATTTAATTATCTATCTTTTTATCTACGATTTTTTTCGAATAATCCGGGTTTTTTGCTTTATCGAATAAAAGATTCGTGCGCGGCGCTCTATCGAAAGACGTTTAAATTATTCCGAATCATTTGCTTCCGCAGCCGCAAATGATTCGGAATAATTTCAACGTTTTCCGATAGAGCGCAGTTATCTGATATCAGAAAAAAATATATAATAAATGAATAAATATAATTGCATAAGTTGTTAAAAATGCTATGCAATAGCTTTACCGCGGCAGTCCCCGAGTGACACACGTATTTTTTTATTTTTTCTGATATCAGATAACTGCGCTCTATCGGAAAACGTTGAAATTATTTTGTATCATTTGCGGCTGCGGAAGCAAATGATTCGGAATAATTTAAACGTCTTCCGATGGAGCGCCGCGCACGAATTTTTTATTCAATAAAGCAAAAAAAAACGGAAATTTCGAAAAAAATCGTAGATAAAAAGATAGATAATTAAATTATCTTTAAAATGGTGCAGGTTTCATAATAATACGCCGGATAGTATTTGCGTAGTAGTCGTTTTTGTGTTCGGTTAGACCTAATTTCACAAATTAATTACACTATGTAATATAAACAAAATCTAAAATATTCAAAGCTAAGAATATCAGGAAAATGTTCTTGTTTCACATATATTTTTTTCGAACCGTAAGCAGCACTCGTTTAGACGTAATTATCAGTTTAAAATCATTAATTTTCGTTAAGAAATTTCTTCATTCGGTCGCCGCGCTGGCCTAGGTCCGCGATAAAAGCTATGCAATAGCTTAAAAATAAAAAAACACCACAGTCGTTAAAAAAAAGTGAACTGAGTATTAATAATTATTAGAAGCAATTCGTTCGCCTGAAAAGCGCATATTTGAAAGAATAAAGTTCTTCGTTGAAATACAATTCGCGCATTCTGTAACTCATTCGACGGCCCTTGTCGAAGATCTATGGCGTCTTTCACTGGTTAATTGTCCTTTAGCGAGGCTTCACGCGAGCCAGGTCCATTTATTTATTTGTTTTAAATATTATTCAAGAGCATTACAGATGAATCCAATTCGCCCTTATATATAAAAGTTAAAGTGTAAGTCTAAAAATAAATGACTTACATAACTACAAGAAAAAAAACATAAAAATATAAAACTAAATAAAGACAGATTATGATAAATATAAGACAGCAGGGAGTTGCCTTTTTAGCTGTCAAAGAAATATACAAAAGATGTCTATTTCTGTGGGTAAGGAATTAAGAAGAGCTATAACCCTTCCCACTGGCCTGTCTGCAAAAATATTTGTACGATGGTGCGGCACATTAAACAATAGATGCGATCTCCTCGCTGTGTAATTTACCGGTACGCACAATTTAAACTTACATAGTATCTCTGGCAAATAAATAGTTCCTTGAATTAATTTATATGAAAATATAATTAGGGAAATATATCGACGCGTTTCAAGACTGTTCAAATATTGTATTTTCTGTAATAAATATATCTTTAAAATTTTCTTTGAATACGCTCTACCATCTGAATGTATTTGTTTTCACTTGTAGACCAGATGACCAAGTTATATTCAAGTATGCTACGGATACTTGAATATAACCGGTTTCTAAGGGTGGCGTCGCAGGGCTGCGCGCCCTGCGACAGTGACGCCTCATGACTCGCGTCCGGTTTATATTGCCTCGAGCCTTGCAGTCGGTTGCCCTCAGTGCTCAAGTTATACAACGGTTAAACTAAGAACAGAGTGAAAGAGAAATTCAAATCGAAAGAAAAATTCAAAGTATTTGCAAAAATAATTAATTGGGGTCTAAGAATATGACATCTATTTAAGGCCATGTTCTTCGGTTATTTGGTTTTTATAAATCGCTAAAAAGAATCACAATAATTTTCCTATTACTAGTAATAAGTAATTTAAATTGTTTATTTTCTTTACCGTTTCAGATTGCAGAGCTGACTGTACGACCAGTAGGGGAAGTGTTTTAACATTAAAGGCGGATGTTGTTACATATGTGCAAGTATACGAAGTCTAGGATATTAAAACGACATTTTAACTCTATTTTGTATATTATGATGTAAGTTTTATTGGAGCCATATGATACAGCAATTATGTTATGGTGTGTTTTTGCGAGTTTCGCATATTTTTAATAATACATTTTTATGGTTTCGTGTATTTATTTATTTCTTTTTGAGATACATCATACGCTACGAGATACGCTATATTTTAGATAATTCACACTATATCTTTATAAATTATAGCCTTTGTGTTATTCTGATGTGTAAGCTATATTATTGTAAAGTTTTATCAAAATCCATTTAGTAGTTTTTGCGTGAACGAGTAACAATCATCCATACATACATTCTTACAAACTTTCGCGTTTATAATAGTAGTAGGATAAGCCACCGTTATACATTACTATGCGTGCACTAACACCCCCTACAAACAATTTTTCGAGGGTTGAAAACATGCCGTCGTGAGTTTCATTCCCATGGCTGGCTCTCTACTGCCGGCGCCAGACATGTGGGCAAAGTTTGGGCAAACATTTTCAAAACATTTGAAAAAAATGTATGTGCACAAAAAGGAGCGCAAATATGATTGCCAGACTTGTTTTCAAATATTTGCGGTCACATTTATCGCAAAGATGGCTGACAGAATCACTTTAATATGCGGTTTGTCTATTATCGCTGAATGGAGATATTACTTAATTATTATTTAATTATATATTTGGAAAACATCGTATTACCTACCAATCAATGCCGGATTAACCTATGTAGAGGCCCTAGATATCTCGGGGCCCCATTTGCAAATCTCGCCTCCCCTTCATCGACTGCTCTAAATGCTAATAACGCTATCTTACAGCAAAGAAGCGCGAATTTAAACAAAACACTGGTCTGTCAAACATCTGACGACGATATAGCGTAGAATAGACGTGTATATAAACAAGACACGGGCAAAGTGGGCCGTTAACCGCTGGGAAGCCAATTCCACCGATCGGTGGTTTTTCTGTTGTGACAATTTGTGGGTGGCCGATGTCCATATTTATACAATTATTCAATTATATGCGGTATAAATCGCTTTTATTGAATATTAGCTGCGCCCGCGGTTTCACCCGAGTGGTGATGGAAAATTGTGATAATACTACTAATAGAAACATATATAAATATACTTTATAATATAATGTATAATTATATATGTTTCTATACGTGTAACTCCAACGGTTTGTGCGGCGCACGCCAGAATAGCTCGCAGATGGCAGATTTTTTTCCTACTTACTTGACACTTATCGTTATATTTTAGATAATTCACACTATATCTTTATAAATTATAGCCTTTGTGTTATTCTGATGTGTAAGCTATATTATTGTAAAGTTTCATCAAAATCCATTTAGTAGTTTTTGCGTGAAAGAGTAACAAACATCCATACATACATTCGTACAAACTTTCGCGTTTATAATAGTAGTAGGATAAGCCACCGTTATACATTACTATGCGGGCACTAACACCCCCTACAAACAATTTTTCGAGGGTTGAAAACATGCCGTCGTGAGTTTCATTCCCATGGCTGGCTCTCTACTGCCGGCGCCAGACATGTGGGCAAAGTTTGGGCAAACATTTTCAAAACATTTGAAAAAAATGTATGTGCACAAATAGGAGCGCAAATATGATTGCCAGACTTGTTTTCAAATATTTGCGGTCACATTTATCGCAAAGATGGCTGACAGAATGGACGACGATTTTGAGAACGCCGTTAGTCTATTTTATTTGAGTGCCTTTAATTTTTTGACAGGACCTGAGCCTGTTTTTGTTGTGTCTTTAATCTTTTTCACATTATCTCTGTACTGTGTTAGTAGGCTATTTCTTTTCATTTTAAGTTCTTCCACCGTAAAAGGCACGGATAGACTATTCTTTATTCTAAGCCATGAGTCGTTTACAAAGTTTCGATTTTTATGATCTCTATTTTTCGGATTCCATATTAACGGTTCTGCTTGAAGAAGCTCGAGAAATTGGATAACAGCGTCATTACTCCACTCCATTGTTGACACTCAGTACACAACTGCTCCGTTCAGCGGCGCGCACCACGCGCACGTTACTAAACACTGCGACAAGTGTGGCAGGCCGCAGACACTTTGAAGTTTGTTTACTTTGATGTGCGCAGTAAAAACCGCCTCACGATGGCAAACGACAAATGTGTTTTCAAACTTTGCACAAATACGCAAATGCCCGTGCCTCACTTGGCGACTTTGTAGGTATTTGCGTATTTGCTCACATGTCTGGCGCCGGCATAAGCGTATGCTGAGACGCAGGCGACGCAGGTCCAGGAAGCGCAGGGCAGACCAGATGTTGTATCGTATGAACTTACTGAGAAGTGCGTACGCTGCGGCGCAGATATGTGCAACCCAGACATGTGTCTACCCTGCTCTGCGCCTCGTTGTAGTGCCGGCACAGATTTCTGCGCGACTTGTGCAGGGCGAAACGTGTTTTTAGCTAGATTTCATAATTTTGATGCAGAAATGACGGAACATTTAATTGAAAATTGAATAGTTGTGGGCCTTGTTTGTATGATAGAAGTCACTTGCCCGCAACCTCACCAGATTAAAATGGGACAAAATCCGTAAAGTCATAGGTACTATGAGAGGCCACTGTCCCCTAAACAAACACCTGTTTACCATAGGTGTGACAGACAGCCCTCTATGCAGAGGATGCATGGAGGAAGAAGAAACGCCACAGCATGTGCTCATGGAATGCAGGAGCGTGGCAGAGCAACGGACAAGAATACTACAATCTCCAGCATCTGTCCCGGAGGCCTGCAGCAACCCAAACAGGCTGCTAACCTTCTGGGACAGCCTGGGTTGGCTGGAGTAACATAAATAAAAACATGAGCCACGCACAACGGCCCAATCAAGAGGCCAAGTGCGGGAAAAAGCCCAGTTAAACTAACTAACTATGATAGAAGTCATCTAGATTATTCAAAAAGACATTTAAAGAGTTATTGTGGGCGAGAATTGCATCCTTACTTGTGAATTTCATCACGTATAATGTTGTGAATATAATCAAATTGAGTTTTGTCTAACGGAAAGTAGTTCTTGTTGTTTGTCAGATAACTCTCTCGAGAGTAAAAATTTCCATTAGGAGTGCGTTTTTTTGAGATAATCACTTTTCTAGATAGTTTTTCTACGCTTTGACAAACTATTAAGTATCAACAACTCATTAATTTCATAATCAGACTCTGATTCTGAAGTAATTTTACTCGTCATTTCGAAAACTGTCTATTCTGTGTACTAGCTAGAACGCGCATAAATGTTTCTGTGTCATTCAGCTGCGTCGCAGCATACGCTCGTGGCCTACATATGTCTGACCTAACTGTTAACAATTTATAACAATTATAATTAGTGAGATTAAAAAGTTTATTAAACAATTTCTTATTAGAATTTCAATTCAATGTTTTTTTTTCTCTATCTAAACAATTAAAAATATCGAAATGTAATGATTACTTGTCTCGGGGCCCCAAAAATGCGTGAGGCCCATAGGCCGATGCCTACTTAGCCTATTGGATAATCCGGCACTGCTACCATTATTCTGAGCAGGTACCCATAGAACATGTTGTTATATCTAGATATTTAATAACTTATATTTCACAAGTGTACTTAATGCCATTTATATTTTACAATATATTGGTGAGGATTAAACCTTTTTTCACAGTACGACACATATTGTAGAGTTCTAAAGCTGCTCTTTAAATTATTTTATTTTAAACAATAAAAAAACGGTTATGTCAACCCGCACCAACCCCCAGCCCCCCCCCCCTCCCCGCGCCAATCCCCTCCCAACCCCCGACAGTGAAGGTGTTCGATTAAAATCGCGAATGTATTTCTAAGAATACTGTAGTCTTTTAGTAGTATTTTTTTGTGTTTTCTTACTATATTTGTAGTATTTTCGGTGGTATTAAAATTGGGTTTTTTCAATATGATGTAGTGTTTTCTTAAATATGGCGGGGTTTAATAATTATTTTTGCCTCTTGTATAAGATATATTCCAACCGAAATTTCACAATATGGTTTCGGTCCAACAAAACATCTGTGTGCCGAATTTCGAGTCATTAAGTCCAATATTTCAAGATTGAAGTATGACTAGCGCGCTCCCTGGTGGACTGATTTCAATATGGATGAATGAATATTGTTTTGCAAAGTTTTTTTTTCTAAAATACAATTAATACCAAGGAATGCGTTAAAAAATATGAAGTCATAGGTACATATAATAATAATAATAGTTACTGCTTATTACTATAACAACACGGGGAGTCGCGGGAGTCCGTAATTTTTTCAAGAGGTACCTAACTCTGTGCGTAAAACTGAACAAGAAATACACAAAAAAACTGCACTAATCCTTTGCTTTGGCTAGATAGCGGCATTGACATTATATGGTATTAGATTGATCAAACTCCATAGGATGTTTGGAAACCTTTCTGCGATGGCGACATGCAGGTGGCGCTGATAGCATTGACAACGAAACAACAATTTATTTGGTATATAATATTATAATGAATGTTTTGCTTATAAAGGACTTTTTGATTATAAAAACCTTTGCTCATGTCACAACAAATATCACAATTGGTTTACTCTATTTCATTCAAAAATAATATGGAAATTTCTGTACAAATATAAATGGCAATATAAATACAAAATGTTTATTTGTTAACGTCTACAGTAATTTTAGTAATATACGCATATTGTTGCAGAAAGGTTACAAGTCTACAAACAAGTTACAAGTCTACATGCAAGTTACAAGTCTACATAAAAGTTTTATCAAAATAAATATACGATATTATTACCTGCATTTTTTATTTATTTTTTAAGTAACCTATGGCTATATTCCTATAAGGTGCCATCCACATATTATGTCATCACGTTTTTGAAATTTTCGGATCCCCCCCCCCCCCTACCCCTATGTCAACAGACGCAATCAGGGGCCCTCCCCCCAAGATTACGTAATCAACCGAATTTGTCAAAAATATGCATAATCTTGAACCCAGCGTTTGTAAAGTGGTTTTAAAAATGTACTTTATTAATTTAAAGTAATTACAAAATCTCAAACTCTTTGGTTTATTTTGCAAATCCCAATCTTCAGACCGCAGCGCTTCCAGGAAAAGGCCCGGGCGACTCAATCGCAGACGAGCGCGTGGAGTATCTACGCACATCGCGCGTGCGGGGGGGGCGGGGGTATATTCGGCGTGGCACTGCGGTATTTCCGTGCAGGTTTCAACTTTTCATTATTTTTATAGACAGAATTTTTACGAGTATTATTAATAATTATTTGATTATGTTTATGGCTATCTGATGACTATTATCATTATTTTAATTGGTTTAAACTTTATATCAGTGATTCCCAAAGTGGTCCAGGTGGGCCCCTAGGGGTCCACGGGATACTCGACGGGGGTCTACCATGGCGTGAAAAATATGGTAGAAATGTATGGGAATATGGTAGAAATGTAGCAAAACAAGTAAAATTTTGAAAGTGGTCTACGAGAAAAATAAGTCTGGGAACCTCTGCTTTATATCTAATAAAATAATTTTTTTTATATAATTTGACTATGCTTATTTAATATTCATCTATTATTTATTATTAATTACTATCATGTTTTTTAATATTTTACGTATTTTTTATTTTTTTTAATCTAACCTATTTTGTTTGTGATTTTGTTTTTATAACTCATATAGATACATTAATGTAAGTCTTTGTTTATTGAATGTCCGCCCAAACACGAGCTTTGCTTAGTTAGGCAATATCGGACACTAAACATCATTTAATAATTGAGTTTATTTCTTGATGTAGATTAAATAATATTTTATTTGATGTTTTAATTGTAATTTATAATTTATTTGTGAATTTCTCAAATAAACAAAAATAAATAAATAAATATTATTCCTCCACTGAGTAAAACGCCTTATCTATTCGATATTTCTCAAGCGACTGGGGGATTGCACATATGATAGCAAAAAACGAAGAATATTTTTAGTATTTTCAATGAGCTAATAAATTAGGCCTTGACATTTACTAAAAATTAATATAGTGAAAATGTTAGTCAGTCAAGTACTTCCCCAGTTTTTGTACGTGTTTTTGTAATAAAATGTAAATAGATACAAGCAATTATACACAGTTCATAAAAATTGTACTTATGTACAAGGTGTTAGAATCTCTTTGTAACTTTCATGATTTGATATCGAAAAAAGTTGTTGGAGTGGCGCCAAAGAATCGGAAGACGTAATGCTGAGAGGCAGGCAGCAAGATAGAGTGATGAACTGCGTCATTTGGTCCTCATTGGATGAGAAGGGCAGGAGACAAAGAGAGGGTGGTGTCTAATTGGGAGGCCATCACCAAGAAGTGGGAGTCTATAGACTTAAAAGAAGTTAACAAATATTTGTTATAATATATAATTTCCCGATTTAATGCACAAAAATAACTTATCAACAGGGAATATCGACGCTACGTATAGAATCATTGATTATATAAGTTGTTAGGTTGCTCAATGCCTTGCTACGTTTAGCAGCTAGGATTTTGTTATGAAACGCAACTTGTAGATGGCAATCATATTCCAAACATTAATTAATCTTCTGTTATATTGTGGGAATAATAAATATATGGCATTCCTCACACACCTAATCTGCATTCTATCTCAAAATAAAATATTAATATAATATAATACGAAACATAATATAAATAAAAACTATTAATATAATATAATAGGAAACGTAATAAATCATGGCTATTATTATTTTAATACTATTTACATAAAGATATCAAGTACAGTTTTCTATGCATAATAATTAGAAGTATAAATTTCAAATAGACAATAGATGGCATTCTAATCTTTCCGTATTATTTCTTTGATGTAATCGGCTCATTATATACAAATGCGATAGATGGCACTAATAATTTAATGGTATTATTGTTTTGGGGCTATCTCAAAGCTGCGAGTTTCAAAGTTCGACCTCGAATGCTGGAAGCTCTGAAGGAGGCAATTAGGGACGCAATCACAGGAATTCCACAAGATATTCTGAAAAGCGTAGGTGAAAACTTTGTTTAATGGCTTAATATGTGCATCGCCCGCCATGGCCGCCACTTTAACGATATTACTTTTAAATGTTAAGCTACTAACCTTTTCTTTTATTTTTAAGTGGATTTTAACTACTATACCAATTTCATAAATGATAGTGTGGAAAAACGAACTAAATCCGAAAAAAATAGTTCTGCAATATTGAGTACAAATTTAACAATGACAGCCATTGCTGTGTTGGCCATTAATTAATTATTTTATTTTATTTTTATTCCAACAAAAGAGAAAAACAGCGCTCAGGTCTTAAGTTAATAAATAATAATAACAATATTACGGCCAAAATAGTCTCCTGGTAATATACAGTTAATGTGCACGATGTTGTGTAATAATATTTATATATTATGTTATATTATCATGTTCTCTCGATTTGTGAGTGTGTATGATATAGTAGGATGAGTGTGTTTATGTGTGTGATTGTGATGTGTGCATCCAAACTTTTCTCTGGTCGTAACGGTCTCCGTTCCATCAGGTTTAGAAGAGGGAGGAAGAGAGAGTGCACCCGTGGTCGCGCGCCCACCTGTGCACTATAATATAGCCTGCGCACTTGACTGCTTCCGAACAATGGACTTTGAGAAGACTAAAGAAGTCACTAAAATCTACAATGCAGTCGCTATGGCCGAACACGGCTAGAAGGATATATATAAGTGTCTTTTCACAATTCGCCCACAAAGTCAGAGATTCCATTCTGCCCCACCCTTTAAATATATTAGAAATAATAAAAAACACTACTGCCATTACAGAAAGTGAACTATTGGAGTGATGAGTAAATTTTTTAAATGATTTTTCTATTTTTGACCATTTTCTTTGACAATTTTACTTTTTCTGATTTTATTTTTTCTTGATTATTTAAATTTGTGTATTTAGTAACTACATCACTATTGTATTTAGTAATAAACTCATTACTGTATTTAGTAATGAGTTTTGAGTATCACCAGTATTAAAATGTTGCATATCGACATGTCATAAAAGTAATAATTAAGAATTTTGAACTGTATGTATCTACCTGGTGATCAATGTGGATGTTGTAAAAACGGACGAATAGAGGAATTTAAATGTACATAGATAATACGTTTCTACAATCTGTTAGGATTTTTTGGAAATAAATAAATTGAAATTAAAAATATTATATTTATATTTATTTTCATTACGGTTTTTTATGAAATATTTGTAGTTTATGTATTTATCCATATAGATACATGTACGAGTATCTCCGGAATGTACTCAATCCGACCTTTCATTTGACACTAAACACGATATATTTATGTTAATTTATTGACATTTGGACATTTAGACAACTATTTACTTGATATTTGGATAGTTATGGTACCCTATGATACTCAGGATGACATAACGATTCTAACAACATCAGTTTAAGCGTTTAAAAGTTATGGTGTAATAAAAATCGGAAATATACATTGATGAACCCTAAACACACTCCTTTTTTGTGGGGCATTAGTATAATAAATTTGCACTCATTATTACCTATTTGTTAATAACTTTATCTATGTTGCGTATATTGTATGATACATACAATCAGTGTAGAAAACGCACAAGCCAGACTGTACACACACCTTCAATCCTTAGGTCCCAGCAAAATTTACTATCTAATCTTGTTACAGCTTTACCCATCGAGCTTTCATTTACGCGAAGTATCTAACGCCTCAACTAATAAGTAAAGTGCCACGCCTGAAAGAGTAGTAGTTAACAAAGAAAATTTCCGGGAATTACTCACACACCTCTAATCAACCACATAAATACCGACCGACGCTTGACTTTCGGCCGTTCGTGTTTGTTCTGCTCCGCTCGTGTAGCTCGGTTCCATTTTGTCTGTGAGGGGGAGTTTTTCTAGACGCGACGGGAATTCCCCTGGCAGAGGTGCGGTTCGTAGTAAAATCCTAGCTGCCAAAAAGTAGTACTGCATTGAATTATCTCATACCCTATATACAATCAATTGTATAACTATCCCATTTTTTATTTTATTTGTTGTGTGGAGCTTTTCTAAGGTCTTTATGAGCCTTGTAACATTGCTGATCTATTGTGTTCGTCACCTACTATAGTTCTGCGCTAAGCCTCGCCACAGGCTTTTGGCACCAGATTGTTTTACCTCCTTAGGTTGGAGGTAATGACCACTTAGTGGGTGTATCTTTTACGCATCAGCGGGCCACACTCGCACATGAGGTGCAGGCGAGTTTCCTCTGCCCCTTGGCAGAACCTAAACATTTTCGTGTCCCGGAGCTTGAGGTTGTACATGCGTTTGTTCAGGCCACAATGCCCCGTGAGCGCCCTCACCAGTATGGGTAGATTGTTCCTATTTAGCGATAAGGCCTCGGGGGCAGTCTTACGGTCGTAATCCTGAATTAGCGCTTTGGAATGATTTAACCCTGGCATGTTGTTCCTGTGTTTGACGGATTGTTCCAAACATAAATTTGAGCATTAAGTTTGCAACGCGTTTTGGTAAGCCACAGCAAGGTTTAGGACCGTATAACGTTCCCTTTGCTCCCGTCTTAGCAAGTTCGTCGGCTTTTTCGTTTCTGCCATCCCATTACAAACTATGTTAGTTTTCACCGACCAGTCCAATAAAGGTTCCAAGTCTCCGAACATGCTGTATATGTAACATGGATGATCTAGAATGAATAAAACCGGTCGGTAGTTTTGCATGTACATTTGTATATGTTGTTTGAAATGGATCGTTGGGTTGGAAAGACTGCTGTGGTGACAGGAGCCAGTTCAGGCATCGGAGCTGCCATTGCTCTGCAGCTGGCTGATGCAGGCCTTAATGTAGTCGGTATAGCTCGCAGGCAATACAAAGTTGAGGTGAGTGAGTTTCATCCTTCTTCAATCATATTCATATTCATTTTATTGGGACAAAAGTATACAAGGCATCTTAAAATGTATACATTAAAAGCAAAAATGTATGTAAGAAACTTAAAATGTATACATTAAATGTTATATTAAAAGGCATACAAGTCCAAGTTAAAGCAGTCATATTTATCATATTAAACTTATTTACATGCCAACGAGCGGTTTCAACAATTTTCTGATATTCTCTTGACATTATTAACTAAATTTTATTATAGGCAATCTCGACTATTTTAAACAAGACTGTTTCGATCACGACTATCTTCTTTTTTTTAATCTTGACTTTTTTATACACATTTTTATATCTCGACTTTTATTCATCTCACGTCTATCTTAGGTCTTGTATTTATATATTGCTAAGACGCTATATAACTTGCTAAGACGGGAGCAAAGGGTACGTTATACGGCCCTGAACCTTGCTGTGGCGTACCAAAGCCTTGCAAACTTAATGCTCAAACAAATATGTTTAGAACAATCCGTAAACCACTGGAACAACACGCCAGGGTTGAATCAATCCGAAGCGCTAATTAAGGATTACGACCCTAAGACGGTCCGTGAGGCCTTATCTCTAAATAGGAACAATCTACGCATACTGATGAGGGCCGCTCAAGGGGCTTTGTGGCCTTAACAAACACATGTACAACCTCAAGCTCCGAGAGACACAAATATGCAGGTTCCGCCTAGGGGCAGAGGAAACTCCCCTGCACCTCATGTGCGAGTGTGGCCCACTGATGCGTAAAAGATACATCCACTTTGGTGGTCATTACCTCCAACCTGAGGAGGTAAGACAATCTGGCGCCAAAAGCCTGTTGCGATTCTTAAATGATGCAGGGCTTAGCGCAGAACTCTAGTAGGTGGCTAACACAATAGATCAGCAATGGTCGCAGTGTTATAAGGCTTATAAAGATCTTAGAAAGATCTTATGTATTGTAATATATTTTATATATTGTAATATATGTATATATTGATATCTATATAAATATCCAGTATTTATCTTATACCTAATATATAAAATAAAACATTTATTATTTTAGATGGATTACAGATATAATGCAGTGTATTATAGGTCTTTTTTATCGTAAACCTAATTTATAAAAGAAAGTGAGAGAATATTAGGCAATACGAAGAAAAAATAAATAAGTAAATATTTTAATATTTTCAGGTAAATATTTTAAAATGAATAAAAAACGCGTCTGCCGTTACAGAAAGTGAACTATTGTATTTATAATTATTTTGATTACGGTTGTTTTATGAAATATTTGTGGATTTTGTATTTGTGTATGTAGACACATGTATATTTCTGGAACGTACTAAATCAGACCTTTCATTTGATACTAAAAATGATATATATATATATAGACATATTGTTATAATAGACATGTTATGTTAATTTATATGATATAATGATTTTAACAATATCACACACTTCTAAATCAGTTTAAATGCTTAGAAGTTATGGTGGAATAAAGAAACCGAATACATACATAGATGAACCCTGAACACATTACACTCATTTTTTATTGGGCAGTCGTGCAATAAAAGTACAAAATCAAAAAGCTATCAAAAACTTAAATTACTTAAAAATTGATTTGGAATCGATGACATTCCCATTAGCATAATTTGATAAACCTATAGACATCCTATTTATAGAATTTATAGACCTGCTATCTATCTGCTAGCTTATATATCTTGAAAGTATGTGCTACTTCATATACATAAAACTCAAGGCAACATCAAAATAGTGGGGGACGCACATGAGCACAATACTAGGCAGAAATCACACTGAAAGACTATAAGGCCCTTTATAATTTTATGCAGTTCCGAATTCAAGGGCAGAATATTGTTTAATGAAATACCGGAACATATTCAATTACTATGTAAATTATATAAAATAAAACCAATTAAAGATGTTTCTTAATTTAAATGGTTTTTATGCCATAGAGGAATTTTTAGATATAAAATGTTAATTGGAATCTTTCAACAAGATATTTCGTTCATTTAACTCAGTGATTCCCAAAGTGGTCTATATGGACCCCCGGGGGTCGATTTCGAATTGCAGGGGGCCCATGTCAGCGAGAAAAAAAATCGGAGTGCACGCTCTGTAAAATGGGGTTCCAAGTTGGCGGACCCCATCTAGGACAGTCATCATAAACATTTAGGCGCACCGTCAATGTCGTATTACGAGTATTCCAAAACAGATTGTGTGAACAGCATAGTATTTTAAAGCACACTAACAAAGGCGCGCGTCACAAGTAGCATAGAAGGAAATCAACAATTACTAGTTGATTGGGGAGGCCAGCGCACATGACGAACGAGGGAAGGTGCTTTCACATGAATGAGAAAGATCACATAAATGAGCATGCGAGATAGTGCTACGCAGTTATGCAGTTATGTGCGTCTTTCTCAAATGCTTTGTACTTCAAGGTCGTGGATACTTGGAAATGAACAACTAAAAGTTTTTTTTACAACTGTCCACTTTACGAAAAACCCTATCGTAAGTGATCAGTACTGTGCCAGCTATTAAAAACACATTTAAATTTAACAATAAATTTAGAAAAAATTAATATCTAATCTAATATTAATATTAAGTGGTCTATGGGACAAAAAAGTTTGGGTACCTCTGATTTAACTAATAGTATTATTCTTGTTGTTTTACATAATTTACGAACACAACACCTACGATCCTTCTAGCTTGACGAACGCCCAACCAGACCGAACAGCCTGTGCCTGAGCATACAGAATACACTGCCGATTTTTTAGTAGTAACTGAGGTCATCTCACAACTAAACCACTTTCAATATTAATACTAACATGATAGTATCGCATATCTACTTGGGTTGTCGGGCAAGCCCGTCACCTCAGGAATTTTTAACGATTAGTCGTTCTATCTCCCTGGAGTGAGCGCAGAAGACTTAAGGACAAAACAATCCACCGTCTAGCTTCGCCACAAGCCCGTAAGAGGGAGTGTTACCCGGCGGGCCTACACTCACGCCCTTACTTCCAATTGTGACCAGATTACTCCGGTCTCTCGATTGGTTACGAGTTCGAGGTCGCTTGCGCGGTCCTCTCCCTTACGAAGTGGTGAAACGGTGTTTACCGAATCGCGGACCACAGCGTTCTTTGCCCGGCTGTTCACCCAGGATCGGATGGCCGATGGTAATTTCAAGAGCAGTCGCCATAAGGTCCGCAACCACCCCCGCTCTATAGGAAACAGTACTGCTTCCAGACTCCCCCGACTGTTAGTCAGTTTGGGAGCTAACGGGCCCATGCTGGGTTGGCCACTAAGACCCATGTGTTCAGGGTCGGTCATACTCACGGGTCAACACCTATCCAGCGGCCTCCACGCATGAGGTGCGAACCTAGGTAGGACGTTCGGGCGAAGAACCTCCACTGGGAATCAAACCTGGACGGTCTGCGCACCGTGCGGCGTAAGCCAATCGATTGTTCACTCCGACTAACAGTTAAGAGTTTCAAGGCGATAGGTGAGGGCAGCAAACCCCGCCCACCGCCCGGGCAGTTATAACGACGAGGGTCGTCTTGTCTGCCCGGGATGTCGTGCTACGACAACCCTGCGCGTACCAGAAGGGTAAAACGCGCAGGGGGTGAAATAGGGTAAACCACCCCCCCCGTACCGCCCCGAGAACCCATTTATTCAAAAAATAAAACTTATTTACAAAAAACATAAAAAATTTACAAAATATTACAAAATTTAACGAGAAAAGAAACAACAATATTTAGGAGCCGGTAAGCGGGGTAGAGGACGCTCCAGAACAATGAACGTGAAGGCGCACTGTCCGTGGGCAGGTCTCGGAGCAGCCACGGGGGGGAGGAATCCCTGGATCCTGCAAAGAACGAAACGCCCCTCGGGGCGGTAAAGAGACGGACACAAAGACGGGCACTTCGGGCTGGAAGTAGCCGCCGAATCACGCCACCAAGGAAGAGGGTACCCCCTGGGGGGTATCCCGAAGCCTCATGCTTTCCCAAGAAGCCACCCAGTGCCCCACAAACTCGCCAAACGACTGGAAGCAGCTCCTACAACTGACCAAATCCGGGTACCAAATCGGAGAACGCCCAACGCACGCGCCCACTGCATCCATCAATTCCTCCCGTGCAGCCGCTAGAACTCCGACTAACAGTCGGGGGAGTCTGGAAGCTGTATTGTTTCCTATAGAGTGGGGGTGGTTGCGTACCTTACGGCGACTGCTCTTGAAATGACCATTGGCCATCCGATCCCGGGTAAAAGGCGGGCAAAGGACGCCATGGTCCGCGATAGATTCGGTATTCACCGTTTCACCGCTTCGTAAGGGAGAGGACCGCGCAAGCGACCTCGAACTCGGAACCAATCGAGAGACCGGAGAAATCTGGTCACAATCGGTAAGAAGGGCGCGAGTGTCGCCCGCCAGGTAACATTGCTGGCTATCTCGCGGTAAGGCGTTTTCTCTTACGGGTTGCGGCGGAGCTAGACGGCGGATTGTCTTTTGTCCAAAGTCTTCTACACTCACTCCAGGGAGATAGAACGGCTAATCGTTAAAACTCTCTGTGGTGACGGGCTCGCCCGTTGTAGTCGACAACCCAAGATGTTAGTCAGAGTGCACAGTCGATTGGCTTACGCCGCACGGTGCGCAGACCGTCCAGGAGCGCCAGAAGGTTGATTCCTAGGGAAACTGACCATAAGGCCAGAGTCCTACCCAGGGTCGCACTTCATGCGTGGAGGCCGTCGGATAGGTGTTGACCCGTGAGTGTGACCAACCCTGAACAGAATGGGTCTTCGTGTCCAACTCAGAAAGGGCCCATTAACTCCCAGTATAGCATATCTATATAGGGTAAAAGTGGGATAGTTGCCCCAGGAGCCGTCGTCGGACTTTATT
Source organism: Micropterix aruncella (assembly GCA_944548615.1). Lineage (NCBI taxonomy): Eukaryota > Metazoa > Arthropoda > Insecta > Lepidoptera > Micropterigidae > Micropterix > Micropterix aruncella. Next base: position 10,227,523 of record OX155969.1, read on the forward strand.
TTTACACAGGCGACAAGTGCAATCTTCGCGGTTGCCGCTCAAACACTAAAGGGGGGGGGGGGGGTTGTACTTTGCTTATAAGTATTAGCTGCGACCGTATCATGTTTGCAAGTCTTAATTTTGAAGTATAAAGCGTCTATCCTCCTGGGGCAACTATCCCACTTTTACCCTATATAAAAGAAGGTTGTGACTGACTGACTGACTGATTCATTATCGCCGAGCCGAAAGGATGAAATATTTTTTTGCGGTTTTCTTTGTATCTCTGAATCCCTATAAAATAGTAGATCGGTTTTACTCAAGAAAGATTCTCCATATAAATGCCTAGAAACAAACAAAAATAAGAGATGTTTAGGATTTCTCCCTAAACATATCTTGAAGGGAATAATCGGAATTGAAGTGATCGAAAAGGGCTAACATTGTTTTCTTGCGGTTTTCTTAATATCTCTTAAGTCCGATTAAATATCAGATCGGTTTTACTCCTAGTTTGCCATGAATGATATAAATAAATAAAATAAATTATAATAAGCATTTTCTCTCCCTAAAAATATTAGATATTATTACATGCTATTCATTTATATAGTTTGAAAACACTTTATAAATACTTCGCACTAATTATTTATTAGAGCTACTAACTAAAATTTGCTAGTTTTACAAGGTTTTATTTACCTTGCAATGTTTGTTAGTTTGTTTTATATCAAATCTTGCAAGCTGAATTAGAACCACTTCCTTTTATCTTATGAAGATGACATTTTTCATATTGGTTCAGTTCCGATGACAATGCATTTTTATGGTGAGCATGACCTGATTCTACAACCAGGATCGGCCCCCAATGCTACTCTTTCGCGGTCAAAAACATAGACACACAATTTTGTATACGCATTCAATTATGATAGACCGTTCTAAATTTCACCATGACATAGCTGCTGCACCCAGGGTTAACTTCCAACGAGGGGACTACTTAACGGTCAACAACAAAGAAACGATTTTTTTTTATACGCATTCAATTATGATAGCCCTTTCTAAGTTTCACCGCGATAAGACTGCTGCATCCAGGGTTGGCTTCCAACAAGGGGACTCCTCAACGGTCAACAGCACAAACACGAAATTCTGTATAGCATTCAATTATGATAGCCCGTTCTAAGTTCCACTATGATATGGCTGCTTCACCAAAGGTTGGCTCGGGATAAAGCATTTTAATAAAAGCTTATTTTTAAAATGTGTTTTTACTTTTATTCTTTATATCACTACGACAAGCGTGCGCAAAATTCTCCATTTACAACTTACTTAGTCGAGTTTACCTTGGTATGGGCTTCGTTTTGTGTATCACCATTACAAGCATTTAAATTCGAAAATAAATTTATTCTTATTCTAGTGTTTACAAATTGAAACTAAGTATCAACATCTTTTGCAGAGTCTGATAAAACTGGTGACGGGTAAAGGCAGGATAATTCCCAAAACATGTGATATTTCGAAAACTGAAGAAATATTGCAAGCATTTACAGACATCGCGGCGAAATTTGGAGGAGTCGACATTCTTATCAACAATGCTGCAATTTTGCGGAGCGGAACTCTCATAGGTAAAGTATAATTGGATACACCCAGGATCCTATTTCATTTACAAAAGAGAAAATGTTTTCTTACAATTATAAATTTGACCTTTTGTTAGAAATTTCAGAATTAAATCGATTTTGACGTCTGCCAAACATCGTTTTTAAACACGTGAATTTGGCACCCTTTGAATTGTCGCCCGGAGAAGGTAACCCCCCCCCCCCCCCTTACCCATAGATCCAGGGCTGTCTCTGCTTACACATTGTCGCCGACAAGAGATCTTCCCCACGGTCATTCCCTGAGCTAGTGGGCATCTCTATGCAAAGATGTATAAACACTTCGTTAATAGGTGCAGAACTCTATACTAACGTACATAACAGAGTAGGTATATGTTTGTGCCGCCTATTCATACCATATTGTCAGTAGGTACTTTCACTCATTAGATGGAAGTCTTCTAGCCAATCTTGTTATTTTTCAGATTAAGAATAGGGTGTATTTCCATGATGAAATTTAAGTAATCGATATATAAGAAATAAGAAATAAGAAAAAAATATTTTCATAAACCCGATCTGGGTATAGAAATTACATTACAAAAAAATATTATATATATAATAACAATACGAAATTACAAAAAATAGTATTTCTACAAATGAAATTACATTTCAAATTATAAAAAAAGTGTATAAAAAGTTCTGCGATCTAAGCTAACAGTGTATAAAAAAAGTGTATAAAAGTTCTGCGATCTAAGCAAAGCATTCGACTGTATAAACATCAATACCCTGGTAGATAAGCTAAACCATTATGGAATTAGAGGAGTGGCCAATTTACTCATTAAATCGTACCCACAAAACAGGCAGCAAGTGGTGGAGATTAAAATAATTGATGGAATTGAGGAAAAGGCTGAGCAATCGAGTTGTGAAATAGTAAACATCGGTGTGCCTCAGGGCTCAACATTAGGGCCTCTCCTCTTCAAACTCTATTGTAACGATTTAGCAACCAACATAACTTGTGTGCCAAGACTGTCCCAACTTGCAGATGACACCACGTGCATTCTTGAAAGTGACTATAGAACAAAAATGGAGGATCCAACAAGCGAAACATATTGCTATTGATTGAAATTATCGATTTCAATATTTATATGTTATTATTATTTAAAAAAAAGGTTGTGTCACCCCAAGGCTTTCCCGGCAAGCAGACAACCCCCCTCGCACGCCAAACCTCAAAAACCCTCCTCCCCAAAACAACCTGCAGCACCCCCCCCCACAACCACTTCAAAACCCTTCAACCCCCCTCCTACTCCCTCCTCCCGCCTCCACCCATACGCCCTACCCCACCCTCGTCCATCCCCCTTTAGTCCCCTTCCACCCTTTCTCTCCTATCCTTCCCCTCCTCTTAACCCCTTACCCCATTAACCCCTCTCTCTACCACCGCTCTACCTCTCTCTACCACCGATCCCGCCTACCCTTCCCGCCCATTTCCATCTCCCCCCAACCTCCCCTCTCCCCTCCTGTAGCCCCTTCCTTACGCCCCTTAACTCCCCCACTCTTTCCAACCACCCCCTTCCCACCACCCCCATGCCCCAAACTACGACTAACGCAATAATTACGCACTTTAGTTCATATAGACTAATAGACGGAATTCTATCTCTCCGTTTTATTCTGTGTGTAATAAGCCTATATAAAAAGTGCGATAAATGGTACTTATTGTTGAATGTTATTATTGTTTTCAATGGCTAAATTATTGGGTTTCTATAATTATTCAGTCCTTTTTAAAATATCGCTCTAAAATCAAAAAATGTCATTTTTATATAAATATTATTAAAATAATAAGCGCTATAATTAAAAATCATTTCTTATTATTATTCCATACCGTATAGCCACAGTATACTGAGAGAAATCTGGGTATACTGTTGTATAGGGGTGCTTAGAGCGCCATCTACAGTGCGCAGCTATACTGGTATACCTCGAAATTCATCTTATTGAACATACCAACCAATAAATGATTTATCAATTTTTAAACTATGAGTGCCATCTACACGTTGCGTTTCGTAGTAAAATCTAAGCTTTCAAAACGTAGTACGGCATTAAGAAATCTAATACGGTATATGATCAATGCATTAAGACAAAACATAACATTATGTATTGAACCTAGACAATCCTACACGTTAAATTAGAATTTATGTAAAATTTTTTCTTCCTTCGATGTTGTTGGACGAAATGAATATATTAATATATTTTTCTGGTAATTTGAAATCGAAGACTATCGCGATTGTTTGACATTATAACCAAGATAAAACGGATTTACCGCAAGGAATTTGTAGCATCTGACGTTTAGGCGATATTGCAACTTTTTATTTCTGTTTATAATTGTGCATTTATGTTTTCATTTTCAGCTTTTTAAAAAAAAGTTTGAGTGACCTTATTTCCAATTTTTAGCTTTGTTTCAGTTTGTTGTTTCAGTCGCCTTGCTTTCAGAAGTGATTTTAGTTATTTTTAGTTTTTTCCATTTTTCTTTCACAGATCCCAAAATGGAGGACTTGAGAGAAATCGTCGACACAAACATTTTGGGTGTGGTCGCGTGTACGAAAGAAGCCATCAGGTCCATGGATGACAGAAAAGCTGATGGGCATATCGTCAATATTAACAGGTTTCCTAATCTACCCTCATCTATACTTCGTTTTTATATATATAAAAAATCGGTTGTTTCACCCCAATACTTTCCCGACAAGCGGCCAGGGTTTTATTTCATCTGAATATTTATTTCACAAATAAAGTCGATGAGCAGTTGACGAAAATTCCTATTAATATGCGACGCAAAACAATAAAAATTTGAATTTTGAACGCACGTCGTCTCATTCGATTTACAAAATCAAATTGCAAACGCGGGTCTCCGTGAGCATTCGAATTCGAATTTCGAACGACCCACGCATCGCAAGCGTTAACGATTTTAGGGCCTTACTAAATAATTAATGTATGACAGACTTCAAATAGTACAACTTAAAATATTTACGATTATAAATATGTCGATTATTTATATCTAATATATTTACGACTACATACTACTTAAAATATTATGAGTTTAATATCAACTAAAACTTCACAATGTGATTTCGGCCCAACGAGACACCTGTGTGCCGAATTTCAAATTTTTGAGTCCAATATTTCGAGATGGAAGTATGGCTAGTGCGTCCACCTGATGGACCGATTTCAACCACAAAATATATCTTTTTTTAACATGACCAAATTATGCCTTCATGCCAAATTTCAGCTCAATCGGGCGGGCGCTCTACGGGGAGGTATACGGACAGACAGACAGACAGACAGACACACAGAAGTGCGTCCACAATATTTCCATGCCAGGAAAGTAAAAAGAGTGTATTGTGTTCAGGGTTCATCTATGTATGTTTTCCGTTTCTTTATTCCGTCATAACTTTTAAATGCGTATACCGATTTAGAAGTGTGTGGTATTATTAGAATCGTTATGTCATACCAAGTGGCATAGCGTAACTTAACTGTCCAAATATCAAGTAGGTAGTTGTCTAAATATCCAAATGTCAATAAATTAACATAAATATATAGTGTTTTGGGGTCAAATGAAAGGTCTTATTGAGTATATTTCGGATATCTATTCGGGTAGGTATCTATATGGATATATACATTAACCACAAACATATCATTAAAAAACCGTAATAAAAATAATTATAGATACAATAGTTCACTTTCCGTAACGGTAGTCGTGTTTTTTATTTTTTTAAATATATTTATTTGTCAGGTAGCCTAGGACAGGCACTTATCACCACGCCTACGTAATATGAAAATGTAGTTGGCGTTTATAATAATGAACGTCATTTAATGCAGCTGTTTGTTAATAAAGATATCATGTCAATTTTCATTAAATTAATATCATACATATTACGACGACGTGTAATAATCATTTCTAGGTATGATATTACACGACGATCATGTAAGGTCAATTAAATTATGCCGCAACGGCTGTTGTCCAGGGCATACTGAAGTGCTGTCAATCGGCATCCATTGTTAGTCTGGGGATAGGCGGCAAACTACTGCTGTAACTACGCAGATCATAACGGTGGTGGGGCGGCGGGTTTGGCGCGCATGAATTGTCAAAGTCCGCCGTGCACACAACACACACACTGCATCTTGTGTCGTGTCCTTGAGCTCGGTGATAGGCGTTGGAAATATTTTAAGAAGAGGGTTCCACGTAGAGAGTTTGAACCAGTCTTCTCTAATGAAGTTCAGGGTTCCTCTTATTTCAGTGGCTTCCCAGATCATTAGGGGAAAGTAGCACAAATTTAAGGAATTTCGAAACTGCACATTACAATATGTGTTCACAGATCGCCTGTTTTCTTGCTGACAGTTTTTAATAGCTATGATGCGCTCCATCAATCCAGTGGCTATATGCTGTTTTGTTTATTCGACATAGGCTAATACATAGCTGCATTAGGTTTTATACCCACCTGGGGTTTGCAATTATATTACATCCTTTACAGGCCTCAGAGATCGAGCTATATTTTGAGTCGGTTTCAAGATCGTTTTTATATTTAATTTGTTTGGCATCTTACTTATTCGATATGTCACGCCCCTGACGTAAAAATGCTCGTGTGCGAGTTTCTGGATATTTTCCGTAACTATTTGTCCTAAGGTAACTATTGACATGTTCCATCTGCGGAAAATTCTCAGCGTCGCATAGGTCACGTACGCGATTCGTAGATGGTAGGGATGATGGTGTGAGCTGGCATGCAAAATCTGTCTACATGTGTGGGTTTTAGATATACCTACTGTAGGTCTGAGAGTATTTTCAGTTCTCCTTGTCACTTTGATATTTAAAAAAGCGAGAAAGCAGTCCTTTTCTACTTCAAAAGTGCGTTGAATTTTCGGGTTTATGGAGCTTAGATGACCCATGACTGAATGATGAATCCTTACACAGTTTGTATATCACCCTTTAGGGTGCAATAGGTGTCATCCACATAGCGAAGCCAGAGAATCGGTTTAATTTTTAAGTTCCATGTTCGCCTCCGTCGACTTATTAATAACAGTCGACGCTTCACAGAAAGCAGGATGTCAGATAATGTTGAAGCATATCGGAATAGCTAATCGAGAGTTTGTCTGTAAGGCATTTCAAAGTGGCCAAATTCGCAAAAAAACTGAAAACACCATTATTTCGTCTTCAGCTAGATGTTTTTAACAATAAGAAATGCAGTGAGTCTTACACATGAGACGTCGTTTTGCGCGTAAGCGGTTGTAGGCGGGATGGGACAAGTGGGCGCGGCCAACTGGGCGCGGCCGACTGGGCGCTGCTAACTGGGCGCCGTCGACTGGGCGCTAGGCCAACTGAGCGCAGGGACAACTGGGCGCGAGCCAAGTGGGCGCGGGACAGGTGGGCGCCAAAATTATATTATGCAATATATTTATATATTTATTTATTGTGACTGAAGAGAAATATTTTTATTGCTACATTATATAAAAAATAACTAATGGTGAAACATTATCTTCGTAGGTATACTGTAATACACCCATTTCAGAGCTAGCGTCTACATGGGATTTAACATTTACATAATAAATACTTAATAAATTTAGTGCAAAATATCAAAAAATATATAGAATGTATTCTATATACTATGAAAGCTATTTTAAAAGCATGGTTTTTAGAATACTTTTATTTATATATTAGGAAAGTATTTAAAATACTAGTAATTATAATAGAAATATATACGTGACCATAAATATAAAGCTGTGCATTTTATGTTTTTTTTTTACATTTTGCACTAAATTTATTAAGTATTTATGTAAATGTTAAATCCCATGTAAACGCCAGCTCTGAAACGGGTGTAACACAGTATAGCTACGAAGTTAATGTTTCGCCATTAGTTAATTTTGATATAATACAAAAATAAAAATATTTCTCGTCAGTCACAATAAAAACATATGTAAATATATTTCATGATATAATTTTGGCGCCCATCTATTCAGCCTGCTCTCGTAAGTTCCAAGTCCCAAGTGCTCACGATAGTCCAGGTATCTAATAAAACGTCTTTGGACGCCGTCCACCCTATTTTTATACACGCCATATTGCGGATTCCAAATCTGCGATGCGAACTCTAAGGTGCTACGAACATAGGAAAAGTAAAGCGTTTTAAAGATGTTAATGTTCGAGAATGGTTTACATATTATGCTATTAACAAAACCTAGAGTCCTCAACGCCTAGCAAACAATACTGTTGATGCGTTGGTCGAACGTCAGCTTTTGATCCAGTTGTACCCCAAGATCTCGAATGCACTGAACTTCAGGGATATATTCACCATTTACGCGGTATTTGAAATTGATGCTTTCCTTTTTGCGACTGAATGTAATGCTATTACATTTGGTAGCATTTAAAGTGAGCCTATAATTATAATAATTGTTTACTAACACGACTGCCCAACAAAAAATAGGGTAATGTTTTTAAGGATTCATCGATGTATGTTTTTCGTTTTTTATTCCACCGTAACTTCTAAACGCTTGAACCGATTTATAAGCGTGTAGTATTGTTAGAATTGCTATATCATCCCGAATGCTATGCTATACCAAGTAAGTAGTTCTCTAAATATCCAAATGTCAATAAATTAATATAAATATATCGTGTTTAGTGTCAAATGAATAGTTTGATTGAATATATTCCGGATATATACATGTATCTATATGGATAAATACATAAACCACAAATGTTTGATAAGAAACCGTAATATTTTTTTAATAAATAGTTGACTTTCTGTAACGGCAGTGGTGTTTTTTATTCTTTTTAATATATTTACTTATTTTGTAAACTGTTTAGCAAAGCGATGTGTGTTTTATTGTAACAATACAATAAAATTAAATATATCAAGTTGTTACTAACTGCGGTCACTGCATAAACATCCTGAATAACATCGATATATTATTGTATATTTTATAATTTCAGCATAACTGGGCACGCCGTGCCCTCGAATGGAGCGCAAGTGAGTTTATACATTTCCTCAAAGTTTGCGCTCACAGCCACGACCGAAGTCACAAGGAGACAACTCGCAGCGAGGAAAGCTGTCAACAAAATTAAGATTACGGTAATTAATCCACTAGGCACCTTACTTAGTTTCAGGTATTCGAAGAGTGTAGTGCCGATGTTCCCAAACTTTATAAGTCAGCGGCGCACTTACAGGTTTAGTATATTGTCCCGGCGCCCTTTTCAAAATAATATTCAGCGACATAAATCAGGCACAGTTATGAAAACAACTCCATAGATAAACCTCGTAATGTGAAGCTCACATTTGTTAAAATTATATCACAAGAACCATCAAATTAAAATAAAAAAATAAATGGTGAAAACCTTTAACGATAAGTAAGTAGGCACACATTTTTTTCAAAACGCAGAATACTCATTTCTCGCGGAACACTCTAGACTAGTCTAGACAGATCGAATAAGTAAGATGCTAAACAAATTATATATGTAAACAATCTTCAAACCGGCCCAAAATATATCCCGATCTCTGAGGTCTGTCAAGGATGTAATACCACTGCAAACCCCGGGTGTGTATAAAATCAAATGCAGCTTTGGTTTAGCCTATGTTGGACAAACGTAACGGTCCATAGCCACTCGACTGATGACACATCAAAGCTTTAAAGACGTTCAGCAAAAAAAAAAAAATCGGCGATATGCGAACACATATTGGATAGCGAAGTAACTAACTGGATGCAGTTTTAAAATCCCATTGTGATATTCAAAGAACAGTTATACTTTCCCCGCATGATTCGAGAAGCCATTAAAATAAGATAATCCCCGAACTTTAATAGAGACGACGGTTACAAACTCTCTACTCTCTTACAAACGTGGAACCATCTTCCCAAAATGTTTTCAATGCCCATCTCCGAGCGCACGGACATAACAAAGGATACAGTGGGTATAGTGTGCACGGCGGTTTTTCAAAATTCGCGGGTGCCTAACCCACCGACCCACCACCGTCATAATTTGGGATTAACAGCAGCAGTTTGCCGTCTACCCGCAGAACAACGGAAGACGATCGACAGTAGTTTAGTCTACCCTGGACAACAGGGGCTGAAACGTCGCCAAAATATCGGGTGCTACAAAGTTCACGCGGTAAATTCGTTTTATCTTATTTATAATGTCAAACAATCGCCATAGTCTTCGATTTCATATCACTCATTTCAAGCTCCACATCGATTTTTGAGCGACATTTACTTTTTATTAGAGCTACAGCTGAAAATACGGCTTCGCATAATTAGGTAGTTGCAAAGGGAATGGCGATCCTTAAGGGGCCTTTACACGGGTAACTGAAATATATCAATCCTAGGCAATATTGGTCAATTATGAAGTCACGCAACATCAAGCAATTTACCGCGATACCAAAATGTAGCAATTGTTGCTAGAGATTCTGCCACACCAAGTTGAGCGATATGGAGCATCTTTGAGCGATATTGGCAACTGGGCAATGCATTCATACATTAGCAATTCAGTTGAGCAACTGCTGGCCATGGACGAGGGTGTCATTGCGGCGGCGGCTTGTAGTGCTTTTATTATCATGAGAAAAATAAAATGAAAAAAAAAGAAAAGTAATAGACGGATTTGGTTGCGAACATATCTAGCAAGACGAAATCCATCTTTATTGTACAACGAATTGGAGATATATTATTCAAAACCTTCACCAAAATGTCCCGAACTGATTTCGAGTTACTTTTAAATAAAGTTGGTCCATTAATTACCACACAGACGACCAATATGAGGGATCCAATTTCTGCACCTTCAAAACTTGCCTTAACCGTTCGATTTCTAGCAACTGGCGATTAATACAAATGCCTAATGTAGTCCCTATTTAGAATTTTCGATAGTTGTGTTGCACTATTCATCCCTATGGTGTGCAAAGCTATTGCAGTAGCTCTTCGTGAATAAGTTACGGTAAGTTTTTTACATCCTTCACTCACTAATTAACTACCTACTGTTGTTTACATAGCTATTTCATAGTCACAACAAATTTACGTTCATAAAACGAATTAAGAAAGTCATAGGTAGGTAAAAGAAAAATATAATAGGTAATCGAAACATTTATTTATTCGGATATTTTACAATTAGTTTCAGAATTGTGGCAGGATTAGTTGTAGAACAGAAGTGGTACGCTCCCTTTCACCCCTCTTCCCAAATACCCTCCTCTGGTCCTCCCCTCCCCTAATCCCTCTCCCCCTCTCCAGCTCCCCCTCCCAACTATTTCCCACCTCACCCCTTCCCGACTACCCCCTCTCGCCCCCTCCCACTACCCCCCTCCCCAACCCTACTTCCCATCCCTTACTCTTTAACCCCCCCTCCCTTCCAACTCCCCCCAACCACCCCCTTACCTCCACTGCCCCCGCGTTTGGGAGCTATCGTGGTGGAATACAGACAGACAGACAGACCGACACACAGAAGTGCGCCCACAATACTTTCCTTGCCAGGAAAGTAAAATTGATTTGTTTAGAGCTTGTTAGGCTTGTTTAGAGCGCCATCTACAGTGCTCCAAGATACTATTATACTAGGAAAGTCGCCATACTAAACATAATAATCAATTTTAATAACTATGAGTGCCATCTACATGCTGAGTTTTGTAGTAAAATACTGGTTTCTGAACCGAAGTACGTCGTTGAATCTAATACGCCGTATAATCAATGATACGGCGCTGTTTTTTTTGTTAAGTTTTATTTATTTACGGACGTTTACATTATTTTCCAATGCAGAGTTTATCGCCTGGACTTGTGAAGACAAACATATTCCATAAAGGCGCTGTAACTGTTGGTGATCAACTATTCGAAGACAACCCTTTTCTCACATCTGAAGATGTGGCCAGTGCTGTTACCTACGTAATTGGCACACCTAGACATGTTGATGTGAGTGTTTCTTAAAGTGATTGTGAGAATAATTAAGGAAATTATCATATTGATAGCTGTTATTAATCGCTTTTATGATGTTATGCATGTTTTATTTTACAGGTTGCTGAACTGACATTACGAGCAGTAGGAGAACTGTTTTAGCATTGTTGTACTAGTGGAATTTTACCCGGCCATGCTCGGATTTCCGCTTCCCCCCCCCCCCCCCCCCCCCACTCTTACCCCTCTGCACCGCCATATGCTATGCTACTCACGTTTCCTTCAGCTATCTCTGTTCAAAAACTCACAGCGGTTCATTGGTCCTTTTTAACTTCCTATTTCGGTTTTATAAAATTTCCATGGCGATCGGATGAACGTTATAGTAGTTGCATTTTCATGGGGAGAATGGCGCGGGTAAAATCGTTTTTTATTAATATTGTTACATCAAATGACGATAGAAGTTGAGCACTTTTAAATAATTTTGTATATTTATATACACATTTCTGTCTAATGGATCGCTAAATCTGATGTTTTCGAGTAATTATTTTAAACTTAAACGTTATAAACCAGTATATGTCGGTAATATTTATATTTGGCCGCAGTCGCTTTGTCTTTAGCTTGCGTGCTTGTTTGTTTGTGCGATTTTTAATTCTTGATTATGCGTAAATCAGTACAAGTATAAAAAAATGAAAGACTTCTCACTAGACTTTTCATCTAGCGTATCTGTGTTTTTGCTTGCGAATTCGTTTGAGCGTACTTAAGCCTATTGAAAATATCGCAAAACGCTAGCTTTTGGCATTTTTACCAAAGTGAATAAGCCCCATTTATGCCAATCTTCCATAGTTAGTAACCAAATACAGGTCGATATAAAAAAGTGCGTTTCAGCTCCGACGCGCGACTGGAGTTAACTCTGAAGTGTGATTGTTATGAATATGCTTTACAATAGGCAAATGGGGCAAAGAAACGCATCTCTTATAATACTGAAAGCATTTATATACTTTTATTTATATTTATTTATATGGGTTCGATAAAATATTATACATAAAACATGTTACATATAAATGACTGTTTTCTTTTAAGGGGTGTAAGTGTATTTTATTTTATATGGAGATATTTAGGGTTTTGCATTAGAATAATTTGAAAAATATGGATATATCGTGTACTCACCCAATTAACACCATCCTATCTCCAGGAGCTTTTTGAACCACTAATTTCCCACGGTCTCGTACTTCGGTCAGCCTCTGACAGTTTATTAAAAATCCGAGTCATAATAGTGATTTCTATTCCTATTCTTTCTGTGTCCATGGTGCAAGACTCTGGAACGATCTCCCAGCAAATATACGAAACTCGCCTTCTTTACCATCGTTTAAGACTCACCTTAAGGATTACCTACCTTTCTAAGAAGTAACCAGTTCTTCCCTTTCTCTCCTGTTCCTCTCCCAATTTCCTCTCCTCGGGCATTATTAGTCTTAAATTCTTCCACTTGTCTGTATGTTATGTAATAATCTTTATTTTCACAATGCGCGCATGTACCACTATGTTTAGGTTAGCTGTAAGACATTGCCGTGTGGCAATAAGCTCGCCTTTTTTGCATACTTATTAAGTGCATATAAAGAGTTTATTATTATTATTATTATTATATTTAATTACACTACTTTTGTATTTTTAAAGTATTAAATTGATTTAATTTTATAATGTAATCATTTTTGAAATGTGATTAAAAAAAATATATGCTTTAAATGATTTCAAAAGGACTTACACCACTTTCAAAGCCAGCAAAAAGTAAAAATCTTACATTTACAAAATATTAACAAGGGATCCCAATTGACACAAACCAATTTATTTTTAAGAATTTGTTATTAAATATAACTTCAACAATAAAAAAAAAACAAAATAAAAAGGCTTTATTTCAACATTTGCCATTCAACCAAAATTATGTATACTCTTACTATTAATATATTTTAACTTTTTTCATTAAGTTCAAGATTTTGAAAATAGTCATGATGTATTGAAGGGATATATGGTAATAAATCAATCATATCTGCATTTTTTATATAAGGTGTTTATGCGAATGTCATGGGTCTGGAATTATGATATAAACGTGTTATTATTATATTTCCAAAGTTCCGTGGTCTTAAAATGTGGCAATAAATTTAGTCATTTAAAATCCTCATTTTCAATAAATGAAGTTTTATAGAACACTGTATATGGTTTGCTTTTTAAAAAAATTATGCAATCTTCAACCAATTTACTTCTTCACCATTGATATTTTTTCGCCTTCTTAGAATTGCATCTTCTAAGGGTTTTAATTGCATCTTCTAAGGACTTTATATTTTATAATAAACGGGGAAAAACTAAATTCTAAGAAACTATAAAAATGTTTAGGTATGACATTTACAATGTTGCCACAAATATAATAATGCACCAAAGAAATTATGTAGTACAATTTTGAACTAAATAGTAGTATGTCTTTGAGGAAAGTGGACATATACCATTTTCGAAGTAATTATATTTGTAACTTCATTAACTACAAACATTTACTAATAACTATTGCTAATTGGATTATTACAATTACCTGATTATTTAATGTTAAATATTTTGATTTTGATTATTTTTGATTTATTATAATATGTAGATTATTAAATTTATGTAATTACGTTATTTTCTTTTAATATCATTTGATGTCAAATATCTTGATTTTGATTATTTCGATTTGTGTATTTATTTGATTATGATTATTTTTGATTTTTCGTTTTAAGATTTATTTGATTTGGTTATTTTATTTTAAAAATCATATACCTATGTATCAATAATTAATAGGTGTGTCCTGAAAACCAGGATAAGAGATATCCTGAGGATACCCCTAATTTGCAGCGTTTGTAGCTTTATTTCATAGTCTTTGTCTATTTATAGATTTAATTTTTAATCTGTAGGTTCTTGTTTTTTTTGTATATGTTGTTTATAACAGCTGCAAATAAATAAATAAAATAAATTATAATAAAAAGACAATGAAATTTTTTTTTTTTCATTTTTATGATTGTCTTTTTTTTTGTCAAAATGGACTTACACCACTTTCAAAGAAAACAGCTCATATTACTTATATTACATAGATATATTGTTAGGAAGATTGATATTCTTCACTATTGATATCAACATGAACATTAATGTCATCAATACTATCGTCAATATTAAATACTGTAACAATAGGTTTGTGGTAACTAAAATGCGATACGTGAACGTCGGAAGATACACGATTTACGAATCGTGAAAACATCGCGTCAGTGGTTGTACCGTATCCAGTCCTCGGTGTTCTACCAGAAACAAAATCTGATTCCAAAAATTGTGTTAGGTGTAATCCTTCATCTTTATCGAAGCCAATATTGAAAACGCCGCGAAGTATAAGTGGACATCGGTAAAAACATTTTTTAGAGAGTTTTGATCCCGATTTTGTATATTATGCTAACAATGCCACACGAAGAACAGTATAAAAATATAAATATCAATATCAATAGATATAAATTAAAATGTAACATTAATTGTAAAGCTCCACAAATTGATTGTTGATATTGATTTGTATAGCAGACTGATATTACTTATACTAACATTGCTCCTGAAGAACAATACATGTGCTTCCATCTATTATCAGGTACGTATATTACTATGTTACGAAAATTAACTTAATTTTAGAATATTCTGCTTAGATGGCGCTAACAGAATAATACATGTTTTGCCATCTCTTGTCAGGTAAGTATATTTCTATATTATGATAAGCTATTTAGTTTTGAAGTATTCTGCTTAGATGAAGCTAACAAAAACATAACGTTTGGCTACTCATCAAGTGTTCGTACCGGGGGCTTTAAATGAAATCGATTCTTAGGGAGTAAACTCTAATAAACTCCAATAAATTGACGTCCGCGTGTCACATAATTCTAATAGGCTGTCATGGCCGAGAGTCACCAAAATCACTTTTGACAAGCTGACCATATTCTATATTTCGAAGCTTTTGTCTGCTACACTTCAACGGTCCTGTATCAATCGATTCTCCAGAATTGTATGTCCATCGGCTTGGAGACGTCTTCGGCAGATAAATCAGTGTTGCCTTCCCGCTATATCCATCAGCTCGGGGACAGCAGCTTTAGAGGCGCAAGCGCCGCCGTTCACCGCGCTCGCCGCGCCGCCTCAATTTTGCAACGTTTCCGAAACTGTCTCGCTCGCTAGGCGCCAGCCATTATGATATCAGTGTGTAACTCGGATAGTCCTCTTTTCAACGAAATGCGAAGTCTTTATGACATTTTGAAGTTTTAGGAATTTTCCACACTTAGTATTATACTAAGAGCTATTATCCAATATAGACTTGTTATAACGTCGATAGATCTCGACAACCTGCATACACGATACCCGAATCACTTCGCTACCGCATCTGTGTCGTGGGCAACACTTATCGAAAATAAAAAACGAGCGGGCCGGTTGTGATCAATTGTCGCTGCGCAAACCTCCCCAGATTTCTCCCAGAAACGACACTGCACTTTGTGTCTCTGAGGGTAATATGTTTAGCAGCTATGAACCCCTAGAAAGCTGATCATGGGATTGAATCTCACGATGGCGTGTTTTACAACCCTCGAAAATTTATTTGTAGGGGGTGTTAGTGCACGCATATTTATGTGTAATGGTGGATTTTTTTGCACGAAATTACATAATTGTATCTATAAATACGGAGATCAGCCGCTCTCAAGTTGTCGAAAACCACCGATCGGTGGTATTAGCATTCCAGCGGTTAAGGCGAGACAATGTGTACCTTTACGTTAATATTCAAATTTATATCCTAGTACCCGTATGTTTCACGTCAAGAACACATCCGCGTGCCACTCTTACGCATGCCGCGTGTAGGCCATCGCCGTTCCAAAAGAACATAAATGCCATAATTATTAATGTAATGTATGTTATAATAGGTGACATTGCATGTCACGTTTTAAAATCAAACATGCGTGTTTCTTCCTTCCATGTATCAAAGTACTTATTACCCTGTAATATTTTCGTCGCTCATAGTAGGAAGAAAGACGTGAGCCACTGGAGTTCGATAATAGACTGGACGAGGTTCAGTTTCCATTCGTTCAGAGGGAGCTTCACTTGGTGGTCGCGACAGCAATGGATCGTTGGACTGGAAAGACAGCTGTGGTGACTGGAGCCAGCACTGGCATTGGAGCAGCAATCGTGCTACAGCTGGCTGATGCTGGAGTAAACGTCGTTGGCTTGGCTCGCAGGAGCGACAAAATTGAGGTTTTTATGCTTTTGTATAATGATAATAATAATAATAATTTCTTGTAGTAGGTCGTACAAAATAGATAGGTACTATTTTATTTCCTATACAGATAACCTATAAGGTTTTCAATATTTATTTTACTATAGTTGAATATATTTTCACTTCGCAATTTGAAGGAAAACAAATCCGAAAAGTATTAAGGTTTAGACGTACAACAATACAACAATAACTATTAAAATCAGAGCTGACGTACAACAATAACTAATTAAATCAGAGCTAGAAAATATCTCGAAATTTGTTATTACTACTCGTTATACCTATTAGGTAAAATGTCAATTTGTATTTAAATTAAAAGTGTCACCGTGGAATTATTAAGTTATCTACGGTTTGACAAATTTAGAGCTAGAATGAAATATACAAATGTTTTAAATGTAAAATAAAATGTGGGCAAAAGAGACCATTGATTATATAATAGACAAAATGTTAACAAAAAGTAAAGCCATCTCCATTTTTTTTTAAGTGCAGCAGTCATGTTATGGTGATACTTAGAATGGGCTATAATAAATGAATACGTATACAAAATTTTATGTATGTGCTGTTGACCATTGAGGAGTTTCCTCGTTGGAAGCCAACCCTGGGTGCCGCAGTCCGTGGCGAAACTTAGAATGGGTGTCGTAATTAAATACAGATACAGAATTTTGTGTCTGTGCTGTTGAACGTTGAGGAGTTCCCTCGTCGGGAGCCAACCCTGGGTTATGGTCATGATAAAACTTAGAAAGGGCTATCATAATTGAATGAGTATACAAAATTTGAGGTCTGTGCTGTTGACCGTTGAGGAGTTCCCTCGACGGGAGCCAACCCAGGGTGTAGAATCAGATCATGCTTACCATAAAAATAAAATGAATTGCCATCGGAATTAAACCAATTTTCAATTTCATATGATAATATTTGAGGAGTTCCCTCAATTCCTCATGGATCCCATCATCAGAACAGGATTTTGATAAAAATGGGACCAATTCTTCTTGTATATTCTTTCGAATAAAGTAAATTCTTTTGAATAAAAATAGAATTTTCCAAATCGGTTCATAAATGGCAGAGTTCTGAGGTAACAAACATTAAAAAAAAATAATAGATAGAACCGAATTGATAATTTCCTTCTTTTTTTTTGGCGTCGTTTAAAAAGTAATTCACGCTGTAATAACATTTATTTTTGAGCCAGTGCTGTTTTGTGTCTGTTTTGAATCCTGGATGTTGCATTGATTTGATGTTGTGCAATGACCCACGTTCATCATCATGCTAAAAAGAGAATAATATATATTTTTTTGCTTACAATTAATTAAGACGTGTCATAATATAATTTACTAGATGACCCGGTGAACTTCGTACCACCTAAAATTGATTTGATTGTAAGTTATTCATAAGCGTCCTAATCAACCTTCGATCCTAATCAACCTTCCAAATCCAATTCAATGAAATCTATAATATAGCCAAGTCATGTACGGTTTGAGTTTTGTTTGGTGATTAAATGAAAGTCGTTTGTAATTAAAATAAATTCAATGTATTTAATTTACATGATGAAATATAAATGCTTTTTCGACTTTTCCGTCTTTTTCGACTTTTTGGACTTTTTTTGCATTTTTCGACTTTTTGGACTTTTTTTACTTTTTCGACTTTTCCGACTTTTTAGACTTCTTCGACTTTACCGACTTTTTCGACTTTTTCGACGTTTTAGACTTTTTCGTCGTATTTGACTTTTTCGACTCTTGACTTTTTCGACTTTTTCGACTTTTCCGACTTTTTGAAATTTTACACAATCGCACCGAATAAATAACAGTTATGGATGGCGCAGCTGTCAAACAATAGGATCGCCGCGAACGCTATCTATTGAAAGTGGCCCATTTCCCAAAATACCGATTTCGATTTTTTCGATTTTCAGTTGTTTCTTTTAATTTTTCCTAAATATTTTTTTGTAAACCACCCCTGAATCAAGGCAAACAAAACAAAAAAATAATTATTCAAGTCATTTTCGATGTCTTGCGAGACTAACGCACTGGGATTCATTTTTATATATAAGAAGAAGAAGATGAGAAGAAGATATATATATATATATATATATATATATATATATATATATATATATATATATATATATATATATATATATATATATATATATATATATATATATATATATATATATATATATATATATATATATATATATATATATATATACTTTTTTTATTTGTTTAATTAATATTATTTTGTTTATTTGAATTTTAAATTTTAATTCAATTTTATTTTAAATAAATTAATAAATTTAATATTTTATGATTTATATTTATATTTCGGAAGTTCAATTAGAAAAAATATTACTGAATATATTGCAACCTTTTGTCACAGTTTATATTTTTGAAATAGTAACTTTGTTGACAATTCAATTCTATAGTCGAGTAGACTTTACTAATCTTTATCATTTGTTTTTATTTTTCTTCAAATATATCCTCTATTGACGTTAAATCATTATTTCCTCTTCGACTGTATAATTGCTAATTTCTCTATAACTATACAAGAACGAGCTATAATATATAACTATAACTATACAAGTTTGAGCTTAACTCGTTTTTTTTTCATTTAATACAGGCGTTGATACACAAAGTAAAAGGCAAGGGAAGATTAATTCCATTAAAATGTGACGTTTCAAATCCTGAAGATATCTCGAAGGTTTTCTCTAACATCACGAAAGAGCTTGGAGGTATCGATATTCTGGTGAACAATGCTGGCGTCCTTAGAGAAGGAAAAATCTCAGGTAAATAAAGAATCAACGAATAAAAAATGATTTTTTTAAATCGTTGAATTTATTGCAGAATTTCTCGTTTTTCCACAGTTTTTATAATAAAAAGCCAAACTTTTAATAAATCCAATACCGACCTTGAGTAGAACTCATTAGATAAGTCCAATGGTTTTGTCTTGTCGCCAAAATATTTTTCATTGGGAGAAATCAATAGTTTCTTATTTTATGTAGGTTTGCTAACGACTTGACCAGTATTATTTTCTATAGATTCCCCATTGGATGACCTCAGAGCAATTTTAGACACGAACCTTTTGGGACTCGTAATTTGCTCCCAAGAAGCTATCAAATCCATGGATGAACGAAACGTGGCTGGACATATCGTCAACATTAATAGGTTAGAATTTAGTTTACATGAAACAAAATTAGAGTGTAATTTTAAATATAATTTACAAACTACTATGTAAGTATTGAAGGTGCGAGGTTCACTCGCACATGGAGGGTTCCGTTCCTTATTGAAGATAAGTAAAATACTGGCTCATCGCACATGCTATGTACAAGATAGACGACCTCGAGGAAATATTACAATATATTTAATATAGGTATTGTAGATATTTATGGTGAAAAATAATATCATATCTTTAAGAAACCTCTATTATTCGTATGTTAAAACATACGATGTAATCCTCGTAGTAATAAGCTCATAATATTTGATTATTCATTATGATATTGTAGTTTTACGTGACATTATTAAGCATTTATCTTTTATTTTGTCTGACTTTTAGTTATTTTTAGAATTATATTTACTGATTTAAAAAAAAGTAATTAATTGTTACATTTATATTTAGGTCATTGTATTCTAAACAATTAGGATTATGACATATCCAATTATATTTGCAATTTTGGATGAATAAAAGGCTATTGACTATTGGCTATTGTCATTTACTGGAATATCTTTTCTACTGATGATATGATATTCCTATAGATGAAAAGATATGTGGGATAATATTATATCCCACATGCTCTAAAACGAAAAAAGCGACCGCTGTTTACAAGAGTGAAAACTGTCGATTGATAATGGCTGACTACAGATCGATAGACATCGTGGCAAAATTTCAAAATAAAAAATTGAGTGGTATTTCGAATAGAATATAAGAGAACTGCACCAGCAGTAACTTTCTCTTTGGTTGACAGTATGTTTATCGCAGTGGCCGCATGTGACGAAACTGGAGAAGCAGGACGATATGTCGCTGCTATTTTTTGTGAATTGTCACGAGCCTTTGGCGTTATCGATAACGACTTACTTATGCTTGTGAAATCGAAACATGATGGTTTCGAAGGAAAAGTGAAATCATTTCTATGTGAAAGGCAACTAGAGCTGTCAAACTAAAACCGTTCTGTCTCCCGTGAGGTGAGCGCAGAAGACTTGGGACGAAAAACAATCCACAGTCTAGCTACGCCACCTGCCCGTCAGAGGCCAACGCCTTACGGCGAGGCACCGGGAATGGTACCCAACGGGCAGCCTCGCCCACTGACTACCAGTTTGGAAGGATATCTCCGTTCGGATATCTATGTGAGAGGCAGCAAGTGATTGTTATCGACGACTGCATCTTGGATAAATCAGGGAAATTATCAGGATACTTTTCTCCTTTGTCGACGAGCTCTGTCGCCTTTGCAATGACATCAGCCGTAATTATTTCCTGGCTAAAGCCAAATTGGTGGGATGATAAAAGACAAGTGTTATGTATCCAGATATTTTACTAGCCTATTTTAACAAAATTTTTAATCATTTTAGAGAGAGAACTCAGTAGTGATATTTGCGCATTTCAGCCGTGTTGGAGATATTCGTAGTTTATAACTTACTTAACTTACTACAGAGGATATTGGTCTTACATAGTCCTAAAACTTATATATCTTATATAATCTTTAATGTTAGATAACTTATATAATCTTAATATTGAATTAATAAATAGTCATATAAATAAATATTTATTTTATTATTTTATTTACTACGAGATTTTATAATACGTGTAGACTATTTACAAGCTACTGAATACGAGTTTATATAATTATGGGAAGGATTTTGTTTATATGTTTGACATTTCATATGAATAATTGCTTTTTAAAACTGTCTTTTTCCCAAACTATATTTTAAAGTGGTTAGTTTGAAATCGAAGGCGGTTATTTGACATTATAAACAATATAAAAACAAATTCACCGCGCGGTTTGTAACACCTGACGTTTCGGCGATATTGCAACAGCCGTTATCAAGGGCAGACAGTCTAGCCTGTCCAGACTACCCTGGATAATGGCGGTCGCAACATCGCCGTAACGTCGGTACAAACTTCACGCGGTAAATTTGATTAACGACTAATTGATTTAGTCGTGATTACTTCAATCGCGATTAAAGTTAGTCGTGACCAAATTATTTATGACCAAATCAATCGGATTGATTAGTTGATTGAAATATGTAGTCGATTGACTCAACACTGGAATGACTCACATATTCGTTTCAGCATCGCTGGTCATAGCATATTAAGTGCAGAATTTAACATCAGCGTATATTCTCCATCAAAATGGGCCGTCACAGCTACCACGGCAGTCCTGAGGTACGAGTTTGCTAAACGGAATTCTTCAAATAAAATCAAAATAACGGTAAGCATGAATTCACTCATTCTTCTCCACGATCACATTCTTCGTTAATTATAGTATATACGTACATACATAGGTTCCGTTTCCGAAACCTATGTATGTACATATGTTTCCGTTAGACAAGTTAGACATGCCGAGTTTTTTTCACTTTTTCGATTGTCTCATATTTATTCACAATTATCTGTTTTACAAAATCAGATTTCAATATTCTATATACGAAATTTCAATGCGATCATTGCACAGTTGTTCTTTTTATGCTTGCTATAGTAGTTCCATAGTTGTAGTACTTTTTGTCGAGCGCGGCGATATTGCAAGAAATTCCAATAAATTGCCGCGGTCTGCCATGAAATTATGCCGCTACTCGAAGGGTTAAAGTTTGTGTTCCTTCTTATTTCATTAGAGTTTATCGCCGGGTCTGGTGAAGACGGACATTTTCGATGCTGCAGGATTGAGCTTCATGACTGACGAGGTTTTAAATTCGACTGTTCACCTCAAATCAGAAGATGTAGCTAGTTCTGTTCTGTACGTCCTCAGTACACCGCCCCACGTGGATGTTAGTATGAAATAATTTGTTCCTACCTTAGTTAGTGAATTCATACTGTTTTTTTTTATTACAGATTACAGAATTGACTATACGCCCAGTTGGGGAATTGTTTTGACAGCGATCAGTGTTTCATTTATTCAGCAAATTGATGGATTGGTAGTCTCCTTTTTTCTACAGTATAACTGATAGCAGATAAGGTATATTTTATTTTGTGTCATAGGTAACTATCAGATGAATCATAAAATGTAATTTAAAAAAATGAGTTTTACTTTCCCGGCCCACCAACCGACTTTGGAGCTGTCACCTGCAACGGGCCAACCCGACAACTCAGGCTGTTATAACGATATAGATCGTTCTTTCAGCCGTGTGGTGATTACACAGAGACTTGGGGGAGAGTGGGGACTATTGGGCAGTTGGGAGGCTTGGCCACCTCCCCCCCTTAAATATTGCCACGCAAGTTTTAAAAACCTACAAATGTAATAGTTAGTTTTACTCATGTCAGCACCACTGATAAACGTCAAATGGATCTGAATGAACACGTCAGTAAAAGTTGCCGAAATAATTTACGATTTTAGTGCTCAAAAGTAACTATTTTTTGAGTTAATTTATGTCTGTTTTCACTAGATACACACGTCTGTTTCTAAAAATAGTATTATTCAAATGAAAGTAAAGTGTTTAGGGTTGAATAAAAGCATTAGCTCAATTGCATCATTCTAACATAAAAATATATATGTATTTATTTTGCCTGGGTGATGAGAGATTTCACCTGCCTGGTGAGAGAGCATTTTTTTCTCTCTTTATTTGAAAAAACAACAGATTTACATCAGTCTTACGTACTACAATAAATAAATACAAACGGAGCTGCCATGGAATTCACCGACCGGAGTCGGGCCCATCATAATACTATTTTTTTTACACTTCTGGGGGGTGAGCAGTGGATTCCGGACTTACGAACCGGCTGTGGTAGGTTTAGGACAGCTGTCTTGCCACATGTGAGCGTTCACCTTGCCACCCATTCACTCCCCCTTCGAAGCCATAGAATTTGAGATGCGCAAATCGCAGTTTTAGATAATTTTTCTAAGAAAGAGTTGATTATTTTTCTGGAAAGGCCAAGATCTTTAAAGAGGTGAAATAGAGATTTAGCTGGCAGGCCACGAGCGCCAACTTCCACCGCGTGAAGGTGAACAGTGAAGCCGTTCCGGGTTACGGCATTTGCAAGATCATGGTATTTATTTAATTTGTACTCGTGGTCTTTTGGGATATTTGATTCCCATGGAACAGTTAATTCTACGATAAGAGCCATTGAGTTATCCTACTAATATTATAAACGCAAAAGTTTGTATGTATGTATGGATGGATGTTTGTTACTCTTTCACGCAAAAACTACTGAATGGATTTTGATGAAACTTTACAGTAATATAGCATACACATCAGAATAACACATAGGCTATAATTTATAAAGATACAGTGTGAATTATTTAAAATATAACGATAACTGTCAAGTAAGTAGGAAAAAAATCTAAGAAATTGACATTCGAAATTTAAATTCTATCCTACTATCATTGATTTTATAGTGTATATAAAATCAATGCTACTATCCTACTAATATTATAAACGCGAAAGTTTGTATGTATTTATGGATGTTTGTTACTCTTTCACGCAAAAACTACTGAATGGATTTTGATGAAACTTTATAATAATATAGCTTACACATCAGATAACACATAGGCTATAATTTATAAAGATATATGGTTTTCTATCATCATTATCACAATTTTCCATCACCACGCGGGTGAAACCGCTGGGCGCAGCTAGTTTGATATAAATCTAAAAACGTTTTCTACTTATTAGTAATTAATTTACCTACATTGTTATACTCTTCTAATACCTTAAATATTTTATTTTAATTTCAGTTTGTTTTTTTTTAGTCCGTTATTTTTGCAGAGGCGAGTTGCTTGAATTGTGATTTACTTAGAAGCATACCATCAAAGCAATTTACAATTTTCACATACGAGTGCATTATACGGGGCACCGGCGAGAATAGTGCGTTATTGGTTGAACAATGCGGCGGACGGAAGACATCACAACGACGAGTTCTGTGGGTCGACGGAACGTTCAGCGGGAAACAACTGAGCAGATCAGGGCAGTCGAGCTTATGGGTAAAGAGTAAGTAATAAGTAAAGCATTGGGCACTAAATTGGTAGGGAGGCTTGGGCATGCCCAAACCTCCCTCTTTAAGTAGCTAGTATTGTCATGCATGTACCAATGATACCAAATATAACATAGGCACTCGTACATATGAGCCTACATGATATTTCATACATGCTTACGTGTCTTATTTGAGGGTAAAGATTATTTCGTCCCATTAAACAAATGTTTCGAAGAAGGCGACTATGCGGTAAAGATCTTGAGGTCTCCCAAAAACACCACATTTCAGCAAGTCGGTCACGATAAATAAATAAAAAACACAACTGCAACGGTGTTGTTTATGATGCTAACAAAGTTGAAGAACACTTTTCATTTTCCGGAAATTGCAGATATGTCGATATAGAACTTAAAAACGACACTTCTGCATATCGACTTATTATTATTACTTAAATTTGGTACACAGATGCGTTGTTGGGCTGAAATCACATATTGTTTGGGATATGTTACATTCCCAACCGTTTCGTCAGCGCACGCTGATAAAACACATCACAAATATCGTGATTTACAAATATCGTGATTTCTTATTGAAAACTAATATTTATCACAAAAAAATATATCCGCTCTAGTCGATAACGTAGCTTTCCATTAGTGAACGAATTTTTGAACTCGGATGAGTAGTTTTGGAGATTACCCCCTACATACAAACTTAGAAACTTTATATATTTTTATTTATTTTTATTTATTTATTAATATTTCACACACATTTAAAATACTAGATTAATAAGATTAAAATCTACCTTGCTGGAGTGATGCCCGTACTAAGGTAGACTTTTATGTATTCTTTTTTCCTATTTTTTTTTAGTTGGTAAGTGTAGCATTGCTTTATGTGGTAGCTCTATATTGACACAAATATTTCATATACTTAGCATATTTTAGTAACATAATATACATAAAATAATATTAAATAATCATACATACACATACACATATATACATATATTAATATACATACACATATATACATTTATACATATAATCTATACATATACATATACATATGTTTTCATCTATACATATACATAAAAGAAGTAATTTTATTTAGTTAGGTATTATTATACAGCACTATAATTAACTAATTTCTCCGTTTCGTTCCTTCCTAGCTCAATCAACTTACAAACATTACCTCTTAATAATATTAATATAGATATATTATAAATTAATATTAAGATAAAATAAGTCCCTGGCTACTTGCCGGTAAAATCTTGGGGTGACAGAACCGTATTTTTTTACATTTCTTACACTCGAATTCATTAGGAGAATCACCTGTGGCGACTCATTTCAGATTGAACATCGTATCGTAGCATTATTAAATTCAAGCTGCGATACGATTTATTCATTCGAGCTGCAACTGCGTACATTCTGCTCAATCAGAAACGCTTCGAAGCTTGCTGCATTCGTTGCTGCATTCTAATCTGTATTTCAATCAAATCGGTATACATTTATTTTTATTTAGAGTAGGTATTACAAAATTTAACTAGTACATTTTACCATGTCACACTGCATGTAAATGAGGCAATAGCAGAAAACTGATTCTTATTGTGACTGAGACGTGGTTATGACCGAAAGTCGCCTAACTAGGCCTGAGCCTGTTCTAAGGCAGACTTGAGCAATTTTCTTTGTGCATTATGATTACTATTTATTAACAATGCATATATTTCTAGACACAATCAAATAAAACTAATTATTAAAATAGTCTACAAAAAATTAAATTAAAAATAGAAAATTCAACTCTTTTTAAAATAAAAATAAAATAAAATAAAACTAAATCTAATCCAAATAATAAATAAAACAAAATTAACATTAGAATAATCAGAATTAATAAAAATGCAAATTGATTGTCACTTTTTAAAAAATCAATTGCATAATAGAAATGAAAAATTTTAGAATGATATAATTTCGTATTTTTGTCAATTTATAAAAATGGAAAGTATCTCAATATTTAAGGTTAAAATTATGTAAATTAAATTAAATTAAATTAAAACTAATTAAACTAGTGCTAAATAATAATAATAATAATCATCATCAGAAATATAAATATATAAACTTAAATCAAACAAATAATCGTAAAATATAATTAAAATGGAATTGTAATCAAATACGTAATTAAATAAAATAAAATAAAATAAAATAAAATAATGAATAGGTACAAATTGTTGAAAAACTAAAATATAAAAAAAAAAACGTATGTTTAAATATTCTTATCGCAATTATTAACTAAATAATTATCTTTAATTCATTCTGAATGTGTTGATTTTCCTCTT
The DNA here is from genome assembly GCA_944548615.1 of Micropterix aruncella. Taxonomy (NCBI): domain Eukaryota; kingdom Metazoa; phylum Arthropoda; class Insecta; order Lepidoptera; family Micropterigidae; genus Micropterix; species Micropterix aruncella. The sequence goes on from OX155969.1 coordinate 10,254,668, forward strand.
TTAAAAACCATGCTGTCAATAGTTTTTTAAAATGTTTCCCATTTTCTTCAGTTTTAATGTTTTCCGGAAGGGCGTTGAAAAATCTTGAGGCACAAAATCGAAATGATCGTTGTCCAAACGTGGTTTTCATTTTGGGTATCATTACATTCCCATTACAGGAGTTTCTAGTATTGATTATTTTTTGGGTAGCGATCAATTTTGTATTCAATTTTAAATATGATAATGCAGTTTTTAAATATAATTGTATAGTATCCAGAACCTCGTACTCCTTAAAAAGTGCCTTTGAAGGATATCGATACGGTTTCCACGAAACAATTTTTAAAATGCATTTTTGTGCAACATTCAGGGGAGATATGATGGTTTGTGCGCATCCACCCCAGCCAATTATCCCATAACACAGAAGGCTTTGACAAAGAGCATAGTAAACGCTTTTTAGCGTTCTTGGACTAAAGACATTCCTCACCTCTTTACAGACATAAGCCAATTTTCTGATTTTGCAAGCTAGTAACTCGATGTGATCCTGCCACCTTATACGATTATCTATAATTATTCCTAGGTATTTAATGGATTCTACCCTATCCAGCGACGGGCAACTGCAATGACTTTGATCATTGCAAGTATGTATTTTAATGATATGGTCCGATGACGGTTGGCCTCTCATATTGATACTAAAAGGAAATAATTTAATTTTATCTATGTTAAGACTTAGTAAAGAATTATCAAGCCATTCCCTTACAATATTTAGTCCTTTATTAGCTTCACTAAAAGTATATTTCCAATTATGGCCTTCAAATAGAATTACTGTGTCATCTGCAAAGGATACTGTTTTACCGACAAGATCACACAGTTTATTCATATAAACTAGAAATAGAATAGGTCCAAGAACACTACCCTGTGGAACACCAAATGATATGGATTCTGGCTTACTGGTGACATTTTTTATCGATGTAATTTGTTTTCTGTCTGTCAGGTAACTTTCAAACCAGTTTAGCGTGACGGACTCACAACCAACATCTCTCAACCTCATAAGTAGCTTTTCATGCGATACCGTATCGAAAGCCTTTGCAAGGTCTAGGAACACAGCCAAGCATTTATTACCTTTGTCCAGGCTATCATATATTGCATCTGTCACCTTCGCAATTGCGTCTGTTGTGCCCATGCCCTCACGGAAACCAAATTGGTTTTTAGACAAAATCTCATTCTCTGCCAGATATTTTAAAAGTCTTCTTTTGACGATTTTTTCTATTATTTTAGATAAATTGCTTAGCAGTGAGATTGGTCTATAATTTATAATTTCATCTTTATTGCCGCTTTTGAAAATGGGTATAATTTTTGAGCATTTTAGATTTGATGGAAAGATTCCTTCTTCAAAACTTGCATTGATTATATGCGCAATAGGCCCACATAGGATGTGTTTCGATGATTTGAAAATGTGTGCATTTAGATTATCAGTACCCGCAGAGGAATTATTTTTCAGAGATGATATTACATCCGCAACTTCTCTTGGCGTAGTCCTTCGTAAATACAAAGATACTGGTAGTCTATTTGTTGTAAGAGATGGACTTGTGATTATCACATCTACATATTGGGCTTATACGTTATTATCAATGCAAGAGATTCATATGTTTCTATCAAATGAGTGTATATAATGTGTGTTATGTACTGAGATTACAAGTAATAAAATAGCTTAGATTACAAGTGTTAAACCTTTTCGTATATTTTGACACTCGCACTCTCCTTAGGGGAATTCCGACTCTGGAATGCTTTACCCGCACGTATAAGGATATCACCGAGTTCTTCTTGCTTCAAACGCAGGCTCAAAGAACACTTGAACCGTCGCTCATAAATTCCCTATTTGTCCCTGCCCCTTGAACCCCCTCAGTCATTACAGATTCATTGTTTTTTTTCGGCTTTATAAATAAATTTAATAATTAAATCTTATTGTTATCGCATAAAATGTTGTTCCATTAGGTTAATGTTAGCTGTAAGATATTGCTTTTAGGCAATAAGCTCGCCTTTTTGGCTAATTAAACAAATCGTTTTATTATCATTAATTCTTCTATGGGTGGCGGGAGGAAGGGGGGAAGGGAGGGGGGTGTTAATGGAAGGGAGAAGAGTTCTATAAAATATCGGACTTGTGGGGTTTCTCAATAACTTCGGGTTTTCTGCATTGAAATATGCATCTTGGGATAACCTAAACTTCTAACTTTAACAAAACTTTAAGGGGTGATTCTTCCCGTTATATTTTGATAATATATGATTACAAAAATATTTTTTTTTTCGATAAAATAAAAACAAAAAAAAAAACAAATATAATAATAAAGTTTGGATGTGCCATACTTTATTATTATATTTGTTTTCTTTTAAAACTTTTTTATCAAATGAAAAAAAAAATATAAAATATATTTTTGTGATCTTTCTAACGGGTAGAATCATCCCTTAAAGTTTTATGCGCAATTTAAATTCCACGGTGTACACCACTTTTTTCCCTTTGATTATAAAATTTAACTTTCCTGACAAGGAAAGTATTGTGGACGCACCTCTGGTGGACCGATTTGAACCGCAATATTTTCATCTCTTGCGATGACGAAATGATGCCTGTATACCAAATTTCAGCTCAATCGGACGAAGCGTTTGGGCGCTATTGTGGAGGAATACAAACTGACAGACGCGCATAAACACAGAAGTGAATTTTGATCATATAATAACGTCGAGCCGCTCGAGGCTAGCCGATAAACGAACCATATTAGAAAATAGCAATTTTAATACCACGAAAATACTACAAAGTACTAGATTTGCTGTCGGGAGGGCGGGAGGAAAAGAGGGAAGTAGTTGGGGGGGGGTGGGGTGGAATTTATTATTCTTCTTCCGATATACTTCTTCTTCCGTGTTAACCTAGGGGGTGGTTGGGGAGGAGGTTGGGGAGGGGGAGGGAAGAGAGGTGGCTGTAGCGGGGAGAGGGGGAGAAAGGAAGAGGCTTGAGTGAGGTTATGGGGGAGTTTTAGGGTTGAGGGGTGAGGGTTGGGGGAGGGGTTTAAAGGTGGGGTTTAGGGGGTTGAGTTCGCAGTGGGGTTGTTTGTTTGTTTTTTTTTTTTTTAAACTTTATTGCACACACAATAGAGTTCAACACTGTGGGCCTATTGCCAAGTGGCAATATCTTTCGATCATACCGCCAGGATTATTGTGACTCAAGGTTTATGTGGGCAAATCGATTTATAACAACAATAATTTTTAAATTTAGTGGAAGTCATACATGGATACAATTATAAAATAATCATCATAAATAAAATAAAACGTGTGTCAACTCGATATCGAAGGAAGGAATGGAATATAAGGACAAACAAAAGAGACGGGAGAGGGGAGGGGAAGGGGATACTCATGAGATGAATAAATGTCTTTTTTCGCACAGGTTTTCAAGTTGTCTTATGGGCAAAGGCACGGAATTCCAGAGTCGGGCTGCCTGCACTGCGAAAGATCTAGACATGAAAGTTGATGAATGATGGGGTATAGCCAGTAATAGATTTTCCTAAGAGCGCAAAGGAATGCGGGAGAAGAGATTATACAAATAAGAAGGCATGTTTGACTGTAGTATACGGAAGAGTAGGGCAAGTATATAAAAATCCCGACATCGTCTAATGAGGAGCAATTCTATTTGCCTGCGAAAAGTCGATATGTGATCAAACATCTTCAGGGAATAAACAAAGCGAATACACGCATTTTGAATCCTTTTCAGCTTATCGAGTAGTTCTTCAGTCGCGTCTAGGTAGGCCACATCAACAGTAGGCCATCAACGTTAGGCTAAACAGGAAAGTCAACTTCCCGTCTGCTAGACAGGAAGTCCAAGACTAGGTTATCCCAAGATGCACATTTCAATGCAGAAAACCCGAAGTTATTGAGAAACCTCACAAGTCCGATATTTTATAGAACTCTCCTCCCTCCCATTAATACCCCCTCCCCCCCCCTCCTCCCGCCTCCCATAGAAGAAATTATAATATTATTAATGATAATAAAACGATTTATTTGAATTGCCAAAAAGGCGAGCTGCTTGCCTAAAAGCAATATCTTACAACTAACATTAACCTACAACATTAACCTTACAACTAACATTAATGGAACAACATGTTATGCGGTAACAATAAGATTTAATTATTAAATGTATTTATAAAGGCAATTCGTACATTTAAATTCATCAAGAAAAAAAACAATGAATTTGTAATGACTAAGAGGGCAAGGGGCAGGAACAAATAGGGAAAAGTTTATGAGCGTCGGTTTAAGTGTTCTTTGAGCCTGCGTTTTAAGCAAGAAGAACTCGGTGATATCCTTATACTTGCGGGTAAATCATTCCAGAGACGGAATTCCCCTAAGGAGAGTGCGAGTGGCATATTATACGAAATGGTTTAAGACAGCTATTTTAGTACTTGTAATCTTAGTACATAACATACTTTCATGATTATACCAAATTCTTAATTATACCATCAAAACATGATGACAAAACCGGTTTTTTAGTATCTGATGCCGCAATATTATTCGTGCAATTATTATTTATCGTTAGATATGACTTGTATATTTTATCATTATCTAATCGCAGTATAGCCTTGGATAAATTGACAACAAGATTATGAAACTGAAATGACTAAGCATTACATTGCAGAAAAATCGCCGACTCATATTTTCAATACTACTGATGGATAGAGCTCTTTCACATATGACGTTTAGAATGTTCTGGAATAGAGGTGGAGATGTAGGATTAACGCGTTAGACTTTCCATGCAAAATATGATATTTGACTTCGGCCGGGCCGGGGCGTGTACCCGCGGGGGGTTCGCGCGAACTCTGCGTCGATTTTGACATGAAAGATGCTCTACTAAATAAATGTATTTTATTTATTTAGTCATCTTTGGATTTTATACGGGATTTTTTCAGGATTTATAAATGGGTATTAGATTTTAAGCTCTTTAGAGCTCATATGAACAAATTAGTCTGGGCTAAACAACTCAACAATTAATCACATTCTAGTTCCTGTCGCGGAATGGGGCAAGTGGGCGCGGCCAACTGGGCGCGGCCGACTGGGCGCTGCTAACTGGGCGCCCTGGACGCCAGGCCAACTGGGCGCAGGGGCAACTGGGCGCGAGCCAAGTGGGCGCGGGACAGGTGGGCGACAAAATTATATTATGCAATATATTTATATATTTATTTATTGTGACTGACTATTAAAAAAATAACTAATGGTGAAACATTACCTTCGTAGCTATACTGTGATACATCCGTTTCAGAGCTAGCTTTTATATGGGATTTAACATTTACATAATAAATTTAGTGCAAAGTATCAAAAAATATTTAGAAAGTATTATACATACTATGAAAGCTTTTAAATACATTTACTCAAATAATTTACAAGACTGGAAATAGTTAATGCTCTGTTGATATAATATTGATCGTTTTATTATTTTTTTTTTTCAGCCAACCTTATATACGTGAAATATATACGTGACCATAAATATAAAGCTGTGCATTTTATGATATTTTTTGATATTTTGCACTAAATTTAATAAGTATTTATTATGTAAATGTTAAATCCTATGTAAACGCTAGCTCTGAAACGGGTGTATCACAGTATAGCTAAAAAGTTAATGTTTCACCTTTAGTTAATTTTTATATAATGTAGCAATAAAAATATTTCTCGTCAAGTCACAATAAAAAAATATGTAAATATATTGCATAATATAATTTTGGCGCCCACCTGTCCCGCGCCCACTTGGCTTGCGCCCAGTTGTCCCTGCGTCCAGTTGGCCTAGCGCCCAGTCGGCGGCGCCCAGTTAGCAGCGCCCAGTCGGCCGCGCCCAGTTGGCCGCGCCCACTTGTCCTAGACCGTTCCTGTCGGGATTAGAATATGACTGGTAGCTGAGACAGTTATCCCAGGCTAATATTTCGTGGTAATTATTTTTATGATGTGTAATTCAAGGATCTATAATTTTATGACGTAAGTGAAAGATCAGAAAAATAATGTTTTTTATTTCTTTATTAGGAAAACCAAAAAATATACACATGAGTCACAAATATCAAACAAGTAATATATATATATACTAGTAAACAAGTATTTTATATGCTAGTAAATGTTTATTGGTTAATTTTTGGCTAAGTAGGCGGAATATTAACTTTCCTTTTATCAGCTTTCTTCTGCATGGCTTTAATATTTAATAGGTGGGCTATTTTACTGGCATCGAGTGATCAAACCGCGGGTCGATAAATACGGGTAACAAACAGTTTAAAGAAAATTATGTCAACGGACAAACCATATTTTTTTTTCCAGAACGCTTCGTCTTTTTTTATATATTCAACTTTCATAGAGTGCTCTCCTCTAGTCCACACAGCAAATAGGCACACATCTATTTCAGTAATATTTCGTATATATATATATATATATATATATATATATATATAGTAGTATATACTATTTCAGTAGTATATACTATTTTGAGTTTATAGGAAAATAAATATTTACAGATTTTAACGGTAGAGAGCGTCATCTCTGTACGAAAGGTAATCATCCAATTCAACTGCAGCATAGCAGACATAGAAATGCGATTAACATTAAACGTACCGATATTTGATATATACCTATTTATTTATTTATTTATTTAACAAATCAACATTACCTACAGTACACACCAATTCGTTGAGATGTAATATACATAAATATAAAAGGCAATAAATATGCAAGCTGAAGCATTAAATATAGTAACATTAACAAAATTAATAAAAAAAACAATAACAAAACAATCGATCTTATTCTAGCATAAACAGGTAGTGCAATGCCCATACCTTGAAGAGATGTGGGCTCGAAGTAAAAATATCCAGGTCTGACGCTGTCGAACATAGCGCATTTATATGTCGCAAGGCACGCGTAAGGAGACTCCATCAACTTAAGTTGGTACGCGAGGACGGCTCCGGAAATAGAGTGTGTGACCGAGCTCTAATATAGTTATACGGAACAAAGAGACAAATCTTCGCTAGCATGCTAGGATTATCAACTTTGCCCCGGACCAGCATAAAAACGTAGGCCATTGTGAGCATTTCTCTACGCAATTTAAGGGAATTATAGCCCACTATTCCTAGTAAAAAAATAGTAGGGAAAATAACCGTATTTATTGAAATATACAAATCGTAAAAAACATTTTTGATTTTTTCCAGCATTGTGATATAAAGATCTTCATGTGGATTTCATAAAACTGCATTCGTTTCCAATGTACCTACTTCTCACAATTGAATTATACAATGTGTGCATAACCCAGACTTTGTGAAAATGCTTTAGATTTCGAATAACGAAACCCAGTAATTTGTACCGCATGCGGTCAAATGACCGGTTAAAGCAGCGGTCTTCAACCTTTTTGAGGTCAAGGGCCGACAATACTTTCATTTTCTTTCGGCGGGCCGTGCCACAAAACAATATATTCCAATATAAACTTAAGTAATCGAGGAGCAATAATCGTTGAAGTTATTTATTATACAATTTTACAAAAAAATATTTTAATAAAATTCAATCAATGATATGTTTGACATTGTTTAGTCTTAACTATTTTATCAATATCTGCCCCTATAGTGGTCGCTGCAATTCTCAAACTGGTCTCAAGGTTGCAAGTTGCAACGTGTTTTCTATTCAACTCTCAAAAGCACTGAGCGAGCGAACGAAACGAGTGTGTCCGTCGCAACCCGCCCGTAGTAGTAAAACTGCGGGCGGGCGCGGGCGCAAGCGGCCGGCAAGAACGCCACTGCGGGTTGAAGACACATGGGTTAAAGCAGTGGTTCCCAAACTTATTGACCCCGCGACCCACTTTTTAAAATCACAATATTTTGCGACCCAGCGAGAACTTTTTCAGAAAAGTTAGTGGGTGGTTTGATGTAAAAAATAAACAATTCATTTGTAAGTATCATAAGTAAGACTTTATTTTATAAGAAATTGTAATGTGCGACAACATAAACAATAGAAACTAAGAACTACGTTTACATACCTACGTACCTACATACTTCAAAAATCATAAGGTAGGTACGGCGAAATAATTCAGTGTGACGATGAGCTTGCTTTCTATTTTTCAAAATTACAGCTTCTTCTTCAACTTTAATGTGAGATATTTTTAAGCGCAGAGAATTTGACAAATCTAGTTTGTTCCTGTACTTTGTCTTTATACTTGTCATAAAAACGTACTTCACACAAATACGACGTTGTAAATTGGAGTAGAAATTTTACTGCCTCAGCATAATTGTGCGGATGTGTAACAAGTAGAGATAGCCAGAATTGTGTCAAGCGTTGGCGATTGAATGTACTCTTTAAGTAGGTATCTTCTGACAAGTCAAATAACTCTTTATCGGTATTAGTTGACAGTCCAGTTTCAAGGTTTCAAGTTTTATATTCTATTATTTTCAAGTGCTATCTTTATTTTATTTCTTTATTTTATTTTATTATATTCTGTAGGTATCCTACATACACTTAGACTCCTCAATCTATCTCGCCGTCTATCTACCATTTATACCCTACGTTCATACGTTTTGTTCGCGACCCACCTGGAATCGGCTCGCGACCCACCAGTGGGTTGCGACCCACGCTTTGGGAACCGTTGGGTTAAAGGCTTTGTTTTCCTGATTGAATGGAGAAATTGTTGATTTTAGTAAGGATAATATTAAAAAAAGTAACAAGGTAGTAATTACGCAAGAATGTGTTTTTCGATTATTATAATAAACAAAAAATAATAGGTAATTCATTACGGACCGCATTTTCACAGGTGCACGGAGGTTCCAATGTACATTTTCCGCAAACATATTTCTTACATTTAGCAGGGAGATAGTTTGGCTCCAGGATGCTGCTACCGGCTTCAGGATGCTGGCATCAGCTTGACACCAGGATGCTGAAACTGGACCGGCATCCTGGTATCAGCATGGTGCCGGGAATCTCCTTGGTGATACCCTATAATCCGACCCTCCCCCCCTCCAGTAGCAGCCCGAGTTTGTCCGATTACATTTATATCGCATTTTGTATAAACAGACTGCTTTCGGTAGGTAAGTAGGTTTGATCCACACCGATATCGGTTACAAATGTCATGAAACCCAAATGTATTGTATAGTAGCTGTTGCCCGCGGCTTCGCTTCGCGTAAAGTTCCGAATCGAATTGTTAGTTTATTAAGGCTGATCTTGCAAGCAGAATTAGAACCACTTCTTCTTATCCCATGAAGTTGAAATTTTATATATTGGTTTAGTTCCAATGACAATGCATTTTTATAGTAAGCATGACCTGTTTTAGCACCCAGGATTGGCTCCTCAACGGTCAACAGCACAGACACAAAATCATGTATACGCATTCAACTATCATAGCCCGTTATAAGTTTCATCATGACATGGCTGCTGCACCAAGGGTTAGCTTCCAACGAGGGGACTCCACAACGATCAACAGCACAGAAAGAAATTTTGTATACGCATGCATTTATGGTAGTCAATTCTAAGTTTCATCATGACATGGCTGCTGAGCCCAGGGTTGGCTCCCGACGAGGGGACTCCTCAACGGTCAACAACACAGTCACGAAATTTTGTATACGCAATCAATTATATCATAAGTCTAAGTTTCCCATGACAGGTTTGAAGCCCATTCTAAGTTTGACCATGACATAACTGCTGCACCCAGGGTTGACTCGGGACAGAGCATTTCAATAAAAGATTATTTAAAAAAATGTGTTTTTACTATTAACATTTTAGTTGCTACTATCTGGAATTAAACAATTAAACCTTGAGAATTACTCAATATATAGGAACATTTTTTGCCTTGATAAAAAACAACATTTTAGTATCTGAATCCGCAATAGATTTGAGTTTATCGTAAGATAAGCGTTTTGTAATTTATCAAGATCTCACCGCATTGTAACTGTGGTTATTTTGACATTATTATTTGTGTGACAATTTGATAAATTAAGAAACTGAAACAATTAAGCAATACATTGAAGAAAAACTGCCGGCTCACATTTATAATGTTCGAGATGCGTAGAGCTCTTTCACATATGATATTTAGAACGGTCTAAATCGAGGTGCTGATGTAGGATTAACAAGTTTTGAGGAAAATACAATTTGATCCCCTTCACATAGCAATTAGTGGAAACCTTTAAATTACAATGTTTAAATAGACGGAATTGCGGTGGATATATATATATATATATATATATATATATATATATATATATATATATATATATATATATATATATATATATATATATATATATATATATATATATATATATATATATATATATATATATATATATATATATATATATATATATATATATATATATATATATATATATATATATATATATATACACACGCCAGAATAGCTCGCAGATGGCAGATTTTTTTCCTACTTACTTGACACTTATCGTTATATTTTGGATAATTCACACTATATCTTTATAAATTATAGCCTATGTGTTATTCTGATGTGTAAGCTATATTATTGTAAAGTTTCATCAAAATCCATTCAGTAGTTTTTGTGTGAAAGAGTAAGGCAATTTTAACGTGAAAATTAGCATATTTTTTTTAAGTTTGAAGAATTTTCCATTTTTTAAAAAGCTGTATCTCAGAAACTATTTAAGATACCAAGCCCATTCCAGTCTCAAATTATAGCAAATTAAATTTAGTTTAAAAAACATGTAGCAGTTTATGTCAAAAATGTGCTTTTTCGTGGTCAAAATGGAAAAAAGCGAAAAAAGTGAAAAAAATTAGCAGCTTTTGAGATATTCAAAAGTGTTCATGAGGGCTGCCGAGGTCGAAAATTTGGATTTCGCATCTCAGGCACATCCCATACAAGAAAAAAAACAAAGCCTACTACCCCCAATTGATGCCTTTTAGGCCATATAGACAAATTTGGCATGCAACTTTTTTCAAGAATTGCCGGGGGGCAATTCTTATGCGGCGTTTAATGTATGCGCTATGTAACCAGGGGTGGTTACATAGCGCATACATTAAATGTTTATATTTCTATTATGCTAAGCAAAGTGCAACCGAGCCCGCTTTGCTAGGCACCCCTGTGTTGAGGCGACCTCACTTCCGGAGTCCCACTAAAGTACCACGGTTGTGAATTTAAGATACGATAAAATTTAAGATACCATATATTTTTTAAATATTTATTATTATTATTATTATTTTTTATTTTAACCAATTATCTAAGCCGCAGACTAAAATCTACAAATGCGGATCCCCTCTTTTGCCGTATAAAGGTGACCATCGCATCGCATTCATACGAACTCCGCCCGTTTCACTGTAAAATTGCTATTCATAAGCAGGTAGGCTGCTATTCAAAAGTCAGTTAACAAGTTGTTAACAAAGTCAGTTAACACGCTTAAATCTTCCGTTTATAAACTCTAGTACCCAGCGACGTTAAGTCTCGACTGTTTGTTCGTTTGCATTTTCGTTAACTATGTTTCCTTGGTATATTAACTTCAAACCCGCATGATTCGAGGTCAGCAACACAGAATAAACACATCGTTTGCCTCAAAAATAGCAAATCATTGGATGAGCATCATCATTCACCAACCTTGACATACTAATGATTGCATCCGACATCGTCGCAGGAAACGAACCTAAAATATCTTTAATATAACCGTCTGACGCCACGATAAAAATAAGTCTTTGAACTGATGCAAGAGACAAAAATGAGAACTTTTTTGCGTATTATACGTTGTACTTTTTGTATGCTATTGGAGAGCTAATGGGCCGTGTTGGAGTTGGCCACGACGACCCATTCGATCAGGGTCGGTTATACTCATGGGTTAACACCCATCAGGCGGCCTCCACGCAGAAGTAAGAGCCAGAGTAGGACGCTGGCCTACAGGCTGGTCTCCCCTAGGAGTCAACCTTCGGGCGCTCTTGGACGGTTTGCGCACCGAGCGGCGTCAGCCAATCGATTGTGCACACCGACTAACAGCCGGGGGAGTCTGGGAACAGTAATGTTTCCTATAGAGCGGGGGTGGTTGTTAACCTTATGGCAACTGCTCTTGAAACGACCATTCGGCTACCGGGTGAATGAGCCGGGCAAAGGATGCCGTGGTCCGCGATAGATTCGGTTGATACTGAATCACCGCTTTATAAGGGAGAGGACCGCCCAAGCGACCTCGATCCTGTAACCAGTCAGGAGGTAGGAGGTATCCTAAAGGTTAATTCCAGACGGAGATATCCTTCCAAAGTAGTAGACGGAGATATCCTTCCAAGCTAGACGGAGGAGGTTAAGACAGAACTCACCACAAGGGACAATTTCCTCCATTGTTTATCAGGCAATAAAAACCACAAATCAATTGAAATTATACAATAAAAAATCTGCTCTATCACCTGTTCAAAAGAAACGGAACTAAACACGGAACACGCATGTTCGTAAGGGACCGCCACGGCGCCTGTTCTCTGGACATCATAGTTAGGAATGGGCGTATTCTATCATCCGACGTGTCACATACCTGTATGACATATGTGTTTGCGCACATGGAAAAGTTAGATTCCTCATGTTTTTATTCTCATGTGAGAATTGTATGATTTATTTGTCGTCTTGCTGATCTTCTGCCAGTGCCTGGTAGTCCTGTGGCGTCGGGAAGTTGATTGTCTCTCGCATTGACAAGAAATCTGCTACTGGATTTTCGTAGCCTGGTACATGTTTGATTTCTGTACATAACTGCGCTGTATACGATAGTTGCCCAATTCTTAGTGGTGTTTCGTTCTTAGAATTTGCGGTTTTCTTGAAATCATAAATCGAAAGGCGACGGTCAGTGTAAATAGCACCGTGCCGACCTTCGATCATATTATGTTTATAGCACAGTAAATATACTATATTTACTGTTTTTATAGTGTCAGGCAACTGAGAAATCTAACGCCTCGGTCATAAATATGATGCAGCGTCATTGGCGAAAAACGCGAGTAGGAAGGCGGCCCTAACGGCCAGATTACACTGTTTGAAAGAGAGGTCTGCATCGGCGCTATAATTGGTAATACGTTTATCACTCATTTTAACAACTTGGGTTGTCGACTACAGCGGGCGAGCCCGTCACCTCAGGAAGTTTTAACGATTAGTCGTTCTGCTTCCAGACTCCCCCGACTGTTAGTCAGAGTGCACAGTCGATTGGCTTACGCCGCACGGTGCGCAGACCGTCCAGGAGCGCCAGAAGTTTGATTACGGGAAACTGACCATAAAGCCAGAGTCCTACCCGGGCTCGCACTTCATGCATGGAGGCCGTCGGATAGGTGTTGACCCGTGAGTGTGACCGACCCTGAACAGAATGGGTCTTCGTGGCCACCTCAGCAAGGGCCCATTAACTCCCATTCATTTTAACAGCAATGACACATTTATTTAAATAATATTAAAGCTTTGCTGTGTTAGGAATGCAATTACGGGAGTAATTCATCATCCCTAGAAATCGGCGTAACTGATGTATCGTTTCGGGACGATTGCAGTTCGCTGTTACCTCGGCGTAGTCTTCGAGTGGCTTTATGCCGTTCCCTGAGTACTTTGTCGTACTCCAGTGTCTGTGAACTGAAAGCGCACTTTTCTAAGTTGAGCTTAGTATGAGCCTCATCGCGACAAGTCGCTTTGCTATCAAGACAGTGGCGTAACTAAGCCGGTGCAGCCGGTGCGGTGCACCGGGGCTCACGGTTGTTCGCGGGATCAAAATGGAATTTCTGTCTACGCAGCTAGAAAGCTAAGGAAGCTGAATTAAATGGATATCTTAAAACTGCTGCATGATTTTGCAGAGTGTAAATCGAAAAAAAAAACTACAAATGTTTTTGTTCATATTTTGTATAATACATGAAGTAGTTAGGTTAACCCTGGAATGCTACCATGATTTTACACAGCCTCAACCCGACGGCGTAATATCACAGCAACCAAAACACACAGCCGGACCAAACGGCACAAACGCTGGTACTGACTTCCACCAAAGTTTACTATACGGGGTGGCAGCGGTATAGCGCGCTATACCGGAGAATACCGATGAAAGCAAAAAAGAGTGGGGTATGCCTGTACCCCAGGTAGCCTTCCAGGGTTGATGCAAAAATTGGTACATTTGTAATAATATTATGTGGATATTTTTAGTTTTACCTGTTTCGCACTTAGTAGTTCTACTCAAAATAAAGTAGGTACCTGTCAAAAACCATATTTTTTTTATTTATCACCAACACTCAAAGCTGGAGTGTTTATGCTTATAATTCAACAATTTAATTAACAGTAAAGCGTCGTATTATTATAGGAACAAATGTTTCGAATATTCTCCGCATCTTGGACTTGTTCCGCAACAAGTTCGAGGTAGTGCCCCAAATGAATACGCCGATTTATAATGTAGCAACAATATAATAAACATTTAATGTAATTACATCATATAGGTATGTATGTCATCTTATATATAAAAATGAATCGCCGTGCGTAAGTCTCGCAGGATATCGGAAATGACTAGACCGATTTGAATTATTTTTCTTTTATTTTGTTTGGCTTGATTCAGGGGCGGTTTACAAAAAAAATATTTAGGAAAAACTCGAAGAAACAACTGAAAATCGAAAAAATCGAAATTGGTCATTTTGGGAACATTGGCCACTTTCTAAATGGCTATCGCGGCAATCGTATTGTTTGACAGCTGCGCTATCCATAACTGTTATTCATACCGTACAATGTGCAAAATTTCAAAAAGTCGAAAAGTCAAAAAAGTTGAAAAAGTCAAAAAAGTCGGAAAAGTCAAAAAAGTCGGAAAAGTCAAAAAAGTCAATAAAATCGTAAATTCGGAAAGGTCGATAAAGCCGAAAAAGTGAAAAAAGTCGAACAAGGCGAAAAGGTCAAAAAAGTCAAAAGTCGAAAAAGTAAAAGAAGTCGAAAAGTCGAAAAGGTTGAAAAAGTCGGAAAAGTCGAAAAGGTCAAAAACGTCGAAAAAGTCGAACCAGGGAAAAAAGTCAAAAGTCAAAAAAGTAAAAAAAAATAAAAAAAGTCGAAAAAAAAACAAAAAAGTCAAAAAAATGAAAAGTCGTAAAAGTCTAAAAAGTTGAAAAAGTCGTAAAAGTAGAAAAAGTCGGAAAAGTCAAAAAAGTCAAAAGTCAAAAAAGTAAAAAAAGTCGAAAAAGTAAAAAAAAAGTCGAAAATGACGGAAAAGTCTCAAAAGTAAAAAAAGTCGAAAAAGACGGAAAAGTCGAAAAAGTCGATAAAAGCCAAAAAAAAATAAAAAGTCAAAAAAGTCGAAAAAGTCGGAAAAGTCGAAGTCGAAGTGAAAGTCGATTTCGATTTCGATTTTGGAGTTTTAAAGGGTGTCGCTAGGTGGGGGGGGGGGGGGTTGTTGTTGTAGGATTAATGATATTATTATTCAGATAAATTACGTTCCTGGCTACTTGACAGGAAAGTCTTGGGGTGATGCAACCTTTTTTTTTAATGACATAACCACGAATTTGGACTTAGTTTGAAGATTTCAACACTGTAAAGACCTCATGGAAATTTCGATCGATTTGAGTGAGCGTGAAAACAATTCCGTATCGTTTTACAGTGTGGTTACAATGTCGAGTAGAAGAGATAACATAGGTCGACGAAGTCAGTCAAATGTGCGGCAAGCTACTTCAAGTGCAAACCGCACTGATGTGAGATGATTCCATCATCTCGGCCGAAATACAAGATGAAGCTGTTAATCCGAAATTGCTTGCAGTGGTGCCTAAGAATATGATTTATGGACTTCGCGAAGTTTATAACAACATCTCGCCCTGTATGCTCGATAGTAACTGTTCCAGGCGTTACCCGAGAGACCTGATTACTAACACCATCACAGGCAATGACGGATACCCATTGTATCGTCGCCGATCAGTTGCGGACAATGGGCGATCTGCAGTTGTGAAGGTCAAAGGGCAAGATGAAAATGTGGTCAATCGTTAGATTGTGCCTTATTGTCCAAGGCTTTTAAAGCGCAAATCAATGTGGAATACTGCAACTCCATCAACTCGATAAATTACATATGCAAATACATAAAAAAGCGATATGGCTGTTTTCGCTGTGAGAAATTCAAACGAGCTGTATCTCAGTATCAGACGTGTCGCTATGTCAGCAGCAACGAGGCGATTTGGCGCATCTTTTCCTTTGCGACATACGAAAGAC
This sequence comes from Micropterix aruncella, assembly GCA_944548615.1. Taxonomy (NCBI): domain Eukaryota; kingdom Metazoa; phylum Arthropoda; class Insecta; order Lepidoptera; family Micropterigidae; genus Micropterix; species Micropterix aruncella. The sequence goes on from OX155969.1 coordinate 10,270,806, forward strand.
AATCTACAGTTGTACACTTGGTAATTCTGGAAAGCGGAATTTAGATTCTCCGTGCGTCTGGCCTTCACGATGACAAATCACGCGTGTTGGAAGTTTGCGGAATCAACTTGTAATTTCCGTATTTTGCGCATGGACAACTTTATGACACGTGTTCTCCAAGCAATCGGTCGGAAAGCCATCATTTTTTTTATTTACGCGCCGGAAAACAAAACGAAAAACATATTTTACCAGAATGTTTTGTGTTGAATGTGAACTGCATTTATATATTATCATGTAAATTAAATACATTGAATTTATTTCAATCACAAACGACCTTCATTTAATCACCAAACGAAACTCAAACCGTACATGTTTCGGCCATGTTATAGAGTTCAATGAATTAGATTTGGAAGGTTCATTAGGATTAATAAACGCTTATGAAGAGTTACAATCAAATAAATTTTAGGTGGTACGAAGATCACCGGGTCATCTAGTAATGAATATAAGTAAGTAAGGGGAAGGGCCTTTTGATAAATTTGGCACTGGGGCCCATTTTTTAGTTGCGCCACTGTATCAAAACATCATCTATGTAACAAAACGTGTTGTGGAGTCCTCAGAGGACATAGTACATACAACGTTGAAATGTTTTACCTGCGTTTTACATAGCGACAACGTACACATTCGTATGATCGGATTGGTGTGATCATATCCGTCTTCGGCACTTCCTCCTCCCTGATAAAATAAGCGCGTACGAGGTCAAGTTTGACGTAGAACTGTTTTCAGTGCAGTGTGTAGGTAAAACCCTGAATTCTGGGGATTGAATAACGATCGCGCACTGACTGCGCTCAGGCGTCGATAGTTTTCACATAGTCGTAGTTCTCTATTCCTCGTGGGTATTACGTGCAGAGCTGACGACTAACTTGATTTGCGAGTGTGGGTGCGACGACCCCTTGCTCTAATATAAGTAGAAAGCAGCGTCTTCGATATAATTCGCCGTGTTACATGTTGGTTTTGTTATAAAGGTGGGTATCCATTAGGCTCGCGCACCAATTCGCATCTGCAACTGCTTTAGTAGTGGATACGTTCGCGCTTCTGGAGCGTGCATTCACAGTTATACCAGACAGTAGCTTCTATTAGAACAAAATTGAAATCGAAGCAAGTGGCGTCAGGAATCTTAAGGGCTACCACAAATCGTAATATGATTACTCGTCTTCTTCTTGAAGCATCGTCCCGGCCACATTTACGGTGACCCGGCGACGCAGATGCTATTATGCTACCGATTTGTTCTGAGAATACCGTATGGTAACTCGTAAATCTCCACAAAATAGTAATAGTAAGGGGGGGGGTGGAGGGGGGGGGGGGGTGAAGGTAACGAAATTATACAGTGGTGTGGGACCCGACGAGTGATAAATTTTAATATAAATTCTGGCGACGTCATTTTCGCTCAATGTTCGAATGAGCACTGCGAAGCACTCGTTGTTCTTGAGTTGATGGGTGAACCGTCTCCATTTGATCAGTTGCAGATGCGCGGAGCAGAGTCGATGCGCGAACCTAATGGATACCCACCTTTACAGTCATCATTAGACAGTTTGTTTTTTCGTTCTTCTTCTTCGCGGCCTCCAGGAATAAAACCTGTAGGGCCAGCAACGAATAGAAGTTTTTGGAATAATAATTTATACAAAATGTTTCATTATTACACTCTGCAAAATATTATCAATATTTTAGTGACCGTGTTTGGTTCTTAGAAAATTATTCCATTCTGACATTTTGGAAAATTATAAAATTACGTAATTGTAGGTACTGGAAAAAAACAAATATGTTTTAATAATAAAACCCAGGTTTTTTCTGAAGAATAGTTCTTTTATTACATAACTTCCCAACAAAAAAGTGTGTAATGTGTTCAGGATTCATGTGTATGTTTTTCGTTTCTTTATCCCATCATGACTTCTAAATGCTTTAACCGATTTAGAAGTGTGTGAAAATCCTTAGAATCGTTATGTGTCATTGGGTGTTATGTGTCATAGGGCGTTATGTGCCATAGGGCATTATGATGTGTCGATATGTGTCAGGGTCATCGTTATGTGACCTGGTGTTATAGGGTACCTAAGCAGTCCAAATGTCAAAAAAATAATTGTCCAAATGTCCATATGTCAATAAATACATTGTGTTCATTTTCAAATCAAAGGTCTGATTAAATAGAAGATAGATATCACGAATATCACAGAATGCACAAACGTCTTTAAGCACTGGATGTTTAAAGAATTAACATGCGTCAAAGTGGCCGTAACGAAGCACCCGTCAATTGAATTTTAATTCAACAAATATCGTTTCAATGTAGGAATTTTATCCTTAAAATCGTGGTTTTCTGCGCCAATATTTTTTTTTGTAAAAATTATAAATACATAAGCTCACTTTTTGTAAAGGCGGACGTATTTTTTTATCTAATCAATATTGGATTTATATGTTTCTATCAAATCAAGCGATATATATGTTCTTATCAAATGAGTATAATTTTTAAATATCATGATGTGTTTTAATTATTTGAATTATGTACTGATATTTCAAGCTTTAAAATAGGGGTGTCCAATCTTTTCATATGATATGCATTTCATATAATGTGAGTAATAGTTTGATTTCTCCTTGAAGAGTAGGAGGGGGGTGGGAGATATTAAATGGTAGAAAGGGGAATTCTAGCATTTCGGACTTGTAAGGTTTCGAAAATCCATTTTTTTTAAGAAGGCTCGGAAATTTCGTTTTTTTTTGCATTGAAATATACACGAACAAGTAAATATATTACAAAGAACAAAAAACACGACTGCCATTACAGTGAACTATTGTATTTATAATTATTTTAATTATGGTTTTTTTTTGTTAAACATTTGTGGTTTATATAGTAAATACATGGAAATTTTCAAAACGTACTCAATCAGACCTTTCATTTGACACTAAAAACGATATATTTATGTTGAGTTATTGACCTTCTGTCATTTAGACAAGTATTTTTTGACATTTGGTCAGTTAAGGTACGCTATGATACTCGGGATGACATAACGATTCTAACAATATCACATGCTTCTGAATCGATTCAAGCGTTTAGAAGTTATAGTGGAATAAATAAACAAGTAAATATATTACAAAGGAACAAAAAACACGACTGCAATTACAGAAAGTGAACTTTTGTATTTATAATTATTTAAATTATGTTTTTTTTTGTAAAAAAATGCGATTTATATAGATACATGGATATTCCGAAATGTACTTAATCGGACATTTCATTTGACACTAAAATACGATATAATTATGTTAATTTACTGACATTCGGTCGTTCAGACTAGTATTTTTTGACATTTGGACAGTTGAGATACGCTATGACACTCGGGATGACATAACGATTCTGACAATATCACACGCTTCTGAATCGGCTCAAACGTTAAGAAGTTATGGTGGAATAAATAATCATGATTTCATCATTGATACATATCGTTTTTTTTTCCGATTGCGATTGCGTAGTTTTATAATTTTCCAAAATGATGGATAGGAATAAATTCGTACGAACCAAAAACGTTTATTTAAAAATCTCCCGGCCCCGATATATATATATATATATATATATATATATATATATATATATATATATATATATATATATATATATATATATATATATATATATATATATATATATATATATATATATATATATATAAAATCTTTTTTTAAAGAATTCGTTTAAAGGATGACACTTTGATGAAAAAATAAAAATAATAAAAGCGATAAAGGGATCCCATTAAACCTACAGTGTACCGTCGAAAGTGGTACTCATCCAAGAATACATCTCGTTTAAACAATAAGCATTTCCCAGTCCAGTCCGGGAAAACCTTCCAGCTATGTAAGTGGCTTTTATTATTTTTATTTTTTCATCAAAGTGTCATCCTTTAAACGAATTCTTTAAAAAAAGATTTTACAAAAAACCAATCAAATATTAACAATATTATACAATTTTATCTTATGTTTTGAACTCTTGTAAATATCATATAGCCTTAAGTATAAACTTCTCGACCAGAAATTACGATTTATATCTTATTTCATGGGAACGAGCAAATGAAGTATTTTATTTTTATTTTCATTTAATAGCTGGCTGATAGCGAGCCCAGCAATCGTATATCGTCCTTTTAAAGAGTGGATATATTCGAATTTCATATCGAATTTACGAAATGTCATTCCGCATTTAAGAGACGATTGATTGTGATTTTTTTCATTGTTTTTTGCTTAAATTTGTCTTTAATAAAGACATTTTATTTTGGTTTGCAAAAGGATACGCTTTGTTTTTGAGATGTGGATGAAGGGTGATCGTTCGCTAGCGATAAAGGGATCCCATTAAACCTACAGTGTACCGTCGAAAGTGGTACTCATCCAAGAATACATCTCGTTTAAACAATAAGCATTTCCCAGTCCAGTCCGGGAAAACCTTCCAGCTATGTAAGTGGCTTTTATTATTTTTATTTTTTCATCAAAGTGTCATCCTTTAAACGAATTCTTTAAAAAAAGATTTTACAAAAAACCAATCAAATATTAACAATATTATACAATTTTATCTTATGTTTTGAACTCTTGTAAATATCATATAGCCTTAAGTATAAACTTCTCGACCAGAAATTACGATTTATATCTTATTTCATGGGAACGAGCAAATGAAGTATTTTATTTTTATTTTCATTTAATAGCTGGCTGATAGCGAGCCCAGCAATCGTATATCGTCCTTTTAAAGAGTGGATATATTCGAATTTCATATCGAATTTACGAAATGTCATTCCGCATTTAAGAGACGATTGATTGTGATTTTTTTCATTGTTTTTTGCTTAAATTTGTCTTTAATAAAGACATTTTATTTTGGTTTGCAAAAGGATACGCTTTGTTTTTGAGATGTGGATGAAGGGTGATCGTTCGCTAGCGATAAAGGGATCCCATTAAACCTACAGTGTACCGTCGAAAGTGGTACTCATCCAAGAATACATCTCGTTTAAACAATAAGCATTTCCCAGTCCAGTCCGGGAAAACCTTCCAGCTATGTAAGTGGCTTTTATTATTTTTATTTTTTCATCAAAGTGTCATCCTTTAAACGAATTCTTTAAAAAAAGATTTTACAAAAAACCAATCAAATATTAACTATATATATATATATATATATATATATATATATATATATATATATATATATATATATATATATATATATATATATATATATATATATATATATATATATATATATATATATATATATATATATATATATATATATATATATATACATATATATATATATTATATACATATATAATATACATGACTAACAAGATTAATTACTAGGCAACAAGAGGGAGTTCATGAAAAAACGATATTGTTAGTATTTATTTACAAAATCGACTAAAAATTGCTTCGCAGTTTTTTGCGTGCGAAAGCTGGCTTTCGACCGGTTAAGGCGAGACGATGTGTACGGTTCCGTTATCATCCAAATTTATATCCTCGTAACCGTATGTTTCACGTCAAGAACACCTCCGCGTGCCACTGGCACGCGTGCCGCGGGTTGGCCATCGCCGCTCCAAAAATGTTTATGACTATAACCAAATTATCGTGTTTTTTCGTTCCGTGCATGAAAGCCCTTATATAACGTCCGTACTATTTCGGTCGCTTACAGTAGGAAGGAAGACGCGAGCCACTCAGTTCGATAATCAATTGAGCGAGGTTCAATTTCCATTGGTTCAGAAAAGGTCTCACTTGGTGTTCGTGGCAGCAATGGATCGTTGGACTGGAAAGACTGCTGTGGTCACTGGAGCCAGCACTGGCATCGGAGCAGCAATCGTGCTACAGCTGGCTGATGCTGGAATAAACGTCGTGGGCTTGGCTCGCAGAAGCGAGAAAGTTAAGGTGTGTGCGCTAAACTTTTTCTAATGACATTAATTAAACGGTATTATTGCAGTATAGGAACCTCTTCTAGATTGTTGAATATGTCACCCGACTATATTCAAGACGCTGATTCCGAAACTGCAATAATCTTTATTCGGTCTCAATAAATAAGCGAGATATAGGCATTCAAAGAAGCGACTTCGGTAGGTTGTTAGTTATAAAAAAATAATACATAATCACCTATTTGGCGGTAGGTTAGATAAGTTTTTTTAAAAACAATCATAAAAACTGAGTTTAAAAAAACTTTTTTTTTCTTATGTAAATTTGTTTTTCTTTTTGTGTCGAAATTTTACGCGTCCGAAGCTTTTTCTTTCATATTTAGCATTACAATCATCGAATCTAGTAGTAGTACTTTATTTTTTAGATTTTTGAGAAAGGTACCTATACTGCAATAATTCCAATTAAACGACTGCCCAACATGTTTTCCGTTTTTTTTATCCACCATAACTTCTAAACGCTTAAACCGATTTAGAAGCATGCGGTATTGTTAGAATCAGTATGTCATTTCGAGTGTCATAGGGTACCTTAACTGTTTAAATATAAATTAAATAGTTGTCTAAATGTCCAAATCTCCAAATGTCAACAAATAACCATAAATATATCGTATTTCGTGTCAAATGAAAGGTCTGATTGAGTACATTCCGAAAATATATATGTGGATAAACACATAAACCACAAATATTTCATAAAAACCGTAATAAAAGTAATTATATATACATTAGTTCACTTCTTGTAGCGACAGTAGTGTTTTTTATTCCTTTAACCCCTTGAGTATAATACGACCAAATCTGGTTCTGAAACAATTATCCGTTGAGTATGATACGACCAGATCTGGTTCCGCGTTTTTTTCACTTCTTTGACGTTCTCATATTTATTCATAATTATCTAATTGTTTTACAAAATGATATTTCAATATTCTATATTCGAAATTTCAATGCAATCATTGTGCAGTTGTTCTTTTTATGATTGGTGTAGTAGTTTCGTAGTTATAGTACTTTAAGGTCGATGTCGCCGAAAATCCTGCAATCCTGCATCCATGAAAATACCCATTTACTCCAAGGGTTAAATACATTTACTTGTTTTCATTACAATTTATTTTTCTTTTTTCCGTAAAGGAGAATGCTACTTTTTGTATGAGCCCTGGACCTTCCAGCCAGTAAACTTGGGAGCGGCATATATGTATATATTACTAAATCTCACCTCGAATGCCTTAGTGGTATTTGAGTTTTATACAGGATGAGTTTTTAGTTACCGGCATCCTTGAAGGGGTGAATCAGTACGAGTAAGAACCAGTTTTGAAAAATATTGAAAAATTATTTTTCTTGTTAATTAAACTTGTAAATTTTATTCATTGTTTTTTTTTCTGAAGCGTTGAGCGTGTTGCGCCATCCAGCGGTAGGTAAAATATCGCTAATAAATAATATTTGCGATATTGTTTATTAGCAATAAACAATATCGTTAATATTGTTATATATTTTTTAAAATATATATTGTCTCACAATTTTATAACAAAACTTGCTTATTTGCTCGTACTGATTCACCCCCTTCAAGGGTGACAGTATCTAAAACCTCACGGTGTATAATTCATTTATTAGTTCTCTGCCGTGAACTGTCTGAAAACAAAATATATTAATATCACATTATTATTATAATTGCTATTTATTCTTTATTTACAAAATAAAAAATAAAATTGTACAAATGGTGGACTTAATGCCACAATCATTTTCTACCAGGCAACATTGGGATAATTATAAAATATATTAAAACACCAGTGTTAAGACAATGGGTCCGATTGCGTTTCTTCGTGAACTAAAATATGAACTTAGTTCAACAGAACGAGACATAGCAATACGTTAAAACGGAATATAAACTGAACTGCGTTGATTTTCTCACACCAAAACTACCTGTCGAACTTATAGACACCCGAATAAGTTTGAACACATTTCGTCCGGTGTTTGATTTAGCTGATTTACGTTCGGTGGGTATTTTTAATGCGGAAAAGTGACAACCGTTCATTTCACATTCCGCTCTCACGTACCTACTGCTTTGTCTCGTTTACATGAACTAATTTCCGATATTGGTTCAAAAGAAACGCAATCGAGCCCAATATCGTTGTAACCCCTCCTATGGCGGGGTAAAATTTCTGCCCGGGATAGTTTTGCGCATAACTTCACTATGCAAAATGATCACATTGAAATTTGAAATATTATAACGTTAAAACATTATCTCGTAAAACAATTAAGATAATAATGAATAAATATTACAGTTAGCACAGCGCGGAAAGCGTCTAACCAAAAATGGTTAGCTCACATAGGAAGGGGTAATTAGGCTACTGAGTGTAAAAAATACACATGTTAAGGCTGTATTCTCTATGGATACAAGAAGTAACTAAAATCGAATATTAAAATAGAACAAGTAAATACATTAAAAACAAAAAAAAAATACCAAAAACAAAACTTACTCCAAAAAAGTGCACTAAAAAGTAAAACATGATTGCGTAGTTTAGTTTCTTCAATTTAATTACAATTAACCTTTTTTCTACTCAATATTATATTCTTACCAACTATACTTAAACGACCACGAAGCCAGCAACACAGAACTGCAGGAGCATTCTCTGTTATGCCATCTATGAGATACTATGTAAGTTTGAATTGTACGTACCGGTAAATTACACAGCGAGAAGATCGCATCTATTGTTTAATGTGCCGTACCACCGTACAAATATTTTTGTAGACAGGCCAGTGGGAAGGGTTATAGCTCTTTTTAATTCCTTACCCACTGAAATAGATATCTTTTGTACATCCCTTTGGCAGCTAAAAAGGCATCTCCCTGCTATCTCATGTTTATCATAATCTGTCTTTTATTTAGTTTTATATTTTTATGTTTTTTTCTTGTTCAATGTTAGCATTAATTTAGTTATGTAGTCATTTATTTTTAGACTTACACTACAGCTTTAATATTCAAGGGCGAATTGGATTCATCTGTAATGCCCTTGAATACTATTTGAAACTATGTAATAAATAAATAAATCTTATAATCACTCTGAATTATGCCATTCCTCAAGTTAATTCTTCATTTGTCCAAAGAAACTTTAACTATGTAGCACCCAAAGTTTTCAACCGTCTTGATGACAACATAAAAAAATATAGAGTACCTTTTAATTCAATAAAAAAATATAAAAATAGCTTTTTGACGACATAGGTCGTTCAAGGACAGAGAACAACTCCATTTACAGATACATTTTCGTCGTGTCCAATTGAAAGTTAAAAACCGCTCTTGGACGTGTCAAAATAATCATGTTAGGTAGTAAGTCCCGTTACTACTCTTTAATAAACATACATAGGTAGTCAAGAATTTAACTACTAGAATGTCAAACTATAAATATAAATACAAACAACCAAAATAGAAGCATAATATTTGAAACAGTCAATAACTCGAAAAGATACGTAGTAACACTCTTCATTGTAATATTCAAATTGTCAGTAAAATGTTAAATAATCAAATTAAAACTATGCCATGCATTTAAAAACTAAAATTACAAACATAAAATGAAATAAAATAACCAAATAAAAACACCAGACAATAAGGCTCTACTTTTTTAAGTCATTTAAATTGGCACAATATTTGAAAAGTCATGGCCCTCCAATTCGGTTAGATCATAGAAAGGGTGGCCTATCAACATCTCCGCTGTTCAACAGTGGTAGGGAGTAGATTATAGAATTTAATGCTAAGGTGTAAGTAGCTTTTCTGTACTTTTGCCAGTCGTATTCGGGGTACGCATAAAAGGGAGCTGCGAGTGAATGTCCGCATTAATTGAAGTTTCTGCGAGGTACTGTCTAGCATATTAATTTATTATTTAGTCGCGATTAAATCAATCGTGACTAAATCAGTCGTGGTTAATTAGTTGATTGAAATATTCAATCGATTGACCCAACACTGAGTAAAGTCAGCAGGCTAGGTTTCGGGACGCCTGGCGCTGGCGTACTAGGAAAGGTGTAATTTTAATTAGAATCCCTAAGTGTTTTGGAAAAGCTGAAAGTTCATCAGTAGACTGTGGATGCAATAAATAACTCGAAACATATAATCAGGCAGCTTCATAATCTAACCTCAGCATATCCATACATGTCACGAATAATTAATTTTTAGCTTTTCCAAAACAATTTAGGGGTACTAATTAAAATTACATCTTTCCTATAGTCTGCACGCAAATGCTATACACCGCCTGAGCTGCGTCAGGGGTGAGACAGGGATGATAGAGGGAGTGAGACGGAAGCGAGAGACGAGGTGAGACGCAACTCGGGCGGTGACTAGCACTTGCGTGCAGGCTATTATAGTACCCCAGCGCCAGGTGTCCCGAAATCTGACCTGTTGACTGTAACCCGGCATTATATGGCCAAAATACTGTCTGATCTGAAAGTATCAGCTTTCCAAAACTCTTGCGGTTTTTTGTTGCTGGCTTCCCGACTATTCGTCGCGAGGTCCTTTGGCTCGTGCCCAAAAAACCGCTCCCGACGCGAGCGCCGCGAGTGGCGAGGCGAGGCGCGAGGCGAGTCACGAGTGCCCGTTCACACTCTCGTGTCGCGCCTCGTCTCGCGCCTCGCGCGGGGTGTAATTGAGATATCACGGAATTGATAATGTCCAAATAACTAATGTTATCATGCAATAACAGTTGATAACATATTATAAAATGTGTATCTAACGATAAACCCATATCTATTGCGGAATTAGATACAATAATTTTGTATAGACGTATATCAAGGTAAAGAATGTTCCTATGTATTGATTAATTATAATCTGTATTATGGTAGGTTTAATTGTTTAGTTCCATATTCCTTGGTTCCTAATGGTTCCGTACAGCTTGGGCCTGATGGCGTGTCTGTGTCTCCTAGGTCAGCCCAACTCATGGTTTAGCTTCTATCCGTAGCTTCATCATATTCATATCATTTATATTCATATTCATTTTATTAGTATATTGGTAGACAAGTCAGATACAGATTAACAAATAAACATCTGTATCGTAAAAACAATTTAAAATAAACATAAAAACGAAAGAAAACACAAGAATGATGTAAAAAGAGGAAATACAAGACAACATGCAAAGACATCATTAAACACTTTAGCCACCAAAGCATTTTAGACTTCACTCGAGTAATATTCCTCCAGTGAGTAAAACGTCTTATCTGTGAAGTACCATCGAAGAGGGACTAACGTAGAAGGGCTGCTTTGAGCTCTGCATCCTGCTGCAACTTGCAGTAGTAGACAGGTGAGATTAGTAGTGCGGATTCGGGGGAAACTTCGGGCGGAACTGGATGATTTGCATGTCAGCTACGCTTACGCAATCTGTCGTATAACCAGGGGAGTCTGGATACGTATGTTCCCTAAAAAGCGAAGTAGCCGTTGACCTGGCGTAGCCTATCCTTAGAAACGATCCGTTGGCTACCCGATCCCGAGTGGCCTTGACGGGCAAAGATCGCCACGAATCCGCGATAAATTCTATACATGAATTACCGGTTATTCTCGAATCTGCGACCTCGAATCTGTGACCAGACTGAAGGATGGAATAATTCGTCCAAATATGGTAGTAAAAGCGCGAGAAAGCCCGCTGGGTTGCACTTACAAGTAGGTACCTAGCGGTAAGGCGTCAGAATCTTACGGGCTATTGGCGTAGTTTGACTGGCGATTACGTTGTTTATCTAGTTTTTACCTTTTAATAATAATAATAATCACTCCATGGGAGACAGAATGGCCTGATGTCGTTATAACTCAATGGGGTGGCGGGTTCGTCCGTAGTAATTGCCAGCCCTCAATGCTCTGATGTTATATCACGATGGTAAATATCCTATAATATTCGTATTTATAATCGTTATATAATTACAGTTGTATTAAACTTGACATGACATTAGTTTGCTAATAAATACGTGTGTCGTCATTGAATATCATCCGCATTTAATTGCTTCTCGTTTCTACGATTTTTCCAAGGATAACTGAGTTTCTCTTACCGAAAGAAAACCCTGTTTATCGTTATTATACTAGTATATGACACCCTATTCTATTTTTTACCGATGTTGTTACCGATTTGGAAATTTATTACAAAAAATATTGTGGAAAGTGTTACAAGATTTGTCACAAATTATATTTTTAGGTTAACTTTGTTAGAAATTTAATTTTGTGGCCGACTAGACCGTATTAAGTAGTATGAAGTATTTTTTTATTTTTCCCCATAAGTATCCTCCTTCGACGATAAATCATTATTTTCCTCTTGTTTGTAGAATTGCTAATATTTCGAAAACGATACAAGAACTAGTTATAATGAACAAGTTGCATGAGGCTATTTTTTCTTTCTTTTTAATACAGGCGTTGATACCTAAAGTAAAAGTTATCGATTGTGCATTCTGACCGACAGCCTGGGGAGTCTGGAAACAGTTTTGTCTCCCATGGAGCTGGGTTTGTTGTTAACGGTACGGCAACTGCCCTTGAAACGACGATTCTGCTACCGGATACCGGGTGGTCAGCCGGGCGTGGTCCGCAAAGATTTGACAGACACCGTATCACCGCTACGTAAGGGAGAAGACCGCGCAAGCGACCTCGAACCTGTCACCAGTCGGGTGGAAAGAGGTATCCTGATGGTTAACTCCAGACGGAGTTATCCTTCCAAAACTGGTAGTCAGGAATGCTGGGAACCTTTCCTGGTGCCTCGCCGTAAGGCGTTGGTCTCTGACGAGCATGTTGGCATAGCTCAGTAAATTTGTATTGTATCTAAGTTTTCTACGTTCATCCCATGGCTAAAAGAACAAATTTGTGTTGGAAGTTTAATGTTGTAGTCGAGTAGACCTTATTAATTTGAATCGTATTTTATTTTTTTTGTAAAAGTGTTCTCTATTGACGTGAAATCATTATTTTCTCCGTATCATAGAATTGCTATACTGCGTAGAATTTGTCGATAATCAGTTGCACTAAACTAGTTTTTTTCTTTTAATACAGGCGTTGATACCTAAAGTAAAAGGCAAAGGAAAAATAATTCCATTAAAATGCGACGTCTCAAATCCTGAAGATATCTCGAAGGTGTTCGCTGACATCAAGAAACAGATTGGAGGTATCGATATCCTGGTGAACAATGCTGGCGTCGCTAGAGAAGGAAAAATCATAGGTAACTTAATAAAGAATTAATGAACGAAAATCGATTGTGTCAACCCAAGACTTTCCCGGCAAGAAGACAAGCAACCTTCCAACCCAACCGCGTTCCAACCCAACCTCTGCCCGCACATCAATTCATAGTATACTTATTAATTTATTTAATTAATTTAATAACGCATTTACAATAAATATGCATCGCTAATATTCACTTCGAATTAACCAGTCAATAAATTGAAACTATAATAAAACACACTCACCGCTTACATTGTAGGAGTAAACGCGCCTGAAAGTTTTCGAAGTCAGTTTAAAGACTTAATTACCAAGGCAATGTGCAACTTTTTTGAGTCCAAATTTTAAATTGGTTCCTTATCGAGGGATTCACTTAGAAACTTTTTTAAATTAATGGTTATATTTTTCAAAAAACTCATAAAACTAAAATTCCTCAGATATGGTCGTTCCCAGGTATCACGTTGCCTTAATGTATGCGCTATGTAACCTGGGCTCAGACAGATGTGTATATAACTTTAAAAGCATACAACTGCATTGTCTAAATTGTCATTTCATTTTCTGTTGTGCTCATAATTGTTGATATGTGCAATTTATAATTGTTGATAATATGACCAATAAACATGACCTAACAATTAAAATTATTTTTTGAATTTGAAAAACTACTTTTTGTAACTTAAATATAAAAGTTAGACATATGCTGTCGCTGACTTTTTTGTAGGCATTGTCAAGCTCTACAACTTTTCTCTAGAACTTGATCATAATATGATCATAATATAAAAAATAATTTAAATCGTTAGGTCATGTTTATTGGTCATATTATCAACAATTATGAATTATTATCAAAATAAGTAAATTTATCGTCTCAAGTGTTTAAAACAAAAGACTTTTCACTTTTACTGCATAAATAGTTAAAGAGATAATACGACATAGGTATGGAACCGTGACCGTGTCGTCTATCTATACTATCTATACTAATATTATAAAGAGGTAAAGTTTGTGACATTGTAAGAAGTAATCTCTGGATCTACTGAACCGATTTTGAAAATTCTTTTACCAGTAGAAAGCCACGTTATTTGTGAGTGTCATAGGATACATATTAATCCAAAAAATGAAAAGACTTTTTGGTGGTAGTCAGATTTCCAAAGTAAGTCGGAAAAAACGGTCGAACGAAAACGTTTCTAACTAACGCTGCCTTAACGATGAGAGATATAATATATTCCTACAACGTCACAAACTTTACCTCTTTATAATATTAGTATAGATATATTCGGTAATTTAAAAAAAAGAAGAAAAAATAAATAAATATACCTTACCGTCACCATGACAAATTATAACTAATAATCAAAAGAGAAAAAAATAAAAATAGAACACAGCAAATAAATAATCGTATTAAATTAAATAAAACTAAATAAAATGTCAAATAATATTAAACAAAATGTATATTTCCGTTTTTTAACGAGTTCACAATACTGTTCCTCAGAAGGGCTAAGTAAAAAATAAAATATTTACGTAGAAATCGTCTTTTGAATTTTTTGCAATTTTTTTCGTTTTTCCACAGTTTTATGTTATACTTTTAAAAAATCTAATACTTAGCTTGAGTAAATCTCATTAAGTGTGTAATGATTTCATCTTTCAGCCAAAATAACATTGACGTGAAATCAATAGTTCCTTATTGTATGTAGATTTGCTAAGACTTAACGAGTTTTATATTCGATAGATACCCCATTGGATGACGTCAGAGCAATTATAGACACGAACTTCTTGGGACTCGTGGTGTGCTCTCAAGAAGCTATCAAATCCATGGATGAACGAAACGTGGCTGGACATATCGTCAACATTAACAGGTTAGAATATAGTTTACATGAATTAAAATTAGAGTGTAATTTTAAATAGCATTTAAAAAAGCCTTCGTAAGACAAATATTAATGAAAACCTCAACGGGGTGATTGAGTTGTAGAGAGGGAGGTTCACGATTTGAGGGTTCTCGGAACCTTGCCAAAGAGGGATGTATAGATTCTGACAGCGATTTCGGACGTATTTTCCAAAATGTTTTCTATCTTAGATTGCGACTAACCTTCCGCGATATTTTGTCTCGCCCTGCCAGCATACGCTCTTTCCCTTGCTATAAGAACCGGTGTAAAATATGCCAAATTTATTTTTCATTCCATCTATTCGAAAAGGACGACTTGGTTCGCCTTTAAGTGAACCCAAAAGTCGTGTTTTCTTTAAGAAACTTTATAAGTGCGCCCCAATTATCTTTGCGGTTCACTTTTTGAATAAGTGCGCCGCAATTTATCTTTGCGGCGCACTTTTTGAATTTGGAACATCTTAGTCTTCAGCGCCGAAGAAATCGAACGCAAATATTGTTTGAATAGACTGGCTGGTACGACGGCCCCTAGTCGCGCCGCCGGCTGAATAAAAAAAAACAAATGAAATTAAAAACGCGGGAACAAATGCCACTATCGCCGCGCCAATCTACATCCAAACAACGAGATTCACCGTCACATTTTCCCCAAAATGAGCCAGATTGGGACATGATTTCAAACACGCAGAATATGAAATCTACAAAAATCTCAATTTCTAATAAAACTGTAACAATAAATATTCATAATTGCGAAAATGTCTCAAATGTAAATATAAGTGTTTAGTTGTTTTATAATTAGATAGTATTTAATTTCAATTTAGTTGAAACTCCATGTTTTATTAAATAATAATATTACAATAAAATATGAGGCGCCTTTTATTTTCTCATAGAGGGTGATGAAAAGTAGAGTGTATCACTCGGGCGCAAAATATTTTTGGCTCGGGCGCTTTTTTGAATCCCTCGCTATGTTAAGGATTCTACTAAAGAATCCCTCGCTACGCTCGGGATTCTACTCTAGAATCCCTCACTTTGCTCTGGATTCAAAAAAACGCCCTCGCCGTAAAAATATTATTTTGCTCCCTTGTGATACAATCTTCTATTCTCGCCACGCAGTTGACGAGCCCTATAGCCCATTCTCACTATGACCACAACTGTGCCGTATGTTTTGACGGAAGCCGTCGCCCGGAGATAGGTGTTCACTCACATATAGACGGATCCGTCAAGAAAGTCGGCCGAACTCAGTAGAGTCCAGACCTTCGTCACCGCTAAAATGATGCCCGCGTGGAGAAAGACCTAAATCCGCGGGGTGGGCGGGAGTGTATCGACACGTGTTTTAACGGCCCACTCGTTCACATTACGACGGGTCCGGGCGTTTAGACGGCGCTCCGCTGTGACAAACCGTCCTTCTAATAACTCAGGTCATGTTTTTTACCCGGATCCGTCTAAATGTGAACAACTTCATATAAATGGCACTTCCGTCTGTTTAGACTAGTGATTCCCAAAGTGGTCCAGGTGGACCCCCAGGGGTCCACGGGAGACTTGACGGGGGTCTACGTTGGAGTGGAAAAAGGGGGTTCACAAGTTGTAAGTTATCCACAAAAAAATATCTGGTTTCGATATTAAAAAACCAAAATGTTGGCTTGGCTTTACCTATCAATGCTTATTTAGCATTAATTTTCTTTTATTAAAACCTCCCTTAATTTTTTTGAGTAGTGTATCGAAGGTGTATCGACTGTTGCTTGTAAAAACTTGCATATTCGATGTTCAGTACAACGCGTGTCGAGACTTGCAAAGCGCAGCCCGTAACGCTTGTTCAGACGTCAATCCATCAAGTACATCCCTCCCATTAAACTTATGTTTTTAAAAAAAAATGTTTACTTGCATTGTTGAAGTTAGGGTACGTTATTAATGTTTAGTTTTAATTCTATTAAGTCTGTAATCATATTATTTTAATAAATAGAACACAGGAAAATATATATTTTTTTATTATTTTTACTCAGCCGCGACGCAAATTTCCATCGTTAGATCTAATCTCACATTTTTCGACGAGTTTTTGGAATATGGTAGAAATGTAGCAACAGAGGGTCCACCGAAACCAGTAAAATTTTGAAAGTGGTCTACAAGAAAAAAAGTTTGGGACCCCTGGGACCGCCAAAACAGATGGTTCGCCATTGTAGGAACGCGCTGTAAAGGGCTCTCTAGACGATCAAGCATGCTTGACAAGCATCGCGACGCGTGCTGGGAGGGGATCGTAAACCGCAGGTAATTTGCAAATATTTTTTAAAAATATTTACCAAAAATGCCTAATTTTGTAATTTATACCAGGGATTCACGTCATTCATCAATCAATTACCTCTAATTAATGTTACTCTCTGGTATAAACTACAAAATTAGGCATTTTTGGGAAATATTTAAAAAAAATATTTGCCTATTACCTGCGGTTTAAGATCCCCTCCCAGCCCGCAACGTGATGCTTGTCAAGCATGCTTGATCGTCTAGAGAGCCCCTAACACTAACGAATTCTATAAAATTAGATCGCATGCGGACTGCGCTTCGTAAAACTGGATTTGCCACTTACAATTTTGATTTTGTTAGGCGTTCTTTGTAGGTAAAAATTTCTGTGAAAAAAAATCTTTTCATTAATTTATATTTAAAATGATTCATTTAAAACGCATCTCTATAGTAGATCTTATTTAATGAGTAGGTGTTGATAATATATATATATATATATATATATATATATATATATATATATATATATATATATATATATATATATATATATATATATATATATATATATATATATATATATATATATATATATATATATATATATATATATATATATATATATATATATATATATATATATATATATATATATATATATATATATATATATATATATATATATATATATATATATATATATATATATATATATATATATATATATATATATATATATATATATATATATATATATATATATATATATATATATATATATATATATATATATATATATATATATATATATATATATATATATATATATATATATATATATATTTTTTTTTTATTTTTCCTAAAATTCAGATAAAAATATACAGGTACTTTGAACTTTTGAGCTATTCTGAAAACATGTAAAATTTTATGTCGTCATGTTTTAAAAATGGTCGGACCGTTACATACAGATGGCAGCGATGATTTATTGCGGAAGCTTATTAACTTAATTTAGTATTGCAATTTGATTTAATTTTATCGAATAACTCACATATTGCTTACAGCCTCGCTGGTCATGGCGTACCAAATCCAGAATATAATGTCAGCGTATATTCTCCATCAAAATGGGCTGTCACAGTTACAACGGCAATCCTGAGGAATGAGTTTGCAAGACGGAATTCTCCAAACAAAATCAAAATAACGGTAAGCATGAATTTACTCATTGATCTTCGCTATCACGCGCATTGCGTTTCTTCGTGAACTAAAATCGGAAATTAGTTCGTGTGAACGAGACAGGGTAATACGCTAGAGGGGAATGTAAAATGAACGGTTGTCACTTTTTCGCATTAAAACTACCTACCAAAGATTAAGCATCTGAATCTGATTCGACAGGTAGTTTTTATCGAGGATCGTTCGTTTCATATTCCGCTCTGATGTATTGCTCTATCTCGTTCGATTGTAAACTAATCTTTGTAAACTAATTTCAGTTTTAGTTTACAAAGAAACGCAATCGGGCCCATTATATACGTACTTACATACCGGCACGGTTAGTATCTTCAGATCCCGGAAGAGTTGTCTGACGGAGGTATCTTGTCGTACACGGACAATCTTTCGCACGGCCCGTTCCCGCAAGACTAGGATGCGATCTCGGTCAGCAGCACAGCCCCAAAGATCCACACTATACGACACTAGGGTGTGCACGTACGCAAAATACCATATATGCAGTATACATATGTATAATGATCAATAATATACAAAATTTTAACAAATTAAAAACCGACTCCAAAATTGTTCATAAGTGCAGCAGCCATGTCATGGTGATACTAAGAACGGGCAATCATAATTGAATGCATATACAAAATTTCGTATCTGTGCTGTTGATCATTGACGAGTCCTCTCGTCGGGAGCCAACCCCTATGTGCAGCAGCCATGGTGAAATTTAGAACCGGCTATTATAACTGAATGACTGTACAAACTTTCGTGTCTGTGCTGTTGACCGTTGAGGAGTCTCCTGGCCGGGAGCCAACCCAGGGTGTAGAATCAGGTCATGCTTGCCATTAAAAGAATGCATTGTCATCGAATTGAACCAACATGTACATTTACAACTTCATATGATAATATTTGAGGAGTTCCATCAATTCCTCATGGATCCCATCATCAGAAAAGGATTTTGATGATGGGACCAATCTGTAAATACATTCTTTCAAATGATAAAAGAATTTTCCAAATCGGTTTAAAAATGGCAGAGTTCTGAGGTAACAAACATAAAAAAAATTACACAACCGAATTGATAACCTCCTCCTTTTTTGAGCTCGCAAACGATACGAAGCGTAACACGTCCGAAGTTGTCGCAAAGCGCATCAATATGAGCATTCTACAGGTGCGCGCTCTCCAATACAAAGCCTAAAAATTTGGTCTCGCTACTGGTCGTACGTTTTTGCCGTTATGGCTGATACCCCTCTGCTGATTGACCGCAAATTGACTAACGGTGTCGTGCAGCTTTCATGTCATTTTGGGTAGGCTCAACTCACGGTTCAACTCCCATCCAGTAGCCTCCTCCAAGAGGGACAAACCTGGAAAGGACTCTGTAAACCCTGTCACGTCTGCGCCCAGAACAGATCGCCCACCCAAAGACCACCCAAAAGAGCTTTTACAGTTTAGGATGTTTTGTACTGCTGTTACATAATTGTTTTCAAGAAAGCTGGTCATCAAACTCGGCGAAGTTATTAAATTAGTTCTAACTATACTTGGAATATAGTTACTTGCATTTAATATTTTACAAATTTCTCAGAAAATTCATCGATGGTAATCACACCCACACTGCGTGTGTGCATGCCAGGATTACAGAGAACGTACAATACAAAATATAAAAGAGGAAATAAAAATGATAATAAAAAATCAACGTCCAATGGCGGAAAACGCCAATCTCTTACAGTCAACCACATTGTCGTTGTGAGAGTTGCCGGGTATTTCAAACACAATGCTTTGATAAAATAATAGTAATAGTAAAAATCTTTTTTTAAAGTACCTACTAATTCTAAATAAAAATTAAACGAAAGAGATATAAAATGACCTTCTGGCCAATGAAAAGAAGATAGGAGAGGGGAGCGTTTACTATTGAGAGAGAAGAAATGTCTACAATAATCTATATAGTGGTAACAACAATCTAACTGGTAAATATATTAAAAGAATAAAAAACACAACTGCCGTTACAGAAAGTGAACTATTGTATTTATAACAAGGTAGAGAGGACGATTAAAGTAAAGTACTGTCTCCTTTTTAACTACAGATATTTAATAAAATCAGTCTTATGTTGTTGTTATGTTCAATTGAAATCAAAGTATATTTAAATATTCACCTTTTCATCTTGATATTTTTTGATTATCTTCTTTATATTTGATACATTGATGCAATGCATCTTTCATTATCTTAATGACATTTGATTGAAACCTCAAATAATTATATAAAATTTAACGCCCTCTATACTCATTTGTATGTACTCTTTTGAACTATCTTTTTACATTAGTACCATTTCTGGTCGCTTGATGTAATTTAGTGTTTATTAGTGTAAACAAAATTGATGAGAGCTATTTGACCCGCTTCCCATGTATTGAGCGATTTTTGCCCATAATCAACCATTATCCTGAAGGTCTTAGCTATTCAAAAATATATATTTCATTGAGGTACCCGATTTTCTGTTAGCTTCTGGAATCAATTGTAGTACTTTACTTGTAATTATTTATATTATGGTTTTTTATGAAACACTTGGGGTTTACGTATTAATCGATATAGATACATATATATTTCCAGAATATACTCAATCAGACCTTTCATTTGACACTAAACATGATATATTTTTGTTAATTTATTGATATTTAGACATTTGAACATTTAGACACATGCTTACTTGATATTTTGACAGTTAAGATTAAGGTTTTGACATTTGGGATGACATAACGATTCTGACAGTATCACACACTTCTAAATCGGTTCAAACGGTAATCCGGTTCACTCTCCACAATCAGGGACTTTCAGTATGTTCACTTGGACATAATAAGGAATAACTGCGCCGATTTTCAAATCTACGTGAATTATTTGGGCTGATTGTCCATTATTGGGCTGATTGTCCATTATTGGGCTGATTTGCTTTGATTAATATTTAAATACGTTTTCTTCTTCTTAAAAGTATTTTATTGTTTACTTTTTTTAACGTATCACACAAACTAAACACACTGGTAAAATATTTTTTTTCCGGATATAGAAATTAAATTACAACATATGGCCAGTTAAAAACAAACCCAGCAGTTCACATTTATTAACTTTAAAAAAAACAGTGTGTTTCGAAATCGACTCATTAAAGTTTGTTTTCTTACTATTTTTTTAGAGCTTATCACCGGGTCTGGTGAAGACGGATATTTTCGAGGCTTCAGGAATGACCTCTATGACTGACGAGGTTTTGAATTCGACTCCACACCTCAAATCTGAAGATGTGGCTAGTTCTGTTCTCTACGTCCTCGGTACGCCACCCCACGTGGATGTTAGTATGAACTTTTTGCTACCATAGTTTAGCTACCAATTTCTTTTTGCTACCGTAAGTTTTTGCTTCCTAAAATGATTTTTTTAACGTAAATTTTAACAGTGTTTTCATTTTTTAATTACAGATTGCCGAATTGACTATACGCCCAGTTGGAGATTTTTATTAACAGTAATCGGTCTTATAATTCAGCAAATTGGTGAAAAGAGTAGTTAATATTTAATATTCTGTAGTATTACTGATAGCAGATAATCTATCAAAAAAATATATTTTTGTTTACATTTCTACTTATAGAAAAAAATCTATTCATTTCCATGACAGTCATATTTTACAAATATTAATGTAAAAAAGGTAAAGTATTGAAATACCTGTTGAAACTTAATACTAAAAGAAATAAAGATCTTGAGGTAGCACAACCAATTTTTTTTAATGATTTGGCTATTAATAGTCAAACGTCAAACGTCAAAGTTTTTATAAAAAATATAGAAATACCTGCAAAACAATCATTAAGAAAACCAAAGAGTCATATTACAGCGAAAAATTTAAGCAAGCAAATGGGGATATGAAAAAAACATGGAAGTTAATTAATGACATAGGGCACACAAATAAAAATAAACCCTCAATCAAGGCACTAAAGGTTGGCAATAAAATAAAAAGCGTGGACAAGGATCTTCGACAACTAACCAACTATGCCAACGAATATTTTGTGTCTGTTGGACAAAAACTTGCAAACTCCATTTTAGTGGATATGAAATATACTGAATCTGCTTTGACTAACCAAATAAATACCTTACCTAAAACTGAAAAGCAGTTTGCGCTGGGTCTTGTTAACACATCGGAAATTGCAAAAACCATAAAAAATCTGAAAGCTTCTTCTTCACCCGGGTTAGATGGTATACGCACAAATCACTTCAAACTTGTAGCTGAGTTTATTTCCGAACCTCTCGCATACTTAGTGAATTTAAGTTTCAAATCGGGCACCTTTCCCCAGTTACTTAAGACGTCAAAGGTTATACCAATATTTAAGAATGGAAACAAAGAAGATATTGGAAACTATCGACCGATATCTCTACAAAATATAATTTCAAAAGTAATTGAAAAAATTGTAAAAAAGAGGCTTATCAAACACGTCGATAATGAGGGGCTCCTTTCAACTAACCAATTCAGCTTCAGAGAAGGTCGAGGAACACAAGATGCAATTAACGCCATTACCCAATATATATCAGTAAATATTGATAAGGGGAGAAAAGTTATGGCAGCGTTCCTCGACCTGTCAAAAGCATTTGACACGGTGTCTCACCCGATTCTCTGTAAAAAACTGGAGAGCTTTGGAGTTAAAGGGGTATCCATGGAATGGTTTAGAAGTTACTTAGATGACAGATCTCAGGTAACAACAATAAATGGACAGATCAGTGATAAACTAAATATAAGATATGGCGTTCCAGAAGGAAGTGTGCTTGGGCCACTCCTGTTTTTAATATATATTAATGAATTATGTGAACTCCAACTTAATGCGAAAGTCATCTCATTCGCAGACGATACGGTCTTGTTAACGGAAGCGACTAATTCGGCAGAAGTCACACTTAAATTACAAAATACTCTGGATACCGTTAGTGAGTGGCTAAATAAACATATTTTAACAATTAACTCGTCGAAAACCAAAGTAATGAACTTTAGCCTAAGATCAGTTCATATCTCCAGCTTCTTTAAAATCCACTCTCACAATTGCCTTAAAGACTGCACATGCTCATGTGAACGACTAAGTGTTGTAGATAACATAAAATATCTTGGAATAAATGTGGATTCTAAGCTGAATTGGTCTAGCCACATAATTGCGCACTGCGCAATGTACTATCTCGCAAAACAATTAAAATCACCTACATAGCTCTATCCAAAGTCTTATGATTTATGGGATTGTAGGGTGGGGTGCTTGCACGAAACAGGCCTTGGATCCACTAATAAAGACGCAAAAACTGTTGTTACGTATTATTTATAGGAAACCTAATGACTACCCGTCAGAGCGTCTTTTCAACGAGGGTGAAGTTCTGGATGTCAAGCAATTGTTTATTAAATATGTGATAATATTTTTTCATAATCACAAAGATAGACATGATCAAAGTCAGCAAAACTGCAATACTCGGAGTTCATGGAAACAAAATTTCCTTATTCCTCGAGTGCAAACAACATTTGCATAACGACAAGCTTTTTTCATTGGTCCCAAATTATATAATGGCACAGAGGAAAAATGGAAACACTTAAAGAACAATCAAGAGTTTAAAGATAATATTAATAAATGGTTATTTGAATTAGGAAGGTCTAAATCTGAAAACTTGGTATGTAAAGCGTATGTATAACGGTTAATTTAAAAATAATATTGTATATTTATATAAATTATTATGTATATATTAATAGTATATCATATCATTTTTTAAAAAATATTATTTCATATTTTTTAGCAGTGATTTTATAATTGTATTTATATATTTTATTAAATTATAAATATGTTTATACTATATATCATTTATTATTTATTGAAATCGTATTTACGTATATGTGTATTTGCCATATTGTATTACCTACAATTATTATTCGTACAAATTTAGTGTTTTCATTTGTATTATAATGTTATTTATTTATAATTATATATTATTCAATCCTAATTAAGTAAATACATTAATAATAAAAATAAAAAGTTTTTTCACGTCAATTAGGCTAATTGTTACATAAGTTGTATTACTTATTTTAATTACTCTGACCCGCCTAGATACGGGACAGTTTAGTCCTAGTTAGGTGGGCAATGAGCATTAGCTGCATTTCGGTGTTCAATTTTTCCGAGTTACTTATAACATTGATAACAATGGGGCTAAATGTACAAAAATGAAATGAATAAAGTAAAACCTTAAAAAAAAAAATAACCGATAACATTGCCTCGGTTGCAGAAAGTAGGTGGCTCAATACCGTTCGTTATAGTATTCTATGGAGGAGGCCTATGTAAAACAGTGGTTGTTCTACCTGCATTAACCTCAACAAACCAGCTGCATCAGGACGTGCCCTACACAGCGGCTAAGGTAAACGGATATTAGCTGAACAATTGCGTGGAAGCAGGCCTTTGGTTATCCTCAGGACGTCTGGCGCGAAAAAATCAGCTGTTAGTTTAATTACGAGCCTTTTATGCAATACTGAATGATTTAAAATAAAAATAATGATTTAAAATAACCGTACTCAGATGTTTTGTTGCTCTGTGGAAAAGGTTCGATGTCTACTCAGGTGAGACTAAACTGTTTAAAATCGTATTACCTATATATTTTTTAAAAATTATTATTTCTCTAATATTATTTGGCAAGACTGTTCAATTACTGAATTAAAACAATTTAATTACGTGAAGCTGTAAGCTGCTATTAGTAACTATATAGAAAGCCAATTTGTCTATCCTAATCTAAATTCCCGCATAATTTCAGCGCAGATAGCGATAGTGCGAGGGCATTTTCAGATATTTTGCAATAAAATATTTGAGGGTCTCAGTTTCTTTCTGTCTTCGAGGATGTGATGGATCTGTGAAAATCCTGTGGATTGCATATTATGTACTTGACTCACAATTCTGTACTTACACACCACTCAGGCAAACAGAATGTGTTTAGTTTTGAGGGAGCGAAGCGCTCCGCAGCACTAACGAAAACGTCGCGAAAAGTGCAATGAACGCAGCATAAAAAGTATGCTCGCTGAACGCAAGATATGCAAAAGAGGAAAACTGGTAACAATTCGCAGAGCGCTATTTTTTGGTAGCAGGCAGCCCGTTATAATTCACAGGTTGCTACATTTTAGACTGACTGACGCATGATGCAATTTTAACGGAAGATCACTCAGTCTAAAGGTTATTCGCTCTAAAATTATATCCACTGCATTTTAGAGCAACTGACGCGAAAATAATTTTAGAGCGAGTGAACTTTAGACTGAGTGACGCGTCCCCAAATCCGACATGAATTGTATTCATATCATAACGTCGAGCCGCTCGAGGTTAGCCGATAAACGAACCATATTGGAAAATAGCAATTTTAATACCACGGAAATACTACAAAAGTACTAGATTTGCTGTCGGGAGGGCGGGTGAGAAAGTGGGAGGTAGTTGGGGCGGGGCGGGGGGGGGGGGTTCAAAAATATTCTTCTTTTCCGATATACTCCTTCTTCGGTGGAACCCTAGGGGGGCGGTTGGGGGGTGGTTGGGGGCGTTTGGTGGAGAGGGGGAGGGGGAGAGGTGGTTGTAGCGGGGAGAGGGGGAGAAAGAAAGGGGCTTGAGGGTAGTTATGGGGGAGTTTTAGAGTTGAGTGGTGAGGGGTGAGGGGTGAGGGTTGGGGGGGGGGGGGGGCGGTTGAAGGTGGGGTTTAGGGGGTTGGGCACGCAATGGGGTTGTTTGTTTGTTAGTTTGGAAAACTTCGTTGCACACACAATAGAGTTCAACACTGCGGGCCTATTGCCAAATGGCAACATCTTTCGATCATACCGCCAGGATTATTGTCTCAAGGTTTATGTAGGCAAATCGATTTATAAAAACAATAATTTTAAAATTTAGTGGAAGTCATACATGAATACAATTATAAAATAATCATCATAAATAAAATAAAACGTGTGTCAACTCGATATCAAAGGGAGGAATGGAATATAAGGACAAGCAAAGGAGATGGGAGGGGGAAGGGGAAAGGGGTACTCATGAGATGAATAAATGTATTTTTAGAAATTTGTTTTAAACCCGCACAGGTTTTCAAGTTGTCTTATGGGCAAAGGCACGGAATTCCAGAGTCGGGCTGCCTGCGAAATTAATACTGGGTTCTAGCCAGTAATACATTTTCCTGACAGCGCAAAGGAAGGCGGGAGAAGAGATTATGTAAATAATGAGGCATGTTTGACTGTAGTACACAGAAGAGTAGGGCGAGTATATAAAAATCCCGACATCGTCTGATAAGGAGCTAGAGCTATTCTATTTGCCCGCGAAAGGTCGATATGTTATCAAACATCTTCAGGGAATAAACAAAGCGAATACACGCATTTTGATTCCTATCCATGTTATCGAGTAGTTCTTTAGTCGCGTCTAGGTAGGCCACATCAACGTAGTTAATTATCGTTAAGAGAATCTGTCTGCTAGACAGGAAAGTCCAAGACTAGGTTACCCAAGATGCATATTTCAATGCAGAAAACCCGAAGTTATTGAGAAACCCCACAAGTCCGATGTTTTATAGAACTCTCCTCCCTCCCATTAACACCCCCTCCCATCCTCCTCCCGCCAGCCATAAAAGAAATTATAATATTATTCATTATAATCGTTTTATTAATGATAATAAAACGATTTATTTGATTAGCCAAAAAGGCGAGCTTATTGCCTAAAAGCAATATCTTACAGCTAACATTAACCTAATGGAACAACATGTTATGCGGTAACAATAAGATTTAACTAATTAATTAATTTATTAAGGCAATTCGTACATTTAAATTTATCAAGAATAAAAAACAATAAATTCGAAAAAAACAATAAATCTGTAATGACTAAATGGGCGCAAGAAGAACTCGGTGATATCCTTATACTTGCGGGTAAAGCATTCCAGAGACGGAATCCCGCTAAGGAGAGTGCGAGTGGCACATTATACAAAATGGTTTAAAACGGCTATTTTAATATTTGTAATCTTAGTACATAACACACATTCATGATTAGGTATACCAAATTCTTGATTATACCATCAATTCATGATTATACCGATGACGAAACCGTTTTTTTAGTATCTGATGCCGCAATATTATTCGGGCAATTATTATTTATCGTTAGATATGACTTTTATTTTTAATCATTATCTAATCGCAGTATAGCCTTGGATATATTGGCAACAACATTGTGAAACTGAAATGACTAAGCATTACATTGCAGAAAAATTGCCGAATCATATTTTCAATAATTTTAATACAGATGGATAGAGCTCTTTCACATATTACCTAGAATGTTCTGAAATAGAGGTGGAGATGTAGGATTAACGAGTTTATAGGAAAATAAACATTTACAGATTTTAACGGTAGAGAGCGTCATCTCTGTACGAAAGGTAACCATCCACCTCAACTGCAGCATTAGATTAACATTAAACGTACCGAGATTTGATATATACCTAGTTATTGATTTATTTATTTGTTTATTTAACAAATCAACATTACAGTATACACCAATTCGTCGAGATGATACATAAATATAAAAGTCATTAAATATGCAAGCTGAAGCATTAAAAATAGTAAGAGTAACAAAATTAATTAAAAAACAATAACAAACAAACGATCTTATTCTAGCATAAACAGTTAGTGCAATGCCCATACCTTGAAGAGATGTGGGCTCGAAATAAAAGTATCCAGGTCTGACGCTGTCGAACATAGCGCATTTATATGTCGCAAGGCACGCGTAAGGACTATAGACTAAAGTTGGTACGCGAGGACGGCTCCGCAAATAGAGTGTGTGACCGAGCTCTAATATAGTTATCCGGAACAAAGAGACAAATCTTCGCTAGCATGCTAGGATTATCAACTTTGCCCCGGACCAGCTTAAAAACGTAAGTCATGGTGAGCATTTCTCTACGCAATTTAAGGGAATTACAACCCACCATGCCTAGTAAAAAATTAGTATGGTATAACTAGGGATAATAACAGTATTTCTTGAAATATACAAATCGTAAAAAAACATTTTAGATTTTTTTCCAGCATGGTGATATAAAGATCTTCATGTGGATTCCATATAACTGCATTCGTTTCCAATCTACTTCTCACAATTGTATTATAACATTGTGAAAATGCTTTAGGTTCCGAATATCGAAACGCAGTAATTTGTACCGCATGCGGTCAAATGACCAGTTAAAGGCTTTATTTCTCCTGATTGAATGGAGAAATTATTGATTTAGTAAGGATAATATTAAGAAAAGTAACAAGGTAGTAATTACGCAAGAATGTATTTTTCCATTATTATAATAAACAAAAATTAATAGGTAATTCATTAGGGACCGCATTTTCACAGGTGCGCGGAGGTTCCAATGTACATTTTCCGCAAACATATTTCTTACATTTAGCAGGGAGATAGTTTGGCTCCAGGATGCTGCTACCGGCTTCAGGATGCTGGCATCAGCTTGCTGGACACCAGGATGCTGAAACTGGACCGGCATCCTGGTATCAGCATGGTGCCGGGAATCTCCTTGGTGACTCCCTATAATCCGACCTCCCCCCCTTGAGTAGCAGCCCGAATTTGACCGATTACATTTATATCGCATTTTGTATAAACAGACTATTTTCGGTAAGTAGGTTTGATCCACCGATATACGTTACAAATGTCATGAAACCCAAATGTATTGTACAGTAGCTGTTGCCCGCGGCTTCGCTTCGCGTAAAGTTCCGAATCGATTTGTTAATTTATAAAGGGTGATCTTGCAAGCAGAATTAGAACCACTTGTTCTTATCCGATGAAGCTAAAATTTTACAGGTTGGTTTAGTTCCAATGACTATGCATTTTTATGGTAAGCATGACCTGATTTTGCACCCAGGATTGGCTCCCCACGAGGGGACTCTTCAACGGTCAACAGCATAGACACAAAATTTTGTATACGCATTCAATTATCATAGCTCGTTATAAGTTTCATCATGACATGGCTGCTGCACCCAGGGTTAGCTTTCAACGAGGGGACTTCTCAACGATCAACAGCACAGAAACGAAATTATGTATACGCATGCATTTATGATAGTCAATTCTAAGTTTCATCATGACATGGCTGCTGAGCCCCGACGAGGGGACTCCTCAACGGTCAACAACACAGTCACGAAACTTTATATGCGCAATCAATTATATCATAAGTCTAAGTTTCCCATGACAGGTTTGAAGCCCATTCAAAGTTTCACCATGACATAACTGCTGCACCCAGGGTTGACTCGGGACAGAGCATTTCAATAAAAGATTATTTAGTGTTTTTACTATTAACTTTTTAGTTGCTACTATCTGGACTTAAACAATTAAACCTTGAAAATTACTCAATATATAGGAACATTTTTTGCCTTGATAAAAAAACAACATTTTAGTATCTGAATCAGCAATAGATTTGAATTTATCGTGAGATACGTGTTTTATAATTTATCAAGATCTTACCGCATTATAACTTTGGTTATTTTGACATTATTATTTGTGTGACAATTCGATAAATTAAGAAACTGAAACTTAAGCAATACATTGAAGGAAAAATGCCGTCTCATATTTATAATGTTCGAGATGCGTAGAGCTCTTTCACATATGATATTTAGAACGGTCTGAATCGAGGTGGTGATGTAGGATTAACGAGTTTTGAGGAAAATACAATTTGATCCCCTCCACATAGCAATTAGTGGAAACTTTAAATTACAAACTTGAATTGCGGTGGGATATATATGTGGATATATCTTATATATAAAATTCTCGTGTCACAATGTTCGTTCCCGTACTCCTCCGAAACGGCTTGACCGATTGTCATGAAATTTTGTGAGCATATTGAGTAGGTCTGAGAATCGGCCAACATCTATTTTTCATACCCCTTAGTGATAAGGGTTGTCCACCCTTAACATTTTTCTTTAATTTTTAGACATTTTTTAATTTCTTTATTTTTTTTATTATGTCGCATTAAAAAATACATACAACCCTAAATTTTTACCCTTTTATCACCAACCCCTATTTTTTAATAGGCATTTTAGTAATTTAATCATTTTTCATCCCCGGTCGATAACTGATCAATCGTCATTTAATTAGTTATCCCCGCCAGTTGTCTACAGATGTCACTTCTGACCCAGTAAACAGCACGGAGTAGGGATGAGAACGAAGCCGGTCTCCTGTTCCTCTCACACAATAAGACTTCTCTCACTCCCTACACAGTTGTCGGCCATCATTATTGTTTATGCATCAAGTGTAGTAGTAACGTTGACAATTATTATTTTGCTATCTCAGTGTAACTCTCATATTAACTATTAATCATTCCTATTTTATTAATAATAATAAAATTATCAATTTAGAGTGTATTTTGCACGATTAGTTAATCAAGTGATTTTCATAACCTCAAAAGTACTCAACACGTGGCACGAGCTTCCACCAACAACGGCTTTTGTGTTGTAAGTATACTTTTTTTTATTTATATCGAAAATGTTGTTGGAAACGGTCAAAAAAGATTCGGTGGAATTTAATTTTTATTCAAATTGGGCAAACTTTTTTTTGTATTAATTTTTTTTACCATTTCTAACCATATATTTTCGATATGATTATGAAAAATAAATTTTTTCGCTTTTGTAAAACAGTCTAATGTTTACATGAATATGTAAATGAATGTGTGTACAACCAAATATTAAATACATTATAACTAGGGCCAAGATTTTTGCCGTGATTTCATTTTAACATTTTACAATTAATGCTCTTAAGTTTTTGACATTACGGCAAATATATTTGATCTTTTAAAAATGTAATTTTAATTTAATTTTATTAAAAAAATGTAATTTAACAATTAAGATTTTCATAGTTTCCAAAAATTTGAATCAATCATTATGAATCTTTAATTTGAAATATCGATGGAAATATTGGTTGTATGAGAAAACTATAAGAGACAATTTTTTTCGTAAAATTTAATTTTTTACAACTTTTGTCTGAATTTTTGCTATAATTTCATAAATTCAAACTAATCATTTCAAAACTGCGGCAAAAATCCTGGCCCTAATTATACCTTTAACATTTTTCATCATTAAGTAATTTCATTAATTCTATTTATGTGTGTTTTGTACAGTGAGCAATGCCAAGAAAACGCAAAGGGACTGATTTGAGCCGTAATACAAGTAAATCTCGAAGCTTGGGAAATAGAAGATCCGAAAGAACCGAAGAACAAATCCAGCAACAAAATACTGATGCACGTGTCAGAATGGCGCAATTGCGTCAAGAAGAGTCAGAAGATACACGAGCTGAACGCAATGAAGTAATAAGATTAGAACAACGACAATCACGCCGTTTCACAGTCAATAGACGCAGAACAAATGACCAACAACGACAACAGGTACATCGAGCATTTACATCTGATTCATTCCTGCGTCTAGCATTCCAGTATGAGCCCGATATTGAATATTATGCTCATTCAAAAGTGGTAATTGGTGCTATGGATAAGGAATGTCCGCATTGTCATGCTCTGAAATTCAAAAATGAGCCAGCTGGGATGTGTTGCGCGTCAGGAAAAGTGCAACTACCTGAAATTGAAACACCACCTGAACCATTGAACGGTTTACTTATCGGCACGGATCCAGATTCTAACGTGTTCCTGAAGTCAATTCGAACATTCAATTCATGCTTTCAAATGACATCGTTTTGTTTGTGTTAGCTAAAGATGGACTAACAAAAAATATTGTTCACGCTATAGCATTAAGAGATTGATATTGTTTGTTAGTGTTCCTGTCGTAATTGATTAATTAATGATATATAATTTTAAGGAATAAATTATAATAACTTAAAAATAATGTTTGCCTTTTGTTATTTTTATATTCCCTCATCGTTCACAGTGCTCCATGCCTATTTCACGCATATACCACATTCTTACACACTAACAATAAGTAAGCTATTTTTTATCTACACTAGAAATTACTTAAAATTTATTTATATGGCAAAACAACGTTTGCCGGGTCAGCTAGTATGTATATATATATATATATATATATATATATATATATATATATATATATATATATATATATATATATATATATATATATATATATATATATATATATATATATATATATATATATATATATATATATATATATATATATATATATATATATATATATATATATATATATATATATATATATATATATATATATATATATATATATATATATATATATATATATATATATATATATATATATATATATATATATATATATATATATATATATATATATATATATATATATATATATATATATATATATATATATATATATATATATATATATATATATATATATATATATATATATATATATATATATATATATATATATATATATATATATATATATATATATATATATATATATATATATATATATATATATATATATATATATATATATATATATATATATATATATATATATATATATATATATATATATATATATATATATATATATATATATATATATATATATATATATATATATATATATATATATATATATATATATATATATATATATATATATATATATATATATATATATATATATATATATATATATATATATATATATAT